>WOFM01000065.1:507638-887883 GCA_011428145.1 Ericerus pela
ATTGGTTGTACGGCGGAGGGAGGAGAGGGCGAATTTGGTGAATTTAATCGGAATTTTGAAAAGTACGCGTCAGTAAAATGACAGAAGAACGTCGAATGCGCGTACCAAAACCGCCGTTCGAACGTTGTAAAGATGTCGAGGAAGCGATTCTGGTTTGTCTTCTTCATCTGAAGCAAAAATGAGCGAAATTGGTTCTGGTGTTGCCCTTTTTACCAAACTAAGAACCGTATCATACCTACGATGGCAAGATCAAAACTGAGATCAACTCTGCTTGATCAAGACTTTGACCATGATTCGACTGTGCCACGCTAAGATCTAATGCGAAACTCGACAGAGTATGATGACTTACGCGAAGTAGACTAATCCAGATTCTGAATATCCGTACCTTCGTTTTTTCCTTACCATAAAAAAATCGTCCATAACCGTACGTTGAAAAATGCTCAAAATTTCTGCATATCCGGTAGTGGCGTTTTAGGAGTGTGGTTTTTGAGGGTTTAAGTCCCCCCAGCCAAAAAATGAATTAGAAACTCCACTGGTGAGGAAAAAATAGAATATTTTTTACTATACGAGTGTCATTTATTTTCTAAAATTAAAAATTAAAATATTTCAAAATTGAGGGTTCTATTAATGCCACTAAGTAGTTGCACGGGATTGAATAAATTAGGTCAGAAATATTTAATATTAATAATTTCACAAAAATAAATAAATAAATAAATAAATAAAAATTTTATCTATAAATATCAAAGTTATATAAATACAAGTTATTCCACTCTCCGTAAGGCCAAGGTTTATTTTCGTAGTACAAAATTAGTTTATACCGAGTTATCCCAACAGCCACGCTAAAAACAGTGAATCTCATTTTCCACACTTTTTTGAAATTTTCAATGTTTATATTGGCCTCAGGCCTCTATCAAAAATGAGACAACTTATTTGTGATAGTAAAAGAGAGGCTGTCATTGATTACCATAGGTATCTTCTACTGCTAGGTGTGAAAAATGAAACTTTACTATTTTTAATGCAGCTATTGGAATACGTGGTATATTGTATAAATATATTTTATTCTACGAACTTTGTCCTAGTGGGACAACTTGTATGTATATAGTTTGGATAAATATAATAAATTCTTAAAGTATTTCAAATACTCTGATATTGTATTATATTGTAAATATCTTAGTCTAGTTTGAACTCCCATCTAATGTATATTACCCTAAAAGCTCTTTAGTTGTAAGTAATCAGTATAAATTAAAACTATTACTTTTTACTATCATTTATTTTTCTTAATCATAATTGTTTTTTCTTAACTTGAACCTTTCTCAAATTGTGACCTTTCTTGGTGTTAGCGCTGGGCACTGGCTGTTATTTTTGAATCGAGTATATTCAAAATTAAAATGTCTGAAAAAGTTAGATGAAATTTCATTATGATATAGTTGCACATAACAACTGTGAACTATTAATTTTGTATTTGATTTGAAAAAATATGAAATACATAGTTAAGTAAAGAATACAGAAAGTTTTGAGTTCAGTCAATCAAAATTTAAAATTGATTATTGAAACAAATTAACAAAAAATTAAGAAATTGATCAAATTGTGTTTGTAATGTTAGTACATTTTACTATTATGTAGACGAATCATCTCATGAGGGATTTGACAACTAAAACAATTATTATTACCATCACCGGCTCTACTAATAAACTCCTTACCTCCCATTAAGAAGTTAGAGTGGTATCTTCCATTTTATTCCGCGACTTAGTCTTATTCAGATTGACAGCACTAAATAATCTTTCGCAACTAGCCGATAAATGGGGTAGTAGCAAGATTAAATTCTTCAATTTAATCAGGTTTTTCGAAGTAACTGAATTTTCTTCTTCGACCTGTTTCTAGAATAGGTTAGGATCAGAAATGTAATTGTCCTTGTAGATATTACTAAACAGTCTATACTCATTATCTAATGTGACGGCATCTATTTTGAAAAAACGAGCAACTGGCACAATACTACATATATATTTTAAATTTACAGGAAAAATAAAGCTACAAAACGTGAGAACTGTTGCATTTAAAGCCATTGAATTGGAACCTCTCTCGAATTTGTTTGGCTAATTCAATATAAAATAATTGGCATCGTTTTCTAAATGGTTTTATTATATCATTATTTAACTGAGAACTAGCGTTTAGTTCCACCAAATCAGCTATGACTCAGCTCCAAGATATATGTCTTCTAGTTTCAAAAAATAAACTGGATTATCTGTCAGCACTGATGTTACTGACTCTCCCCTCAGTATATCTGTCAACAGTTTTCAAAAAGCTATTATGAAATTACTTTTTCAATAATTTTTACAAGTTGAATAATGCTATCAGTTACCTTTCATCGATGAAGAATTTCAAAATTGTGCGATATAGTCCCAACGTATTATAATACAAGATATGTGTAAGTGGTTGCTCTGTTTGAAACTGCTTATTCATATTTAAGACATATGGTAAAACATTGTGTAGGAATTTCAGGTATAATAGTGACAGGCGGTGTATAAGCCACTTAAAATATCTTAACCAGCTCTGTTGTCTTTAATTTTCGCCTCTCTTCCAAAAAATTGAATTAATGCGGATATTGTTCAACCAATCTTTCTACAGACGCAAGTAGAGATAACCAATGCACATTCAAGTATTTCAATAAGCGATGACGAGAAACTTCAGCTAATTCTTGATATTTTTCAAAGATTGTTAACAATTGGAACTACTGCCTATATAGTTGTAGACATCACTGACCAAATTCTCCACACTACCTGGGAGTGTTTTAGTTTACGTAGGATGCACACAGGGTAAGAGAATAGCAAATACACTTCATGATGAATAATGCTGACACATCTTTTTTAAAAGAGCAACAACCGAATGATGTTGCCCTATCATAACACTGGCTCCATCTGCTAAAAACCGACTAAATTCTCTTTATAAGGAATTTGGTTTTCATCAAAGAACATAATAATTGAAGTGTAAATGGTTTTGTGGTCAAATTTCTCTGGCTGAAGTAGCGTTAAAAAATTATCTGTTACACAACCATCTTTTGTCATCCTGTAATGATAAAAGTTTATAAATCATCAAGCATAGGTAATACTTGTATAATATTAAAAAAAATTTAATTCATTCATTAATCATTTCAAACGATTAAAACTAACTGCTTCGTTGTTGTTGAATTAGTGGTTTCATCTATAAGATGTGAAAATTTATTTGCTTGAATATGGTGGAGGATTTGATCCAATGCATAGGGTGAAATAACACCATTCACAATTACTGCACACTTTGTTCTGCCAAGCGTCATCTTTCAAATTATTTTGGACTTTGTATCTACCGCCTATAGATCAATAATATTATGAAAATGAATAAAAAATTCATATAATAAATATGAAAATATAAATTATGATTGATGTTGAACTACCTTCATCAATGCAAGTAGATGGTCCAGATCTGCCAAAGCAATGTTTATGTCCTAATAAAAATACAGTAGAACAAATTTCAGCTGCTTTCATCTGATGTTGAAGTCTTCTTTCATCATCAGTGACTTATCACACTTCTACTTGTACAGGCTTGTTCATTAGTTTTATGTTGTTTTCTGGTTTCATGCCTTTTTATATCAGTTAGACCTCCAATTAAATCCTTATTACATGATTTGCAACAAAAATATTTTAAACCTGTAAACATCATGAAGGAACATGGTTTGTAATTAGCCCATAATAATTTCCCTCGATAATTTGAGAATAAGAATTAGAAATTGTTATCTTTTGGGGATTCTGTAACCCAAGGATAAAGTGTTTTCTATTCACTTTGAAAATTTTGACTTCTGTGTTGACTGTGTTTGCTTAATTTACTTTTTGGCAACCGTAACCTAGGGAAAAAAATAATTGAAGGATTTTAATAATAGCCAATCAATGTCTTGAGTGTTAATCCTTGAATTGGCCAAGTTTAAGAAATGGGTAAATATAAATTTAGCTGATTTCAATATGAAAATTGAAGATTTTTTACCTCTTTGATTTGATTTTTCTTCATCTGTATTATAATCTTCATCGGCACATTCTCTTCTTGATAGTGATACAGATGAAAATTTTGAACCCACGTTTATAAAATGTAAATCAAATGTAAATCAGCACTCATGTTTCAGAAAAACAAAATTAATTTCAATTATCAATGATGATTCGATTCAATAATTCGTATTTTAATTTCAGTAACCACGGTATCGTCAGTATCAACAATTTAATAGTCCAATCACCCAGCACATAGAAATATAAACAAATAGATAGGTACGTGGCATTACTATTTATAAGCAGCTACTGTGTACTGAGCTACACTGATTGACTGATAATGGAAATTGCCAAATTGGGAATTGATTGGTGGAAGTTAGGAAATAGTTTCGGTTCACAGTGTTGACTATACTTCATAATTTATGAATTTGACGAATAAAAATATGAATGTTTTCTACTAATTTCTTTATTTTAAGATAAAAAAAAAAAAAAAAAAAAAAAAAAAAGTTAAAAACTGTACAAAACCTTACAAAATTGGCAAATAACCGTATTTAACCGTACGTGATTGAAAAACCGTACGAAAAAACCGTACTTTTTTTTCCCCCAAAAAAACCAACACTAGACTAATCGCTACACCACCATCACCATCACCGCAACAACAACAACAAAAATCATTGTTCACAAGCGGTGCAAATAAATTGAGCCTGAAAAAAATTAATTCAAGTTAGGCTGTTGACAAATCAAATTTTTCGCGAATACTTCTTCCCTTTGAAGCTATTCCCATCTTTCGTGTACTATAGGTGATTTTCTCTATTCATCTGGTCGCTTGGAATGTTTAAATAAATTAGTATTTCTTGCCTAATCTTGACCTTAAATCTGATGTCCGTCTCATACCAACTGGTCACTCGTATAGTAGTTATGCGTGCCGACTTTACGAACTTGCTGTTTTTTCCCTGCTGTTTTATTATTTCGTTCGACATTCACTATAACGTGGTCATGACGCAAACATTAGTTTCTCGTTTTTTTTGTTTTTTTTTTAAGTGTATGTGATAATGATAACACAAACCCTTCAATTATACCACGAAATTTAAAAACTTCCGTTTCCACAATTTACTTTCGGCCAGGGGGTGGTTCGTGTTGGTGTAATTAAAGCGTTCGTTTCATCAGAATATAGAGTGAAAGAGTGGAGGAGAGAGGAAACCACCAAGTACATGTCGTACACAACTACATTATCATTCGACCCTATTGTTATAGCAGCTGGATTGGCGAGAATATTTTAAAATTAGCCTCGTCAGTGCTCAGTTTTTCAGTTTTGACAATCGAAGTAAACGATTCGAGAATGTCCTACGTAAATAATTTTTAGGTATGAATCTGCCTTATATCTCCACGATTTTTTTCGCATGATTGGTGTGTATTGTTTTCTTTTTCGCGAACAATGGTGGCATAGAGAACCTTGTCCGCAGAGAGGGAATTCGGTCGATATTCGTCAACAAATATGGAGGAAAGTAGTTGGTGCAAAGGATTATATAGTTGCAGACTCTTTTTTAACGAACCGTTTGAAAAGGAACACCTGTGGAATCTTCATATATCGATTTTTCAGTTTCTATTTACATTTTAATGGAAAACGGCACACTTTACGTCTTTTTCTACCGAATATTATGAAAAATTTCGCCATGAAATATGATGTAAGTGCTTGAAAATTGATACCAAAACACCTCAAAAACGTCGTCGTGTAATCGAATTCTGGGTTACGTACCGTTTGCATATTTTGTATTGTGAGTGCTGGTCGATGGAATTTGTTTGCGTTTCCATCGACACCCTTAAAATTCTTATACTCTGCTTGTGTGTTAGTAAGAATGCAGAAATATGTCAATTTAACAGATTCGTAAAATACCACCGACAAGTCATTTGTGAGGTAGCAATCGCACGGTGTAGTGATTTTAAATCGCCTGATGCGCGTGTAAATTTCTGTCGTGGTTGATTAGAATTCAAAATGTCAATTTGACAAGAATCATTAAATACCACTAACAATTCTTGAGTTGGCTAGGTAACGAGATAATTCCATATCACCGCTTAAACTAGTAACCTCGTGGCATCGAAAAGTAATTAACTAACTATCCAAGCTTGATGGAAGCCGAATTACTGCACAGTGGTCCCATCTCCCATTGTTTGAGAGCTCAATTATCTTAAATTCAACTCTACAATAGGCAGACCTGTGTTTGAATCCCACCACCGTCTACTTTCCCGACCCAAAAACAAATGGTCTGCAGTAACTTTGCATAGAATATTCAAGATTGTTTTTGCAGTTTACTTATAGCTCAAGTACTTGAGGCAGGTTCATGGTGTTGTTGGTGCATTGAAAATAATAATTTATTTCGAAAGAATTATTTCGTGATTACTTGCACTCTGAAAAAATGATTATTAGCAGCCAAAATGTTGATGCACTCCTTCGAAAAGGGTTTACTGCAGCGTGGAAATTCACAATCATTTATTTAAATTATTGTCATGATTCTCGAGAAGAAAACCTTTAATCAAGAAAAACGAGGAAAAATGTTCCGAAAAGAAAAAGTACTAAAAATTTATTTTGCGGAAGCATTGATGAAAATTGAACAACTATGGATACTGAAGTTGATTGCTGGTCTTTTCGTTTATTGAGCGATGAGCAGAATTGATTAAACTTTCGAAAAAATATCAACCAACTGTTGAATGGTCGCAGTCTCTTGTTTCAGAGAATCAGATTTGAATTAACGTTGAACCAACTTTGAATCGTAAAATCGGATTTAAGAATCCATTTATTTACACGAACTTACCTTATTTCAACTTTGTATTAAAGTTTTCTAATGTGGAACAAAATAAGAGGTGCCCTTAATCGTGCATTTGAATGACCCCATCATTTTTTTTTTGCCTCATTGAGCCAATCAGATGGGGGAAAAAATGGAATTAGAGAATCCGCTTCTATGGAGTCGATTCAAAAATCAATTGAAAAGGTTTGCTGTGTTTCTATACCTCGAAGAAGTGGTGTAATCGTGGAAGAATGACGCGGATGCCAATGAAGAATTACAAAATTTTAATCGTTAGACTTACTATTCTTCGCAGAAGTAACCAATAAAAGAACTGAGTTGGTCGTTTGGGTTTCGATATTTGCAGGCTGAGAAAGTAATTCATTCGAAAGGATTATAGTTGTGTAGGTTTTTTTTTTTTAACGACAAGGAGACTCGGGTTTATGGCTGTTTTTTATCGGAAAATGGGTAGTGAATGGTTGAAGAGAAGAACAATATTAACATTACAAAATTAAAATGAGGAAATAAATGGGAAAAAAATTTGTACAAACGAGTATAATCGCTGTTCCGAATCGTAAAACCAGCTGAGAAACTTTATTCGTTCGTTTCTTGAGAAATTCGGCATCACTGTGAGAGTCTGAAAGACGACGATATCCGAGTTTTTAATTTATGTATTTCATTTATTATTTATTTACTTCTTCGTCTTCCTTCTGTATTTTTTTTTCTTCGATTCAGTAGTCTCCAGTGGTGTAGCGTGGACGTATTTCACAAAACCTTATTATATTCTACGCCACCCCAAAAAAAAAAAAACAAAAAAAAAACGTAAAAAGTGTCTGTCTGAACGATTGCTTGTTTCCCTAAATACTATACCGCTGCCGCCGAATAAAATTCCAATAAAAACTTTTAGTTTATCGAATAAAAACGAGAAATGAAAGGAGAGTACGTATACACCTTGGTAAGAGGATAACTGAGAGCCGACCTTTTTTTCTCTTCCTTTCTTTTCGCTCGTATACACCTGTAACATTTCAGCAAGTCTATTCTATAAACCTATTCATTTTTCGTATCAATTTCCCATACATATTTACGTTACTGTTGCTTATGTTAGGCGGGAAAGCATTTATTTGTGCTGAAATATTCAGTTTTCACTTATTGATGTGCCTATGACGTAAGGTTGTGCCCGCTGAACTGAACTGTTGTCCTGTACCCTGTAAATGCAGATGAATTAAATGAAAAATTATATTAACACTGTGTCCAGTTTCGTAGCGAAGATGAATTTTGGAGAATCTGGAATTTCAAATTCGTCCGTCATTTATTCAAAATTCTAATGATTCTTTTTTCTCACGCATTCAAAATTTCTTTCAATATTTACATTTGTTGAAAAATAATGGAGTAAGTAGTAACATATACTTACCAATCTTACCATATTTCAGTGCTGAACATTGGTTGGAATGTGAAGCAAAAAGAATTATATATTATGTAATCCCCGAGTAGCAAAGAAAATACGGACCTTTCTGTCATTTCCATTCTCCAAACAACAAACCGCAGAATATTTGCATTGTCATCAATTTTTTGGAGGTTGAAATTAGTCCATCTTTGAAAGTTATAAGTTTTTGAAAGGTATACCATCTATGGACCTTGTGAATAGGTAATCTTTAGCGTGCGCGTCTGCTCTATCAGGATATTATCGAATTTCCTCTCTTCGGGTTCAAGGTTGTTTTTATTTCATCATCTATTAGTAAAATTTTCTGGACAAAATTTGAAAAATATTTTAAACTTTGATGACTATCTCATTCTCTGAAATCTGTTGGGTTGAACGTGGCGTAAAAATGTTTTCAAGAAATTAGCTGGTTACTAATATTTATTTTTTTGAGAATACGAGCGCTGATGCAAATGTTAGGATTAGCTTGGTAATTCGTAGTAGTATCCTTCAAAATAAGTTGAAACTTGCCACCCGCTTAGGGCGTGAATTACGTGCAAATGGGTTTCAATTGAACTTCATGTAGGTATTTCATTATTTTCATTGCATTTGCAAGAACGTCGTTGATTTTTTTGTATCTAAAATTTAATACAGCTTCACGTACGCTTTAATTTCTCCTAAATGCCTATTTTGACATCTTAATAATTTAATTTTTTTTTTTTCCAGGTAAGTCAGAATTTTCCTTTGATATGGTCGACAGGAATACCGTTTGGTAAGTTGTATCTTTTTTTTTTTTTTTTTACTGAAGAACTTTGACTTGACGAATCTTGTAAATGGATCACACTCATCAGTGTTCTCGATTCGTTGTACTTTCTTCTCGTATTTGTGATAAGTCATAAAATTTTGTATTTTCCTGCGTTACTCGTCGCTATTGGGATACTTTTTTTTTCTTTTTTTTATTACATTTTATTGTTAACGTTTTACAACTTCGCATCGAGAAATGGAATTTATGACTTACGAGTGGTAACTTATATAGTGTATGTGCACCGTTTCACGTAAAGAGGGAAACAAGAAAGTGGCAATGAAAAAAAAAGGGAGGAAAGACTTACGAAGTGAATTTTATTATATCGAAGTCACGTTGCACAGTTCAGTGTGCTCCGTATTGAACTTTGAATACCATCTGTCTACCATCACCGGCGAAAGAGGAGGTATTCTCACAAAATCCTGCATTGGTTTTTCTCATATTTCATTTATTGGTTAAATGACGCGGAGTACAAATGTTTACCTGTTCGTTGATGGAAACGATAGGTTTTTAGGGTTTCGTAGAACAGCGTACTTACCATCATCAGTTAATAAATATTACGATGATAGCCACTTCGTATTAATCTGCTCAGAAAACGGAATTAATTCACTTGTGTGGCGAGTAGAATGACGATTGAATGATGTCATTTTAATATAAAAGCTTAACAAAAGCTGACTCATCGGAGCTTTTAATTTATTTTTCAATTCTAAATAATCTCAAAATTAGGTCCGAATTTCTTGTGAAATTTGAGAAATTGTATTTCATTTTAGATTTTTGTAATAATAGTAAGAAGAGGAAGATAGACGCAAACAATGTCATCTAAAATTTGTATCACTTACGTAATATGAGTTGGGATTTCGTCTATCTGCTTGGCATTTAGCCGTTTTCTTCGAACCTCCTTAAGGGCGAGTTGTACAGAGCAAGTTAACTTCAATCTCAGGATTAAACTTAATTGAATTCCAAAGTTTCGTATGCGATCTTGTCCGAGCTTAAATCTGTTGGGTCATACCAAACCTGCTTGCCTCGCCTTCATGTCTTACATTATTTGAATTCGTATAATTTTATTCTATCAACTTGTAACGTTGCGCCATGTGGTTAATCTGATTAATTCGTTGTGTACATTTTATGGCACTCCTCAGTGACATCACTCGCAAAACGTATTTTTCGTACCATGTGCTTTGTTTAATTTTTCCTTATATTCATTGAACGTTGTGGACAACCGTCAGACTGATCTTATTTTTCGAGTTTACTCTTTCTACATGAGTTCTACACCATAATGGACCTCAGAGCAATACCCGAGTCAAATCATTTCGGGTTTAATTCTATTGCACCACTAGCTCCGCTCTTGTTGTTCCAAAAATGTTGCGTGACAGAATCATCGCGTACGTCGACTAGTGCATTAAAAAAAACATGTCAGAAGAAGCGAAGGTGCGTAAGAATTCTTGGAACTAGAACAGTTTATGGTTGGAATCGACGAAAGTGAGGCAGTTCCGTGTTTCGGAAAGAGAAAAACGGTTATCCTTCTCTTCGTCGTAAGTGCGTTATGAAATTGCGTTACGTAAATTTAGCGAAAAATGGAATAGGTAGTGCGCTAAAAGCAGCCGTTTTAATGCGAAAAAGTGTCGTAAAAGTATCGGCCGAGCGATGAAACGAAATGCGATTATAAAATGCATTAGACGGCGACGATTAAATACGCCGCAAAAGCAAAGCACCGAACATGGACTAGAATTGGGTTAATGCGGGGCAACGAAAGCGTGAGTTGTGGACTGGGATGGGACCCGCGAACGATCGTTTCGAAAATGAACTCGAGTGGGGTGGAGGGGGGCAGGGACTTACTGCGATGCGAACTTGGTTGGGAGCGAGCGCCTTCACCTGCTCTGCGATGCGATGGCCGATGGCCATATCACGACATTCCAATAATTATTGCAAATGCTGCAGTCCGCGTCGGTAAACCTTGACACTGAACTCCCAACGGTTTACGTCTTTACGCGGTGGCAGGGATGAAGAAAAGTAGCCTGGAACCTTGACATGCGTTGGAGAAGCTCTGCGACAGTGTGAATGCGAAGATTATTCGATCGATACTTGTCGAATTGGAAGTAGGAACCGTAGGTACGATTTGTCTTAAACCTACGATGTTCTAACTCGGAAATAAGTTTCGGACGTTGCTCTTGGTTCGAAGAGGTGAAGTAATTTGACGATTTAGATCTTCGTGAACGGACAGTGCAAATTACAGCGAATAGAGGGAAGAAACGCAAATCTGTTACTTGTCATGATGAGTAGGTCATATAGCCGGTTCCTCGATTATGAGTTCAGAATTAGAAAAACAAATTTTAAGTCCTCATTGGTGTTTTTCTTTGAAAATTTTGATGTTTATGCGATTTAAACGATCTATTTTTTATTAGCTATCGCCATAATTGACTACTTATTCTCGTTCATGTAGGTATTACAGCCTGGGAAAAAACTCTTTAATTAGCTGATTAGGCATTGTTGCCAACTATGGTTCCACTTTTGACAAGTTTATTTGATATGGTCCAATTAAGTGCGTTAATAAAATTATTAAAATGTGTGTCTCACGATATAAGGCGAATAGCCGAAGGGGGAGGGACTTAGAGGGCAGTTCACCTTGGAAAATTTTCAAGTTTTACATTACCCAGTATTGTTTGCTGAAACATTATCAGATGTTAATTATATTTTTATTTGAACCTTTTTTTTTGTTTCAACAGTTAAATAGCGTTGGTATATATTTTTGCAATACATGAAATAAATGGTTGAATTTTCCATCCTTCTTTATGTCCTCGTATTTTATTTCTTTTGCTCGGTGTTTGTCGAGCAGAGTAAAGATTTCAACGCTTCAAAAACGGAAATCATAGCGAATTGTTGGTTAGATTTATCTCGTCTCACACACAATTGAATTTAGCCTATGTGGGTAATTGAACCAGCGATTTTAAGAATATTTATTTCGAATACTTTGACTTAAATTTCATCGTAATCTAACCCCGCTTGCTAGTAGATGTTAGGAACAACATTACTAACCTAAAAATTACAAATTCCTAACTGGAATTAGTGAAGATCCAAGATCATGATCGTTATAGTCTTGGTTTTGTTCTTTCATAGCTTGTCTTGCAAAAAGTAGTCTAAATTTTTTTGAGAATTCGAGTCTGAAAATTTGAGCGAAAAACTGGTTTTTTTCTTTCATCAAATTTGAACCATATTCGAATGTACGAATTTCAACTTTGTTGTGAATAGCCTTAGCGTCGATGAGTTCAAAGCAGATAATATTTTAGGTTCCTCGAAGCGAACTACTTAACAAATTAATAAACTAAGCAGTGGGCAGCAACTTTTTGTCAGGAAGTATTCGTGAATAGACGAGACTATGCATCTAACTTGGCATTCAGTTGTACTTCCTACGTCGAAGAAAGAATAATTGCGCAGTGGCCAGCCTATGCTGTCCTACATTTTGGCCAGCATTCATCAAATCACCGAAACCCTATTCGCCTCCTGTCATCAGGTAGAGCCGCAGTAGTCTTACTCCTCTTGTTCTTTCAGTTACCATAAATTCCAGCTCCCGGAAACACGCAGTTAAGCACAACTGCCCCTAATACTCACACAGACACGAGCGGGGAATTTAAAGGGATGAAGGAAACGCAAAATCAAAATATGTGAACGCGCATAAATACCCAGGTTTACGCGCCAGCAAGAAATGATCTCACATCTTACTTATGTACATTGTTTATCTATTTCTCCCCCTACTTTAGTGATGAATGTGGTAGTGGTAGTTCTGGTGATGGTGTCGGCGGCAGAAAATAGACTAGGTTATCGCGGCGTGGGAGGGGGGGTCTACGTATGTCTCATAAAACGACTAAATTCTCATATCGGTGACGATGCGGTATCGTGTGCGGCCATTTTTAGTCAGTGCTGCTCCCGGATCCGTGTTGTTAAATGGATTTGTTTTCCTCCTTGGGAGACAACTGTTAACTGCTCGCGGGTCGGAGTGTAAAAAGACGCAGGGTAATAAATCATATTACTCGTCTGTAAATGGATATCTCATGTTGTTTACGTACAAACAGATCCGTGATAAAACGTTGGTACAAATCTCCGTATAACATTTGGTCTGGCATTTTTTCACTCCTTCCTCCTTTTTTTCTGGCCCCCTCACCACGCGCACCCCTACTCTCGGCGTCTCTCCGTGTATTTTCTTTATTTCTCTCGCCCTCACTCGCTCCATTTTTCTCGCTTTTGTTTCTGTTAAATGATTCCCAATGGTGTGCGAGATGTGCATAGGCCTGTCTTCAGCGGGCGTACCTTCTGTATAGTTTGTGAAAAATATTTTCACTGGTTCTCGCTTTCCGTACGAATGCTTCGGTTTGTGTTCTGCGGATTCTGTCGACGATAAAATGTAATTACGAAGATACCTTTTGGCTACGGATATTGATTTTCATTTCGTTCCGGTCAGCAAGGTGCAAGAATTCTATGACCGTATCTCCTCCTCGGCAGCCTTTCTTTTCTTTTTTTTTATCGTCGCTTTGTGCGCTTCGCATCAGTTTGGGATTTACAATTACAAAAGTTGCGGTAACTGGCGACTGTGAAGGTGTTGCCGGTAGCGAGAATTGTGTGCAGCTTATAGCTATTTATTTATTTTTTTCCGATTCAAAAAGATATCTACGTTGGATTTTTAAACGCGTCCGTTTCATTTAGTTAAATAGTGGGCAGTGAAAGAAATTCGCATTCCAGGTAGCTATAAGTCGTTAGAACGACAAGCAGAATTCTTTAGTCTAACGCCTTCACCGACGACGATAGCTTCCATACGCCTAAATAGGTTGATGTACCGATCATCAGAGGAAGTTGCCCTAACCAACCATTCAAATCGCCGAATGATACCTGAGTAGTAGCTTCCCAAGATCGGTTACAAGAAATAATTTACCCGAATTACAGTATCCTCGTGAGGATGTTTGTATCGATACAGAAGTCCGCATTTGATGGCAATCCGTGGCAACGCGAAAAACTGTCCTCAACTAAATTCGTGATGAGCAGCATAAGGAAAACCAATACCAAGACGATGATAGTTTTCGTCTTGGTCCTGCGTACTCAAGTTCCTCTGTGTAGTCTTAGTCTCAGTTTTTTACAATATTTCTAGTCTTATCGATAACTAAATGAAACATACCATTCTTGCCCTCCCGAAATGTACAAGACTCTCTCTTGAACCCAGTGCAAATAGGTATCTACAAAGTAAATTATTAAATTGGTAGAAAGAAAAGATTCGATACTAAATAATAAATATTTCAAATTACTGAAATGACTAAATTGCGAACATTTTACCGTGCGTTCATATTTCTGAAAAATTTTTGGGTTTAGTATTGTTTTGCACAGTCGAGTCTTGGTCCAGGTATTGCGTAGTTGGTTTTATTCTTGGACTTTCGTAGGTTGCAAAACCAATACCAACGGCCTAGGGCCAGAAGAATTTTTGCTCATCGCTTAAGAAAATAAAAAACCGAAGTCTTGAAAAACGACAGACCGAAGCAGTAATTGATCTATTCTTTCCTCATTATGTTTTGACTAAAGATGGTTACGTTAGCTGTCCTATTTTCTAAAGGAAAATTGACAAGATAAGGTTTAAAATCTACAAAAATTGTATGATAAGCCGTATGCAACAATTTCCCATCTTCACGAAGCTGTGAAAATGCATTCTCTGCAGCTCCAATCACTCGTTCAATGGTTTTTAGAAAAATTTAAATTATTTGTGGCTAAAAGAAACCGTCATTACGAAGAATCACTCATTTCGGACCATGAATATCATTTTTCTCAGCTAAATCTTATATTTCTCTTCAGAAATTACGAAAATTGTGAAATTGTAGGCTGTAGCAAATTATGAAATTTAACGTTTACCATAACTGCTACAACATATCAGCAGCAGCAAATAATAACAACAACACGTGCAAATGTGACGTAAAAAAAACTGCGTCAACGTACTCAGACTAGGAAGTGAGCTGCTTCAAGTAAAGATTAAAAGAAGTTGGGTCCATGAGCTACTTCCTCGTACCTTTATAAATGCAGATTAAGAGGGGGAGAAAAAAGCGAAACGCTACAAAGTAATCGAAAGTGAAGAACGTCGACGTGCACTTGACCGTTTGAATTTGCCAACAGTTGCGAAAATCTTTAGCCTTATTATTCGCAAGTTGAAGGAGACAGAGTAAACTGGGAGTACATTCACGGAGCTTATTGAGGGAGCAGAAGAAAAGTTAAACTTGCGGAGGCGAAGGTTGATGAACGATTCACGCAGCGCAATGAAGAAAGGAAAAAAAAGCATATTCCAAAAACATACAGGTAAGAGAATGTGGTGGTAGAGGTCCGACAAAACTCGTTATTTATTCGCTTTGGGCTGTTTACTTTTGTGGAAAGAAAAAAAAAGAGTAAAAAAAAGAAAAATGAGAACTTATTAATGGGTAATCGAGACGTCAAAGGGATTCTAGCCCATTTTTGCCCAGCATTCTTCGCTTCCAGCTTACAAATATAGACACACACTCATACGCACATGTGACTGAGGAATGAGTTTCCATTTTGTTTTTTCTACGCTCCCTTTTTGTGTAGGTTTTCGAAGAAAATCTACGTATTAAAATCGATCATATATTGAGACTCGGGGCTAAGGGTTAGTTCGTTTTTCTTCTCATGACCACGGGAAAATTTCGGCACTATCAGGTAAAATTCATATATTGGTATGTATATATACAGTGTGATTTAGATTAACACGCATGATAGAAAATTCCCATTTGGTGCGATTTTATTTGAATCAATGTGGAAAAAGGACCGAATAACCTAATTTGCAGAAACTTGTAATTTTCTCGTTGAAAGGTCGATCCTACAGAAAATGTTATTATTAGAAAGAAGTTTTCTCATAAAATTTATTACCAATTGGTTATCTACACATTTTTCGTAGGCGCAATAGTTTTGGAGCTGAAGGCTGTTAAACTTTTTTTGTATAAAGTTTGGCTTTTAGAGAGCTGTAAAAGGTGATAAAATCAACTTGAGTTGAGGAAATATACTTTTCTGTTTGTGTGAAGACTATTTTTCATTTTGTACATGTTTGCATTCCAACCTGTGCACTTGCATTAAAGATTTATTATTTTTCTCATTGTTTGCCGTGATTTTTCTCTGGGAAGGTGCGAGTTTACTTGAATCACTTAGTCCTTTTTCCACATGAATTCAAATTAACTCCAACCAAGTGAGAATTTTTTATGGTGCGTATTAATCTGAATCATCCTAAATATAATTACACATATTATATATACACATTTCTGTTGAACACGGTACAGGTCACAATTTTTGTCGGATACTCTTGAACTTTAGTACACTTATTTGAATGTACAGAAGGACCTCTGGTTCTAAAATGCATAATTTTTAACCAATACTCACGAAATTTTGTTTCAATCGGCTAAACAGTTCATGCTTAGAGGGGATTTGAAAAAATCTTGACCTATTGCTGAGAAAGGAATATGTAATCCAGATGAACCAAAGACGCTGGTCAAAAGCAAACTTGCTTTTATTTAATTTGCTAAACAATCATTTAATAACTTGTGTACACCTATGTGTTTTTATAACTTCTTAATACACTTCATTTTAAACATAAAATTTACCCATCGTTCTTTCAAATAATTTTCATATTTTAATTTTTTTATTGTCTAATTTCACTAATTTTGTACAAATATATAAAGAGGAAAATTTGGAAAAGTGTATGTTAAGGGTAATCTCAGAATCTACCAAACCGATGTTAATGAATTTTTAAAAAGCTGTCATCAAAGCACTCTTGCTTTTATTTTGTTCGACAAGCAATCGTTTATTAAGTTTCACATAATTTAATTTCATTAAATATTCAATTATTTATTTGTGTTTTTTTTGGTTAAGGAAACCTACATTTTGTAGCGTTGCTTGCTGCGCTGGAGTTTTTTCCCCCTTTTTTTCAACCAATTTTTAAAATCTACCTTCCCGTGTAAAAGGAAAAAGAAAACATCAAGTTCGTTCTATATTTTTTAGAATCAAAATCTAAACTTTTCTCCGTTCGCTTCTAGTGAAACGTACATAGCTTTAATACTCGTAAATGTTCAGTCATTTAGAAACGAGAAAGTTCCAAAAAAATATAAAAAGAGATTCGTGGTGGCGGGGGTGCAGAAGGGCGAAGAAAAGGCAAACGAAAAAGCAAATCGATGATTTTTCACTCTTTCTACCTCCAGGTAAGATTATTTCGGCAGCGAAGAGAAAATTGATCTCGTTTTTCATGTCCTATAGGCTTAACTTTTTGCAGTATAAACAGACAAATTACGTTGAAGAGACCGATGAGGAAGAAAGACAAGGAAAAAAAAAGTAATTTCGTATACTTTACTTTTCTCTCTTTCACTTCTTCCTTCAAATGAATTATGATTTGGAAAGACGACCTTTATGAATTTTTACTTTGAAAAATTTCTTAAATACAAAAAACTTGACGTAGAAAAAGAGAGAAAAGACAAGTTAAAAAAAGTCGATTCTGCCTTTAATTTGCATTTCACGTCGAAACGTTGTTCGATGAATTTCGAACACAGTTGCTCGTACGATGTACCATTTCCAGAAGAATTGGAAATTCCCTTTTGGTACAACTACTCGATTAATTATTTTGTTTTTATTTTCGGTGCCAATGCAGAGGAATTTAAACAAATGATGTTCTATCTCTTATTCTCTCAGATTTCAATAATATATCTGATTTAGATGGAAGATGATGAAGTACCTAAGAAAAATGAAGTGTTGACACTTTTTCTTTGAAAGAAAAAAATTGAAAAAACTGCTTCTTTGAAAACATTTTTAATCTAGTGAGTCATATCTAATAGTTTTGTCTATTTGAATGGGAATTATGCAAGTCTGTCATCTTGGTGAGAATGAAAAATATACTGAAGTCTTTCAATATTAATTTGTTTCAACTTACTGACAAAATCTGAATCATTGCAGTGTCTGTTACAAATTCTGGCAGAAGCTAGTATTCTCTTACTAATTTGCAAAATACATTCCCATTTTGATTAAAGCTACCAATTCTTAACAAACTTGTGCAAAGAAGTTTCTTTACAAAGAAAAAATTATGAAAAATACACATAATAATAATAATTTTAATTAATACCTGTTTGTACATTATGGAATAGAATAAATTTATCTGGTGTGGTAGAGGAGATCACTCCTGGTTGTGCGACCAGTATAGGATGAATAGGGGAGTGGCTCCTAAGATGGCGCACCTAATATTCTAGTGTCCATATCTTCTTCACAAATGAGCATAACTAACCCCAACTTTCATGAAATATTCACCAAACCTTTAGCTACGAACATTCTCAACTGGATTTTTGTTATATCAAATGAGACCGCAGTTATTTAATTTATTATGATAAAAGTCAAAATGCGCCATCTTGAGGACGGGTCCCTAAGATGGCGCACCTAGAAAAAAGAGTAAAATTGTAATGAAAAACATTTTTTTATTCACAAATTTCACAAATGTACGTTTTGGTTTTACTTGTGACATCAGATGCACATTTGGTGTGGGTACACAATTTGCATTTAGTTCACTGAATGAATTTTTCCTTTGGTTTTGAATGGCTAAACAAATGATTACAAAAAATGCATGCAACATCTTCCAAATCACTGCCATTTTCAAGTTCAATAACAATGTTATTTTCAGAATATGAATGATCACCAAATAAACTTTTTTAATTCAATAGAAATTAAAAATATTGAAAGAATATCTCTATTGAAAGTGCGCCATCTTAGGGGTAGTTATGTTTTTCACATTTTTTTTTATTAATCAGAAACAAAACTCACTGGTCAAGAATTTATACGAAAATGTTCCTTACCCATGGCTGAATATAAAAAATAATAATTTAGATTTCAAAACTTACTTTTTCTCGATTAGAATTCTTACAAAACGCAGTGAAAAAATTACAGCATAAGTAGAAAAAAAATTGAAAGTGTGATAACACACGTTCCACTGAAGTCACAGAAAAAACTTCTCACACAGAATTGAAGGCTCACGAAACACTTTCCAATGAAACCAATTTCAGTATTGCCCCTACCTTGTAACATAGTGAAATAAGCACTGCGCCATCTTAGGGACTGCGCCATCTTAGGAGTCACTCCCCTACTTATGATCAATGAGTACTTATAGCCCTTTGACTATATTGTGATGGATCAGTAAACCTCTATAAGATCAGTGTACTTTTTAGTAAAAAAGTAGGCAACCTTAGCGTACCTTTTAAGAATTTTTGACGTTTTGTTTGAATTCACCAATTTATAATATATCTAATAAAAACAACATTTAAATTTACAAGGATAGTATACCTAAACACAATGCAAATTATGTCAAAAGGTATCTATTTAGCGCCGGCATGTCTAACCAGAAATCATCTTTCTTTACTGATCCAGTACTATATAGTCAAAGTTACAGCCCAGTAACTACAACTATAATTGCTCCTTTAAAGCTTAGTTTTTCATAGATCTCTACATACTATAAAATACTACGAGCTAAAAACTGTTTGAAACACAATCACTCCAGAACCACGGGATGGATTTGCATGAGATTTTTCAGAAAAAATTGTGTAATTTGAAGGAAGGTTTATCGCCATCAAAGAAGTCCATAACCCTCCTGGGGGCAAAATTACTAATTTCTACTATCTGTGAAAACAGAAAATAGACAAAACATTTCCTGAACCAAACAAAAAGGAGTAGAAAAGAGAAGTACGTGAAAAATAACAATTTGAGGTCCATAATCACCCATTTGTGAGATGTCAGTTAACTCGATACTAACTAGTACCCGCTGGTTCCATCTTAAGTCCAAGTACCATCGTGGATGATGAGATCTACCGCATTACAACATCAAAACACCGAGGTACTGATCATCGGTATACAAATTCATTGAAAAAAATGTAATAATTAAAATCAACCTATCGCTTATTTGAATTGAATTACAATTGAAAAATTCCTAAAGCATGACAAAACATGAATATTTTGTCCTATGTTGTCTTATCATTATCTCACTTCATCTTGTTTTTGCACTAATTCAATATTTTTTCCTTTCTTGAAAAATCAGAAACTCAGATGAAAATTGAAAATTCTATTAAATAATGTCCTTTATTCACTCATGCTCACATGACAAATCTGTAATTATTGTGCAGTAATAAAATATGAATAGCTAACCTAGTTTTTTTTTAAATATGAAAATTTTTGACTTGAAATGTTTTTTAATAACCCGCGTTTCGCTTATAATTGAATCAGTCATTCATTGGGATCTTTTTTCTTGGTTCCAAAATGATTCTAATGAGCGTCGTCTATTGTACAACCAACATGGAGTAGCATTTCTCCTAATTTTTTATCATTAGACTTACCAAAACCAGTATAGATAGTCAACTGTTGAATCCGTTTTGCCTTATGTTATCTATATATAATTATGTGTGTGTATATATATATAGTTGAACCCGCCTATTAAATTTATTTTGGAACCAAGATGAAGTGAGTCTAATGACAGAATGAGTCTATTAGGCAAAGGTAGGAAAAGAAAAATAACAGAAATTCTAATTTAATTTTAAATGAAAGTTTATAGGAATATGTATAGGCTGCAGTCTAGTCTACGGAATATACTCGTATAGGCTAATATTTTATGGAATAATAGTTTAAACGAGACCGTTACAAAATTTTGTTTTGATGCAGTATTATTTGAGAAAATTTGTCGATTTTGACTGATTTTTTTGATCGTTCAACTAACTGTGTTATTGAAAATGTAACATTTTTCTAAGCTCCTTGGAGAAATTGAATACATAAAGCGAATTGTTGAGTCCGATAAACGAATTTTTTATAATACATTTAGATACAGCCAAGTCTATTAACGCGGAGAGTTAACTGTCAGCGTGCAATTTTTCGGTACCCGGAATATTTCACTTTCGTCGATGGGTATGAATTTCGGTGGCGATATGAGCAACGTGTAGGCAATACTACGTGCGTCTAGCACACGTAGCTTTTTTACGCATTTTTTTCGGCGTTTTTCATTTTAAGCCGAATGCTGTGTTATATATCTCACTGTTTATCGGCACACAGCTCACCTCACGAGCTGTATAATGGCCATCTCAAACTCGTCGTTTTTGTTGTACTTCGATATAAAATGTTGCCTATACATGCAGTGGTGGATCTCATGGGTTCCAGCTCAGCTGCCTTTCGTCAATTTTTGGCCGTCCGTAGCTCCATATAAAATGATTGAAGTGTCCTGCTTCCTGTAATTGTAATGTCATTTCGTAACTTGGGCTACTAAATGTGTGTGTGTCGCCATTCCACCTAATACTTATATATGTGTTAGTTATCCTTGAAATATGAGCTTCGAAGTGGTGTCGCTCCGACTGAATATAATTAATTATTCAATTGCCTAGAAAATAGTCATTATTTTGTCAGTTAGTGGCACGCCATAAACGGTCGAAAAACATCCGGTTTTTTACCATTCATGTTTGGATGCTTTGCTTCGGCAATCCGCAGTACACACAGTGTGAAAATTTTAGGTACTTCAAGGTAATTCTATTGGTTGTGTTTTGGTTGCTGGATTCTGCCACCGCCATTCGCATGCCACGTTAACTCTCTTTCTCTCTACATTTACAGGGAAAGTTAGTTTCAGATTCTATGCAGTGTTGGTTGTATAGGGCATTCTTAGCATTCGAAAAGTTTTTCACACCCTTTGTTTCTCCCCTACTGTACATTAGCCAAGAAAAAGAGTGGAACAGAAAAATAAGGAGAAAAACAACGTACAGCAGTCGGTAGGTTAGGTAAAACTTTGATCGATTACGCGAAAAAACGCTGCGAGACGTTGGGCCGACGAAATAATCGTAAAATGCGGATTAAGACGCGACTGAATTTCAACCGTTTTAATATCACGCGATCATTAATGCGCTGCATAATGAACTCGTTATCGTTATCAAAAGAGCACGCACATACTGTGTTTGTGACTAAATTAATAACGAGTATTACGTATTAATACGCGTAAAATGTATTTAAAACTAGAAAGTAGTGCTTTCCTTCCTGCGGAAACCGAAGTCGAAAGCTGAAAGCCGAAAGCCGAAAGCCGAAAGCCGAAAGCCGGAGCCGATGAACTGAAATTAAAGAAAGAAATTGTGCAAAAGTACGATAACGAAGAAAAAGTGCATTCTCGTAAAATGGCGCATTAGACAGAAAATGCGAGGCAAGGCGTAGAAATTTTGTTATGTTTAGCATTTCGAGGAATTTTTTTGCAAATTTTAAAAAAAAGACTTACTTAGTAGGTGTGATTGTTGGCGTTGGCATAAATCGACGAAAAATGAATATTACAACATCAAAACTCACTGCGATGTCAACATTTAGTCTTCCTCCAGCATCGATCCCTTTTCAGACCGATTTATAATTTATTTGAAACTTGAATTATTGTAGGCTAATCGAATGCAGTAGGTATTCGAAGAGTCGTTATAATTTCATGACGAAAATGCTGAAAATCATCGAGAATATTCGGCTTCAACCCTCAAACTGCTCCTGTAGATCACAAAGTCGGCTTTAATTCGCGTTGCAGAAGTAATAATGACTCGAAATTACAGCGTCGGTGGTTTTTCGAACGATCTCATTTTGCAATGGTCGTTTAAGGAATTTTCAAAATGATTTTTCATTTATTTGTGTTTTGTGTGATTTCTATCTAATCTTGTCCTACGTAATTTTCACTGCGATACCCTTCCGAGGGCCTCAGCTGCAGCTCTTGAGGCCCTTTGGACGAATGTCGTAATTTTTACGACTTAAAATCGAACTCTGTCTTTTTTGTGTTCTCGGTGTGGCCGAGCCCTTCAAGGCCCTGAGGCACTGTCTGCCTAGTTTTGGCTCGATTTATTTTCAGTTTTATAACTCCCTCGACGTCCGACTCGTTAGCTTCATTCTTCGTGAAATATTGTAGTTGAGCTTTGATCAACTGGTAAGGTCTATAAAAACGATAAAATTCATTTGCAACGGCGGGAGAAAAAGAGTAAAATTTCGTGTAATTGAGACAGACTTAGGCGATTAAAAATCAAGATAACAATTTTCCTATCTTTACACTGAGATTTTTATTTTCACGATAAAATTCCTGTGGTATGTTTAACAGCGTCTGATTATATTCGTAACAAAACGAGAAAAAAGAAATAAGAAAAAATGTATGTATAATGTAAATAAGTAAATGAACAAATGAAACTACTGCAAACTCATTTATCTTCATTCGATGTCTTCGCTAAGAGAGTTTTTGTATCCGGAGGGAAGATGTTTTATTTTATTTTTTTAAACATGGTAGCTTAGGAAGCAAGAGAAAAGCGTCACGATTTTTGTGATTATTGTTTGCTTATAGAGATACATTTATACTTATCGCGAAGCACTGACAATGAGTACAGTGTGTTCAAAGAATCGAATCGTCTATAACCCACGAACAAAATTACGATAATTTTGGATGCCGGTAGGAAAGTTCGTCCGATGCCATTTTCTTTTTCTGCGATTAGTTCGATTTTTTTAGGTTAACGTCCTTGGGCGGCCCACCTTCTGAAAGAGACGATGTTAGTTTTCTTGAAGATGTCTGTGAGACATCGCTATGGTTGATTCACTTTCCTCAATTTTGAGAGTAGTCTCCACTTTTCTTTGTAGCGTCTCGTAACCAAAGTTATGGCCGATCATGGCGTATCTGTTTTGAAATTTTTATGTTTTTTATTATTCAAAAAATTAAATAAATAGATTATTAACAACGAATTTCTACCAAAATATTGATAATCATACCTAGCGCCTGGACTTGAGGTTATGTGAAGAGGGAGTGCTGTGCATAGATTAGACCACAAATTGAAACGTATGCAATTTTTGGTTAATAGCTTTCGTAAGGATAAGTTTGGATGTGAAATTGTGAAATTGAGTGCAGAAATATATATCTACCTGGAGTTGAAAAGGAAATGAGTTAGGGTTCAGTCTATGCCTCCAGATCATCGTGTAAGAAACAAAATGGCGAGGGAAACCATTCAAATTAGAATGAGAGTAGTGTACAGAATGGAGATGAGAAATTGTAATTACGTAGTATTGAAGGAACGATAAGTGAGGATAATCGAGGGGAAACATAAGGTGCGGTTGAATAGATTGATGAAAGGAAGTGCGAGAAGAAGATCATTCATTTGAACCATTTGTAATTATGACCAAAATTTCAGTTTTCAAACTCCGTCAGATACCACGTAATTGAACCAGAAATATGGGATTCTAAAATACCGAAGCCATCAAAAATCAGTAATTCGCTTAACAGTGGAGGTTCTATAAAAGGGTTGTACCTTACTGGTATGTAGGTATTGCCTTTAGGTATATTGAATAAATCACGCGTTACCCAACACCTTCACAAAAACACGAGCAAAATAAAAATACGTGGATGATCTCGTTTACGCTTTTATGTAATCTGCGCTAATCGTATAAAATTCATTTTTAAACTTTGTTCCGTATCTTATCGACAGTAATCAAAGTGAATCAAAATGTACGAATCACATATTGGATTTTGGATAATGGAATTTTTGAATCTGGGAAATGCTCCTTCCTCGAAGTTCTCTTCATTAGCCTCTTTTTCTGTTTCAACTGTTAGTTGTAGATTTGAAGTAAGTGAGTATGATCACGACCAGTGTTATCTAAGTAGCTTAAGAAAAACTTGAATAATCATTTTGAAGATGAATTATTTTTTTTTAAAACTGCTCGCATCATATTCTAGACTCGAGTCATTAAATATCAAATTAATAATAATACCCACCTACGAAATCGTTGTTTGTGAAATTGCAAGGTTATCGTTTGGTCTTCTTGCGGCGTGGTTTTCGTATGTGAATTATTCAATTTTTATTATTTTTTCGAACATGACGATGAAATGAGAGGAATCGTTTAGGTATAGGTACCGAGAAAATAAAATTTGAATAAATAAAATAACACACAACCCTGGAAAAAAATTTACTTTCGGCCACCCATCATTTTGTTCTAATGTTTTATTTATTCATAGATTTTTTTTACCTTTTCTTCGTGGTTATTTCTTGTGAAAGCAATGCATGAAATATAAATGATCGCCTGTACCGTAATGCAGAGTTAATCGATTTCGTGTTTTCGAAGCTACATAAAATCCTTCCAGCAGCAATGGGAACGAGTGAAGTAGAAAAATTTGTGTTTTCTGAACGCTACATCGACTCTTTTCCATATTCGTTTAAAACTATTTTTAATAATGTCGAACGCTTCGAAAGTAAAGAAAAAAAAATCGTAGTGTAATTAAATTTTTACATCACCGAAATTGTTTCCAAAGTTTTTCGTTCGTCCTTGTCAAAGTTTCCTTTTCGTTTGCAAGTTTCACGTATTTCGTATAGCTTTTGTACCATCAGTACCTACTCGCCTTTACAAGTGCCATCGAAGTGTGGTTCAAATGATATTTGCAATAAATTGCCAGTTCGAAATGTGTAGCCGCCGCCTCGAAAATACCGCTGGCCAAGGAGGTAGCCTCACCTATTTTTAGACGCGATTTTTTCACCAGGTTTTTATTTTTGTTAATGACTCTCATCAAGATTCGTTTTCTCTGGCCTAAATGCTCGTCGCTCAGATTGATACCCAATTTGAATTTTTAATTTTGTTCATAACGTCTCGAAGTGACTATATAATTTACACTGCCATAAGGAAAGACTGAATTTGATGACCTCGTTCCCTATATATTGTATTGATAGGAACGAACCAAAAAGAGAAGCTTCTCCATTTCTCCTCCCCCGAAAAAAAAAAAAAACATGTTTGTCTGTTGGAAAAATTCTGTCAGTTGCATAGCCGTTAGTCAAATCGTATTAATTGTACATTGGTTAGTGTTTTTATGTTTCAATGTGGGGAAAAAAGAAATTTTATATCTCAGTCATTTACCGAACTAATTTTCATTCATTAAGTTATACGTATCAGACTACTGTTGATAAATTACAAACAGATCATACACGCCAGTTTGTAGTTGAATTGTTTTATTCTAATTCATGCCATGCAGTTTGAAACAAATTTGAATCAGCGCTGTCTTGTAAATATTCAGTTAGTAGATTCTCCCGAATTAATTTACTTGTTTTAAAGAAAACTGAAAAATGAAGTTGAAAAACGCATCTTCTCTTTTATAGTTCATGCAATTAAGAAAAATTCACGTTTTTTATGTTCCTTCGTAACTTTGGTCCTAATGGACTGAATCAAGTTAACGAAAGTTCTTTTGAAAATATGTTCGAAGTGTTTCAATTCCGTGTAAGTCGTTGTATCTTAATTTAATCGCAATAAATTTCTGTTTCAATGAAAGGTGAACTGAATTAGAGTGTGTCATTTTCTGTGCTCCGTTGCAACTTCGATTCAAATTGACCGAATCAATCGAATAAGGGTTCATTTGATAACGTGTAACATCCCGCATGTTTTAAGTTCATGTGCGTCAGTTCAACTCAATTTGTTCGCTAGATATTTCAGTTTAAATGAATACATGAAATTACAATGTGTCAGTTCCTGTGTCCCATCTTATTTTTGGTTAATGAACTAAACCAATCAGATGTGAGCTAATACGATGATGTGCTACATTTCGTACGTTTGAAGCCACCGTACGCTGTCATAACCCAATAAGGTTTCAAGGTACTCTCACTTTTTTCCATTATTTTCGTATGTTCCACGACGGTAACTTTGAACCAAATTTTTATCGGAAATTTTAGAAGTTTCAGTTGAAAATTTTCAACTTTCGCTTCGTTCTTGGCAATATATGGACGGATAGTTCTATCCAAGACGACGAATACGGATTATGCCTCTGTAACATGTTCAATTTTTTCTTATTTTAGAAATGAAGTTTGCTGTAGAACGAGTCAAATCGTAAACAATAGCGCATCGGTCTGCCGCAAGTTGTTGAACGATGTTTGCAGACGTGTCCACACCGAGATTCTGTCTCGAAGTGACTGTTGTCTTATTTTTGTTCTTATTGTTGGAAAATATGTAGGCCTCCGTCTAATTAAATCGTGCTTGTTGAGGTGAAATTTTGTGCGCAGAGAATACCACTCGTACCTACCTTACCTGTTTCAACTGAGACAATAATTAATCTTGGAGAACGAAGCTCGTTCCGTGAGTGAAATGCGTTAGTCTATTAATAATTCGTTCGTAAATAATTGCTTGCTTACCTACTCGTCGTACCTGGGCTTATAATACGTTCTGTTGGAGGGCGCGCTATTTCCGCAGCTACGGCATTTCGGTTTTCTCGACAATTTATTCCACGCCGAAAAAGCGAAGCCGCAGACTTTCTTCGTGCTTCAGAAGCGTTTTTCTCCTAAGTTATTCATTTTCGACCGAATTTTCTGCGTAAAAATTTGTTCGCTGCGTGCCACATATGCGATACTTCGCTAATTATTTTAAAGCTCTGCCAAATTCCGACCACGTTGCGAATACTGGCGGCGGTGAGATCATCGCGGGGCTAAATCCATTTCCCGACACGCTTTCGCTGCTCGGCACTCATCTTAGCGCCTTTCATTCTCTTCTCGATACTTGTGTCCGCATCTGTTGTGTGCGTGCAGCGTGCGAGTGTACGTTCGCCACCATCGTTGCTCTCTCCGACGTCCTCAGTCGCTACGTTTGCGCCAGATTTTTGCGAGCCGTCGTCGGGTGGCGGGCCCTTCGGTGTGCTGCCGCTGCTCCACGTGCCCGCAATTATGGGTACCACCGAGTGTCTTATTAGTCACTCTCTCGAACACGGTACAGAGAATCGGCATGGATGGCGTACAGTGTCGACGTGCCGAACACGATTATTTTGAAATTCGTGCAAGTCTGGCTCCGACTTCGGCTGGAGCGGTAGATATTCTCGGGTCTCCTGTCCACCGCTAGGACTAGGCTATTGCATTTTGTCCCCCACCATCTGAGAAACGGACGAATTTTGGCTCCGAGTTTCCGATTTTTTCGTCTTTTTAACGCCCCATCTTCGTATATTTCGAATTTTGGAAAGAGAACGCGCCATTTAGGCCTGCTCGGTTCAATGAATTCGTACAGGCATGCGGTACCTACCTAGTTGAAAAAGTTATTCCAACTACGGCCGTAGCCGGGACGATAATTTCTTTCTGCAAGGGCGAGAGAGGAGGGCTGATTTTCGATTGGCCACTTGAAAATCATCCTCCCGGCCTGGTGAGTGGTGTCTCGAGAAACTTCTGGCTGCTGCGGCGCTGCGGTTCCTGTCCAGCAGCCGAGCACACCCCGCATCGAGAATTCCAGTTAATTGGTTACGATCGTTCACGCACACCCAGCGAATAATTTAGCGTCTACATCTACCGGAGTCTCATGCCTTTACGCTCGTATCAGAATGAGGGTTCGTGTTTCCAGCGAGATGGTGTTGCGTAAAATATAAATTCCTGAAATGAGACGATTCAATTCGGTTCCCTTCTCGATCGCCCTGCATAATCCGGAGGCACTCGTGCAAAGTATTGTAACGAACACGCGATACTCGAATTTAGATTGAAACACAAAATGAAGGGAGTAACTAGTGTGGCACGTCTCAGCCAGCACGTTTGTATTCGGTGACGATGGTTGCGACAAGAACCACATACTGCATTATATTAATTTCTTTCAAACCCTTCGCCCGTACGCCTTCAACTAGGTACGTAGTATTCTGTTTGTACACGTGTGTCCTTCGCGGAACAGTGGTATCCGCATTTTTATTCTGTATATTTATATTGTGCGAGTAGTTCGTGGGCAGTTCTGCATGTTGGTACTGAAGAGTGCGACAAAGAAAGAGCGAGAGAAGATGAAATGAAACAGAGAATAAGTAAAATTGGTTTTGAAATAAATAATGCGAAGAGCAGAACTGTAGAACAGCGAAAAAACCAATACCAAAAACAACAACAACAACAGTAGGTACCCGAAGAAGACATATTATTTTGAACCATTTGCTCTTTTACAGTATCGCTTATCGAATGCCGCAAACGACTTTTGTGGGCCCCCAGAAATCGTGCACTATTTGTCAAGGTAAAATCGGCTTTATACTTGCAGAAAGAGCAAAATATTGTCCGCTCTGTATCTTCGTGTTGTCCGTACATACGGTCTGTGGTGTACGCAACACTGCGGTGTACCATTCGTCTTCTTTGTTTTCTTTTCTCTCTCTCGCTCTCTCTCTCTCTCTCTCTCTCTCTCTCTCTCTCTTTCTATATCACACACTCTTTCTCTCTTTTTCTCTGTCTCTGGGTACTTCTCCGCTTCTTTACTGTCGCTTATGGCCACCGCAGGTTTAATAATAAATCTTCTAGATCATCGTACCGCCGCCGCCAGCCACTTTCCAGAGGTTGTCTCTTCCTCCAGTTCTTCGGTGCGTACGCGATTGCAATGGCCGCAGTCTAGATAAGCTGGTCAGAAAATTTTCGTTCATCGGTATTTCGTTTATTGTTGAGTAGGTTTTCTTAGAAAATCTACTCATTAATCTTGATCTTATGAAACGATCTGGGATTGGGGGTAAGTACTTTTTCGTTCCATAACCCAAGGAAAATTTGTGCATCTATAAAACATTAATTTCTTATTACAATTTTTTGCTGCCACGGTACAGGTCGCAATTTTTGTTCGATACTCACGAAATTTGGAATGAACATCAGTATAACCCCGAGTACCTGACCTATTGACCTATTGATTTTGGTGCAGATGGGTCGGACGGTACTTCTGGTACCTCAACTTGTGTTTTCAGTTTGGCTATGAAATGTCTAATTTTGGACCAATGACTGCGAAATTTGAAACAAATATTCAATATAATTTATAGTGACATATGTTACCAATCTTGGTACAAATCGGCCGGATGGTACTTTCATAAAATCAATTCTTATTCCTTTAATGATTTTAAACTATTAATTTTAGTTCAGTAGTTACAAAATTCAACCCAATCATCAATTATGATCTACAGTGGAAACCCCCTATTGGGGTCACATTTTGTCCAAAGTAAACGAGAGTTCCATTCAACTAATGTTGAGTGTTTGGCTGTAGAAATGAAAAAAAAAATTAAGTTGTAACTGTGGGGACTTTCCTTCCTATTCCTTATGGACGGCCCATTAAATTGACAGACAGGTCCCAGACTACTACTGCGACCATAATTCAAGTGCCTTGCACATTAAATAAAAAGCACATTGTCTGTGTGAGACAATGTCCATTGGAAAATTAGTTTCAGCTACAGTGGCAAGCCATAGTCGGATCATGCTCCTGATTGGATTGGTTCGTTTTTCACGGAGGAGTTGTTCTTTCTCATAGTTGGACCAAGTTTCTTCTAAATTATAAGACATGATAGAAAGATTGTATGAATATTTTGAGAAAACTCAAAGCTAAATAGCAAAGTTTTCGAGAGGTTTAATTTCTATTTTCGAATTGAACGGCAAAATAAAGATGTAAAATCAACAGATATAGCTCTAGCTATGTACAACAAACAACTGATCAGATTGTTTGAAATTAATTTTGCATTTTGTAATAGTTTGTCGGATTTTGTTTATCTCTTAATTTGACACAAAAGAAATCAGCTGTGTTTCATACGTTTATATAGTTATATCAATGTTCCCACATTTGTTTCTATGTGTGTGGTAATGTTTATCATATATTTTTCATAGGTGTGTGTATTTGTACTTATCTGACCTACTATTTTATCTTGTTTGCGTCCTTTGCTATGAACATTGAATGTCCTTGTATGATGTGGTTGAGAGAAGAATTTTTTTTTTTTTGTTATGATGATGACTTGTTTTTATGACTGGCTTTTCTGTTTCTTCTTTAAGGGGATTTATTTTTTGATTTATCTAACATTAGACCTAGCCAATCTTAGTGATTGTCTAGTTGGGATCTGATTATGTTTTTTATAACTCCCTTTAGGCCTATCTCTTTTGGGAGGGTTTATTGGCTCACTTGGGTTATAAAAGATCCGCTTTATGTCATCATTTAATCTAACTGTCTTTTTGACTTTATTTTTGATTGCAGTTTTTGGACTTTGCAGGCTTGTTGTTCTGTGTTATCGCCTTTTTTCTCATTTAAATCATAATTTTACTTGATTAAATTTCCTAGGTTGTCATTTCATTCAACCAAATTATTTTCCTTATTCTCCTGAGAATTTTGGTTTTCATGATCGTAACTTTTGTTATCTTTCATTTTAACTCTTTATATACTATTTTTGTTTTCTGCTATCGTAAATGCAGGCTTCAAGCATGCCTTTCCTAGATGAAATTTGCTGATAGTACCTTAGCCCCGACGTAACATGTAAAAGTTTTGTAAGGATTGGTCAGTTAGTGCGCGAGCTCGAAAAGTTCGCAGGTGATTTTAGTCAGGTGAGTTATCCGTACCGGCATTTTATCGCATCTGTTGTGCCGGTTGCTCGACGACGCCGAAAATTGAAAAATTGTGCATCGTTAGCGCGTAGCCTAGCGATTAGTTGGCTGAGTACCGAGAGCTGTGTGCCGTGAACTTGGGATTTGCTCTAAACATCGTGTCGGCATTTTCCAAAGGCACGAGAATGGGTGTACGGTCGAAGCGAACGACGAGCACGAGAAAGAAAGACCAGCGCCGCGCAATGACTGCGGAGTAATAGGCTGAGGGAAAAAGAAAAGAGGCAAAAAAAAGAAGGAAAAAGAAAATGTAAATGACGTGCACACACTGCGGCGGCAGAATGAAAAAGAGGAAAAAAAAGCAAATAAATTAGAAAAATAACATGTCAATAGGGGTAAAGGCGCACGTCCGCTAAAATTGTGCCATTGTTTTGTCAGTTAAGTTGGCCGCAACTTTCTTGGGGCTGGTGGGACAGGCTGAGCTATATCATTTGACTAATGCAATTTATTTTGCCAGCTTGCAACGAGTATAGTAAAAAGAAAAAAATGGGAGAAGACGGTTGTATGTAAAGTGGAGATGGTGATGATGATGGTGGTGGTGGTGGTTACGTACCATTCAGATGAAAGATGCAGATGTGACGTGAGACCAAGTCGAGTCTCCTCCAGATACGCTGAGATGGCGAATAAGAAAGAGTGAGAGAGATGGATCCTTGCTCTTGCGCTTGTCGGCGGTATCTTTTTTTTGGTCCGTACGTTTGTCGACTCGGCTACTGGAGATCGCCTTTTTTTCTTTCTTTCCTCCTTTTCCACGCCGTTCCTTCTTGTCACCCTCGACCTCTTCCTCATCCGCGACTCATGCGTCTTCTCTTTTGTATTCGTTTAACTTTTTAAAGGATATACGCGTATGCAGGCTGTGTCGCCGACCTTCCGTAAACCGTTTATAATTGTCAGACTTGGGAAAAGAGCGACGATAAACGCATGCATCGAATGTAGGTAGGTAGTTACCTACTCTTTATGATATGCTTACTACTCGATTATTTTATTTTATTTTATTTTTTTATTTTTTTTTTGTGTTGCCAATTTACTCTCCGGCAAGATAAGTTAAGATTAAACAAACGAGTTCCACTCGGGTTCTACGAACTTTTATCTAAATCTGTAGCCGTTAATTTTGAATTCTAGAGGACCATCATACATCGCCAGTGGCTGAGTTTCAACGAAAAAAAGAAGAGAAACAAAATATGAAGAAGAAGTAGATGAAGGAAGAAATGTGCCCATGCTGCGTGTGTACAGCTCAGAATATTATATTTGGGTCAAAATTATGATATGGTTATCGAGGAATTTTTTAATTTTTCTCTCTTTTGGATCGTTCCGCAGGTATTTAGAAGTGTACCATGCTTTGCAATAAAACGTGGAGAAGGAAGAAGCAATGAAGAGAGAGTAACGAAGGGAAACAAAAAAAAGGAATTAACCTAAAATGAGCCAATTAAAAAAATAAGGAAGCTCGCATTTTGTGCTATGCAGCGACTGTTTTGGGGCCGTGCAGTTATGTTATCCATAATTTTATGGTCAAATTATCCGGCTCAATTCGTGTGTCTGGCTTCGGCGGTTCCCAGTTCCCACTCGATTTGTATTTTATGTGCTGCTAATGGGTAGCGGTGTCGTTTGGTGTGGCTTTGTGAGAAACGTATAATTGTGGAGAGAGGAAAAAAAAAAACATAGTTGCTAGAAATATGCGCGACCAAAAAGTATTTTAATGCGAAACAATTATAGCTACTCATTTGCCAATAAAATTATGAATTTATTTTCTTTCTGCCAAAAAAAAAAGAAAAAAAAGAAAAAAGTTGAAATAATTTTTTTATGGCCAATACGTGAAAGGGATTTAAATTTTAATTCATTTTGACAATCTTCCGTTCGCATGTAAAGTGCTCCGAATGAAGAGGGGGATCTCACCTTCTTGTGGATTTAACTTAATTGACTTTGTAAAAAAATCATTAATGGTCGTTGTTAAAATTCGACGAGTTTTAGGTAGGTACCTGCCTATCACGTTTTCTATTTTTTTAGCAAAATAAAACATACTCGTTCCAACACTGTTTGATAAGATTTCGCCTTAATTTCCGCGAGTATGCTTCTATATTTAATTTCGTAGAATATGATGGAAGATGAAAATGAGGAGGGCATTTTCCTTTCATTTTTTTGGCCTCACACCGTGTTACATTAACGAAATTCAACTTTGTTCGTTCTGAACGAAGTTAATCGGTTATAGTATTTGGGAAAATTATTTTGTAATTCTGCCTGTTGTGGTATGCCAACCAGAGTGGGAGCATGCCAGTCTTCAAAATCTCTATAGGTCGGCCAAGTTCGATAAAAACGGAAATGCAACCCATAAGACAAATGACGTCGGCTGTTCCACTGCATCTCATTCTCTTTTGGTAGTTACGTTCGCCAATTTAAATTTGACTATACATTTTGACAAATTTTTGGTACTGTCAAAGACGGGCAAGTAGTTGATATGTCCAACATCGCACTGTGATTGGCAAATTCGAATTCTTAAAATTGGAATCGATTAGCGCCTGAAGACTTGGCTAACCCGTATGATTTTTAAGACTTTGCGAGCATGCCACCAACAACGTGTTCACAATTACATAGGCCGATACTCTAAATCGCGTTCTTTTTATTAAAAGCTGTCTCTCTCTTTTTCCCTTCTCTTCGGCGTTTGTCCGCCAAGAATATAAATTTTAAAATGTAGAACAAACAAACCTTGTTGAACATGCTTTTTGCTTATACCTAGTGTAATACTACTGAGTATAAATGCCGGGTTAACGACATTCGACTTACAATGTGTACTTACGTAGGCCTATTCTACATAATATTCAATAGGTACATCGTATCTTTGGAGTTGCTCGCTTGTTTGCCGAAGAGAAATGCAATAGCTTGTTTCGGCTCGTTAAAAACAATTAAATAATATATACGTCTATTTATCTCCGTGACCAAACGTAAAAAAAAACAAAAAAAAAACAATTATGTCGAGTGGCTAACCGGAAAAAAAAAGCAACTGGTCTACATAATATGGGAGGAATGTGAATACAAGAAAAAGGATATGGAGCCATAGAGAGCGAGTGAGAAGAGCGTAGAGAGTAAAAAAAAAAAAAAAATGCGTGCTTTTAATTTATCTGTACATATATGAAACGGTCGTTTGTGGTATTTGCATAAATTTTGATGTACACAGTACACACCAATTTTATGTTTTGTTTGGTATACGAGTGTGCGTGTGTTGTTTGTGGAACACATTTTATGAGTTGTGTAATGGAACGGCGGCTTTTAGAAGGGACAGTCGAATGATTTTTTTTCTTTTTTCGTTACCACTCGTTGATCATGGAGCTGCGATATTTCACTTGTAAATGCTAATAATTAGCGGTCGAATAGCGTCGAATTTTATTTTCCGCAGGTGTGAAAGTACATGCGATGTTTTATTAATATACTTATCTACGGGAATTTCTAAGACGACGTGCGAAGGCGTATTTACCGACTACCTGTGTTGTTGTGTTCTCGTAGTGGGTATTCCACGTTTTTTAGAATTGAATAATTGGTTTAGACTGATCTAATGTGTGGGCAGATAGGCTGACTTTCACATTTCCTATGTTCATTTTCGCCGGACGATTTACCCGACTTGGTGATCCAGGAGACATGCGCTTGGCGGCAGATAGAGGGTGGAACAGAATGTAACCCCTGTCTATTGGTGAACGTGTGGCTAACCGACTTTTGTTACCTATACTTCATATTAGCAATAGATACATCTGTAGTTCCTTCCTTCAGTCAATAGGTGAGAAGAATGTTCTGAAAAGAGAGGCTCCGAAATACGTTTATTGATCCCTTGTCAGGTGAACAGCCAATTACCAATTAGTGGAAACATTGAATGCTGATTGTGGTTCTTGCGAGGAAAGAAGATAAAGGTTATTTTATGCAATGGGTTGAGTGGTCTGACCAGTCGGTTTCTGAATAAAAGACGAAAATGATTTCAAATATCAAAAGTTTCGTTTCATTTTCTGTGCGCCTAAAACTGTCTATTGTTGAATCAATTTGGCGAAAAATGCTGGGAAGAAAAACTTAATAGGAATGAGACACGTTTCTACAATTTGATAATTTTTTGGCCGCATTCAGTTGTTGATGGAAACTCATCCACTTCTACCTTTATTTTATGTCTGGAGTGGTTATCGAATCAGGCATTCAGCCATTCATAAATTACCAAGAGCGCATCCTGTTTTTTCTTGTATGCTAGTGATGCCACTAGTCTTGTCATTTATTGACCTGATAGAGTTAAACTGTTGTCAAGTTGTCTCGTTTCTCTCCTTCCCCTGCTTCCCCTCCCCTCCCATATATCAAGAAATAAAATCTAAACACTCTGGGTTTTAAAATGAAAAATGATCCAAGGTTCTGCGCCTGAAACAGTCGATTAAGGCGAGTTGATGCTACGCAGCTGTTTTCAAAGTTCGGTCAACGAACTTTACATGAGCCTGGTAAACGAAAAATGTGCCTCCTGATTTATCAAATGTGACATTTCAAGAAGTTCGATCCGGTTTCTTTGAGGTCAGGCAAAATAATGTTGTTCTTGGCCTTTCAGGCTCATGTCTTAGCCTTGGTTTTTGTTTCGATTTTGCTTCAAAGATTTTTATTATTTCTGATATCTAAATTAAATTTGCCAATTATATCTGTTCAAAGTATGCAAAAAATAAGATTTCTAGCTTAAGTTATCGCGAGAGACTGTAAATGATCAATTAGTGAGAAAGAAAGAAAATTAACTGCCTTGTAAATATTCCAAATTACTTACGCTACTAATTTGCTGATATTTTACTGCCGGTTCCTATTTTTTTTTCAAGTTGGTCTTTCGTTCTTGCTCTTGCATAGTCGAATTTCGGTCCCTGGTCTTACATAATTGGTCTGAGCGTAGATGTTCCATGTGCATTTTCGATAATGGTCTTTGTCGTGTAAAAGGTATAAGACCAAGGCTAATATTTTGTTCATCTCATTTTACTGATGTATTACAGCTGTTGTCGTGTGTAATATTTTACTTATTCGGAAAAAAAAAAAAAAAAAGAATAAAAGAAAAAAAGAATACTTACGTGTATCCACTATTAATTCGTGAAGGTTACTCTTTAAAGACTCGATTTTAGCTGAGCGTTAAATTCCGATTTAGCGTTCTGGTTGTACCGAGCAGGTTCAATCACTAAAGACGAACGAAGACCAAAGACGTGCGTGGTCATCTAACCACCTGTCTTAATGACGATTTACTCATTTCTTACATATGTAGAGTGATACAGACTACTATAGACTACCTGCTCACGAACGTTGAAGCTAACCCATCTAAACATCGCGTTTCCATCGCACATATCCGATGCAACCTATAATTTACTCTTCTTTTAATGGCTTCAGTTACTCCACGATCCATACTTTGTGTGGTGTGGTGTCTTTTAGGAATTCGCGTACCTACGTCAGTCTTGGTGCGAGCGAAGAATAATTACGGCTCGTACAACGCAACCGGATAACTTCTCTTTTCGAATCAATTAAAAGCGAGATAGGCAGACAGACAGACAGACAGACCGACAGAAAGAGACGGAGAAAAAAACACGAAAAATATAAAATTTTACTTTTCAACTAATTATTTAGCCGGTGTGAAGCGAGCCATCCACATCGCGTTGAAGAGCTTTTAACCGTTCGTACGCCTCTATGGCCTCTCTTCGGATTCCCTGCTTCCCTGCCCTCAGGCACTTCGTAATGTTTTCGTATATTGTGTCACCAGCTCCGTCTCCCTGTCCTCTCCGCCCTAGTCTCTTGCTCCCGCCTCATCGTATCGCAATTAAATTCATTTTCCTCTTCTACCAGGCCTATGTTCTCAGAGTTTGGTTTGCGTGTGTGTGAAAATGGTGCACAATCGTAATTGCTTTTTATTAAAAACGAAAATTCTCCGGGGTAAGACAATTGTCTTTTGTTTGCGGCTGCTGTTGCTGTTACTGTTGCTGTTTCTTACTACTACTAACTATACGTATACATGCACCACCAAGGACGTTAGAAAAAAAACTACCGTCAGTGGTGGGGGGGAGGTAGTAAAAACGACGGAAATTTCGTTTTATTTTTCACGCTGTTTCCCAAAATTTCGCGCTATTAATTCCGCAATTGCAGGCGCTCCGAGTCTCTCGAGTGTGCGTGTTCCACGCGAGTGAATCGTTTAAAGTCGCAATCCTTACCGGAGGGAGGTAGGTGAGGTGAGAAGGTGGTGCTTTTTACGGAGGGAGAGGGAGCATGAGATGTCGGTGCACTACCGAGAGAGACAGTCGAGGGGAGATCTGTGCGAAAATAATAGAAAGAGTCGCCTGTATAAGAAAATTACGTTTTCGCCTTTCTAATCTCAAGTCGTCAATTTTGAAAATCCTGATGTCGTTTCCCTCCAGCCCCATTGCTCCCTTGCGCCTGTGGAGCATCGCACGTCGTCGTCGTAAAGTTGAACGTCGAATTAATTTGCGTGCGCTCTAATTACGCAAAACGAGGCGGTGAATTGTGTCGTGAAATTTCTCTCCAAATGGAGGGGGAGTTGGTGTACCAGTCGCTAAAGGGTGGTGCGACATCCGCGTTACTTTCTTATCTTCTTGCGTACACCGAGTACAACCTGAAAAATTTTGTCTGACCCTAAAATATCTCAGCTGTGTCTGATATACTTTATACTTCTCTTAAGAAGGGAAATGGTTGTAGAGACCTAATCGTTTAGGATTTGAGAGAAGCCAGAAAAAATTCATTAACATTTTGACTTAAGAAGTTAGCGAAAATCCACACGTTTTTACTTATTTGGTGCTAATTTATGGAATGAATCTATAAGTACTTAAAAGTTGAGCAGAAGACTAGTTTCCAATTTTAATGGATTGTGAAGTTTTGACTTCTAGAGTGAGTAGTTCATTTAAAGTGGGAAAAAATTGTGTGCGGTATGCCTACCAAGATGGTCACTACTCGTTACGAACAATAAAGCTTAGGGTTTTTTTGATTGATTGAGCTTTGGATACTTGGTTACCTGAAGATATATTTGATGTAGAAGTGCGGCAGTGGTATGGTTTAGATCCGGTGGCCAATGGTTTAACATAATGAATCTGTCAATAACCTACTTACAGGAGCTCTAGTAGAACCAATCAGACACACTGTCATTTTGTGTTGAGAATGTGACGATAGCTGGTTTCAGATTCCAAACATTTCGATTACCAAGCCGAACATCTACCACCTGCGATGACCAACAAAGCCTTACCTATTAACTGTTAAGGGCACTGATTTTATATCTCTTAACAAATTTTTACCATATACAGGTATTTTCAAGCAATATTTGTTTTTTTACCAGTTTGCTTGCAAAAAGGGCATTAAAATTGACCTCATGGTAGTTTTGGGGTCGGAGTAATAAAAATTTTCTGTTTTTCACAAAAAAAAAAAAAAAAAAAAAACCTATTGATAATACCATTTTTCTATCTTGATCTAATTTTTATAAGCTTTTATTCTACTCACTACTGCGATTTTAAAATATACCAATACTGGAGCCAACCTTTCGCAACGAAATAATATTTATTTCGTACGAAACTAAAGCCAAAAATAAAACATAAAAGCATATCTTTTAAAAATTTGTTTTTAACCTAAACTTATTTCTTTTTTCTATGTATACGAGTATATAACGAAGTTCGAAACTGTACCATTCTAGGAGAATACAGTCATTTTTTACAATCCTAAGACAGCCATTTTGTACCAAGTCTAAAATTTCGGACTTGGTACTAGTTTTCCTCTACCATCCTAGCATAGCACAAATGTTTTGTGCAAAGTTGTATATTTAATCAATATTGTATAAGATTAGTTGTACCTAGTACGAAATCATCACTTTTCATAATATTTCCTGCAGAAGATAGACTTTATTTCTTTAGCTAATTTTAGTTTGAGCATATTGAGGATAATTAGGTAGGTAATGAAAAAAATGTTTTGTTTGCTTTTAACTCTTTACTTAGTTACTACCTATTTTATTTTATTTTATTTTATTTTTTTTTGCTGCCTATATTTGATTAATAAAGTATCGCCCTTAAATTTGAAGTTTTGAGCTTTCTCTTCTCAGAACTGACAACTAGCTTTCAAACAGAGCAGGTCTACAACCTAAACTCTTGATGAAAACTTTCAAACCTAATTGAAGCTTTTAGTTATTCAAGTTTTCACTTCTGTCAAATGACACTTACACAAAAATCATTAATAAATTGAGAACCAGCTTTGAAAAGAACAGTTGAGAGCTGCAACTTTCTTATTTTATTATAGCTCCCAGAATAAATATTTCAAAACAAACTCGTTAGAAACCATCCAAGGATAGGCGTTTAATTGAGGCTAAATATTGTGAAAATCCGTATTGTGGTAGAGGTATGATACTGCGACAAAAAAAACAACAACATCAGTTTATACTGTGTAGAAATAGATTAATTTGTGGAAAAAACCGATTTATTGTAGTTAATTCGAACTTGGTACAATCATAGACGTACAATAGTGTGTATATCTATGGTTACATTAGTCTTGTACTAAGCTGATCAAAAATACAACTTTGCACAAAATGTCTGTATTATCCTAGCACAAGAAAAATTGTACCATTTTAGAACTGTACAAAAATGACTGTACCATCCTAGGATGGTAAGGATGGTACAATTTTTGACTTTTTATGTAACATACATAAGTGTGTATGTATATAGAGTGTGGTGTTTGAACTAACTCAACATAAGCCAAAGACAAAGTGTGTTTGCGTTTATGACATCGGTAATACATCATTCAGAATATTATTTTGTATATCTAACCGTCAAAATTAATTCTCTGATAATGAGAATCAAGAACTTGAAATACGTAAATATAACAGTAACTCGAGATCTCATTGTATCTTACGATAGATGAAGGTATGATTTCTTGTTATAGATTCTTTCAGCTGAGTTTAAAGATCAAACATACAAAATCTTCATTATGTCACCATCAATCTCCTTTTTGATAGAAGGCAATTTTTCAATTATTCGTAGAATTTATTTTCATTTAAGAAGTTTAAATGCATAAGCAGAATTTAAAAAAAAAAATGAAATAAAAGCACGTAGTTACGGTAACATAAAATGTGTATTACAGCAATAAATTTTATAAACTACTAACGGACTATTTTGTCAAGAAGAAAACTAACTGGCTGGCTCTATAATTTCCAACTTTTGGAAAAATAGTAGCGAGGAAATAAAAGAAGTACGTTCCGTAAAGAAATACTCAATGAGATAAAGCAGGAAAATATAAAGAAAATAAAAGAAAAATTAGTCCGCTGTTTCTACTACCAATAAGCATGTAAGAATAACAAAAGCAAAAATAAGTCAAACAATATAGTGCATTAAGATAAAGCAAAAACACGTTATAATTATGATATAGATGGGTAGAGGGAATGTCGGACAGTCGGGAGAGAAAAAAATGTTGATAATTAAAGTGAAAGATACAGTGTTCGAAAGAATGAAACGATAAACGAGAAGAGTGAATTTTGTGAAAGATGGAAATACCTGATATAACTGGTTGCCGAATACAGTTGGTAAATTAAATTGAAAATAAATAAATAAATAAATAAATAAAAATAAGATGATTAATTTTTCTCTGATATCTCAGGTATGTATCGCCTAAATTTTCGGTTCAAGATTTTGAGAAAACTATAAAAGGGATAGAACTGAAATTTTTGTGAACCGTAGTCTCTATACAGGACCTGGTCTGAATGAGGTTTGGTGCTTTTTGGTGCAGTAGTTTTTGAGAAAACTGGTAAGCAAAGAATTCTTGGAAAAGTGGTAGTTTTTCTAGGATTTTGAAGAAACTTCAAAGGAGATCAGGCTGAAATTTTCGCGATCCACTGTTCTTATGCAGGTGCAAGTCTGATAGAAGTTTGGTACCTATTAGTTTAGTAGTTTGCTGACTAGACTAGGAAAAAAAAAATTTCTTGAGAAAATTTTGTGTTCACGGTATTGAAAAAACTACGGAAGCAAGAGTTCTGAAATTTTCGCGAAAGGAAATCTTTATTTAAATCCAGGTCTGATAGCTTAGGAGTTTGTTGCCTACTAGTTTAGTAGTTTCTGTGAAAAATGTAAAAAAAAAAAAAAAAAAAAAAATGCTTGAGAAAAGCAACTTGACTGTCTATTTTTCTTATTTAGAATGCAAAGGATTAACGACGTCATTCCTTGCATTATAATAATCTATTTAGGTTTTATTTTATTTATTTATTTATTTATTTATTCATTCATTCATTCATTCATTCATTTATCTTAATATTGTAGATGAAAATTAGCAAAGTGGGTTTTTTGGCGAAGTATTACTGCGCTAAAGTTTTTTAAATAGAGTGGTATAAAATTTACATTAGCATTTATTTACTTTTTTTATTTATTTAGCCTGCAATAATCCAGACAGGGTACTTTACAAAATTAATGGTTTTATTTTTTATCGATGTTCTCTCTCTGCTCCCAGTATATCTGTCTCATCTTACCTGTAGGTTATTTTGTGTGGTACCTACTTTGAGACCAAAATTTTTAAATTCTTAAAAGAATATTGTTTAAAGCGTGATGAGATTTACTCTGGGCAGATGTGAAGTGTAGATCACCGTTGAGCTCAACTTGATCAGTTAATTGCATCAATTGATTGAGTACCATGAAGTTCTACGTCTCATTACTCCTCACCCTCTCGGTGTATCGTATGTGTGGCTCCTACAGAACCTCAGCCAAGTGGACGGCAGAGGAGTGTTTCTTGTTCAAGTCTTCGAGCAGAGTCAAAACCACGAAAAAAACCTGCTGGAGTCTGAATGGCGCCCGGTGCGGCGCACAGATACCATCTACTCATCTACAATACATAAGTTGTTTACTACGTAAGATGATAATTGATGCTTCGTCGCAATATACGCGAAACACATAGCGTACCGTATACGTATATACACGTTAAATTCATTCGCTTGTGTGTTTTACATGCGAAAGAAACGACCCCCTTCACCCGTCTTCCTCCATTTTCTCCCCTATGTCTAATGCACAATAAAACGAGAAAACATTTTGCCGACGGCGACTCACGTGGGGGAGAATACACGTAAAGGTGAAAGTGTGAGGGTGAGTTTGTAAGTGTGGTGGCAGGGGTTCGCAGGGGCAAAGAGAATAAGAGTGAGAGTCGTACACGCGCATAAATTTCGGTTTTTCGAGGAAAAATATTGCACGTGAAAAACGTTTATTTGCCTAACACGAAGGGAGAAAAACGCATCAGAACAAATGAAAATTTTACCCTCGGATAAACTTCAAAGGCTGATTTTCCAAAATTAGCTTCGTATATCCTTCGTCCCTTTACGTTTTTTCGTGCTCGGATGTCGGTAGATTTTGTGCACATCGCTTATCAACGTATAGCTTATACGTGTGCAGTCTCGAAATTCAGCGTTACGAAGCTGTCTTCCTCCCTCCTTTACACCCTCACAACTCCTACACGTGGAGTACGGTCGTCGTTTCACCTTCGATGTGCGGCTCTATTGTTCTGCAAAAGTTTAGGTATTTTCTGGCGTAGGCTGTCCTACACGATGCGTGTAACTGAAGGAACAAGCAATCGTAGGCCTTCTCGTATGCTGTGCAGTTGTGGTATTATGGGTATCTCGTAAAGAAATTTCAGAAATCTAAAATAGATTAGCAGATTTTTATTTCTAGCCGGCAAAAACAACGTAAGAAAGAATATTGTTTCGCTGCGATTGACTACAAAAAATCAAAAAGTAAATGAAAATAATGAGAATTTTCTCTGTCCTTTATACGATTATGGCTTGATGTTTAGGAGTTGAAATTTTTATTACCGCGTGAATTTATCAAAAAATGTAGAAACGTTTTGATGTGGCAGGCCGTTCGGAGCCAAGATTAGAGAGTAGACTGTGCACAATAGCAAAAAGTACTAATAATTATAATTGTTACTGTACTGTTGTAGCAGCGCTGAATAATTCTGAAAAGTTTCAAGGTCTGAGAAATCTGTTTTTTGTGTTCGAACGAGAACTAACTCGATGATTAGTGAGAAATAAAAAGGAAATTGCCTAATGCTGTTTCCTAAACGAAAGATACTAGGTGTGAATTTTGTCTTATTTATGGTATAACGTCGTTTGAGCTTTGAGAAGAGATGTCTTGGTAGATCAAACGATGGTGGTCGGTTGTGAGCCTGCAGCTAGTATTGCAACTTAAGTCCTTCAGCGTTGGTGCAACATTCCTCTTTTCTTTTATGAAACCTTTGAACCATTTGCATTACATGGGAATGCATCTATGTTCCCTTTAGAAGCTGACTGCATTTTAAGAAGTGTTCTATGAATATGTTGAGACTTGATCTGAATACGATGACGTGGCAGGCTTAAAACACACCGAACGTTCGGTATTAATCAAATTAACCCTAATTTGTGTTACAGTCAAACATAGGAAAGTACTCTTCTTAATTTAATTAATCTTCCATTGAAATTGGAACATCTCGAGACCTGACTGAGCTACAATGACTTATATGTGCTGAGCATGTGACACCCAGAACGTTGCGGATTAATTTCTATTATCCGATCCGCCTTGGTTAGCAGTGTGATACAACATATGAAAAGAAACTTTTAATTTTATACTCTTCTCATTTAAACAGGAATATCTTGTGATTTAACTGAGCTACAATGATATACATACACCTAAAATACTCGGTACGTACGTAAATCATTTTAAAATGAGCCTTCGTTTCCCATATTAAGTTCATTGCGATCAAAATTATGGTAGAAAACCCTACATGGCTGGAAAGCGTCAGAAAAGTAAGAAAGATTTCCAAGACTACAGCAGTCTGTCAGTGCCAAAAAAAAAAAAATATTGAACAAAATTAAACCATTTATCTGATGAAAGCAGACACCCCACTTCAGTTTACCTCGAGAAGGTAGATGTGACCTGACACCCTCTAGAGAAAGTTTTTCAAAGACATGATGTATTATAACCAACTTGACGTAGATTAAGTTGACTCACTTCTTGCCTCTATTGCTTTCCACCAGAAGTTATGTCATCTTACATCATATGATGCTTGTAATTTTTAGCCGCCCTAAAGTAGCCTCTTGTGTAGTCTCTATAATTGCAACCCATTTTCGATATTACAGTTCTTATTCTACGATCTTATGTTTCTCTCCGTGTTATAACAGACACTTGCCAGTTGACTCAGAAATCTAAAAAATTCAACTCATTAGCACTAAAATAGATCAGAAGGACATGCTTGAACACACGATTTGCTTGTGGCATTAAATAATCCTCTCAAAAATTCTTTTAGTTCATAGACTCAGTTCTGCAAGATTTGGATGAAACTGTTGCCTATTCGAATGATTTTGTTGTTTTTGGGAAAACGCATGAAGAATAAATAAAAAATCTGATGAAGTGCACAGAACGCTTATAAAGGCAACTTACCCTTGAATAAACGTAAATTCACCTTTTTTAGCTCAAAAATCAAATACCTTGGCCATGTTATTTAGTGCCACAGGAATAAAAATGTAAAGAAAAAGTCGCAGCACTGTTATGAACCCCAACACCACCATAATCTCTGCAAAACTCGGTAACCTCGCAAAAAACAGCTAAAACCCTTAAGTTGACCGAAACGGTTTTGTTCATTTCTACGTAAATACCTTATTCAATGTTATATTTTAAAATTATCCTTATTATTATTATTATTATTATTATTATTATTATTATTATTATTATTATTATTATTATTGATGTGAGGTATGCAGAACGAGGATCGAAAGAACTTGAGACTTTCTTCTTTTAAGACATTTATTTCGCGACTAAAATATATTTCACAAATGAAAAAGTAAATGGCGAAGCAACAGCGATGTACGATCGAAAGTAGTAGGGGAAGCACTTCGTGACTAGAGTGTACATATGACATATATATATAGAATGATATGATGATGATGATGAAGAATGAGATGAGGTGGGATTTCGTATCAACACCCCCCTGAAATTTTACCGAATAATTTCTTCATCATGTTCCCTGAAAATAAATTAACTGTTATTATCAAAAAAAATATTAAATACACAAAAAAAAATACAAGTTCAAAAAAAATATATGCATAATAAAAATTTACCAAAAAATATTGACATTGTATGTTTATTATTTTTGGTAACTTGGGTTTTTTAATAATACATTTTATTGCGCTGTGCCTCGAAAAATTAAAAAATGGTAAAAAAAAATTGATAAAAATAAATAAATATGTATATAAATATGGTAACATGCATGTAATAATGAACACTATCGTGTCTGTATATATTATATGGTATATGTAATAATTGATGATAAATAAAAAATAAAAAATATAAAAAATTGGTAACATGCATAATTATTAAAATATTTTGACTAACATATGAATTCTCGCTCTTATAATTCGAGTCGAGAGAAAAAGAAAAATTCCAAAAAAAAATATTCACGAACATATTATACGAATAAATAAAAATAAAAGAAGACGAGAGAAAAAAAATACGACAAAAGGTTTTTTGATTGTGAGTTCAATGAATTCGAGTGTACGTTACGTATTTTATCTTAAAAATAAACAGGAAAAAGATTGTAGAATAATATATGTTGCATCGTATATTATCTTTCGTACGTTGCATTGTATTTGAAGTGGCATCTAATATGTTCTTAGATAAGGCAACGTTTTCGGTTTATCTTAATTTGCAGTCATGTAATAGGTTTCTATCTCTATTGTATTTATTGTTGGAGAGTTTCCTTTCATAAAATTTGTGTGGGAATATTTCGTGTATTTCTCTCACGCTTGTTGGAAAGTGTATAGGGTTTTTATTATACGATTTGTAGGGTTTTTACTTGCTCGATTTTCCCAATTTTTTCTTTGTTACAATATTCGAGAAATCTTCGATTTATCTGAAGCATGTATTTTCCAGTAAATGGCACTATTAAGTATTCTTTTTAACAATGATTGAAGGCTAATTTTTCAGCAAATATTTTCGTGTTATGACTTACTTTTGAACATTTTACGACTTGTGTTTGAAATAGGAAAATTTTTGGACATATACTAACTTTGAAATAAACTCATTATTATGTGTATGTTAGTTTCGTTTAATATTTTCACAATTATATTTTCAAATTTTGATCGATCCAATGATTTTGTTAGGATATCCGCCAACTGATTCTCGGAGGTGACTGTTCTAAAAAATATTATTTTTTCTTCAAAAGCTTCCAAAATGGAGTAGCATTTGATCATTAGGGCTCTCGACTTTCTTTGACTTCCCCCAGAACATATTTTCTGTGTTGAAATGTTATCTTCCATAATATCTATCATTAATTTTTCCCCAAAAATCTCAAAATTCATATACTGCATTACTTTAATCGTATCAAGGGTGTCAAAAACTGCAATTATTTCAGCCGCAGTACTCGATGAGGCGTGAATAGTCTGTTTGCAGCAATTCCACTCCACCAAGTCTCCATAGGCGAATAGCATAAATCCAGTTATTGACTTCCCTTTATCCAGATTCTGTAATTCTATATTTTTATCGTCAACTTGGGGTGCGTAAGATGCATCAATATACGCTTGTATTCTGTCCCCTTTTGATGTATATTTCAGATTATAATTTTTGGTTGTATTGACGTATCTGAATATCCTTTTTACATAATTTTTTAAGGTATCATTTGAATTGTTCTGAAAATGGGAGAAGAAATTCACAGGGAATAATATGTCTGGCCTCGTAAGTCTTGCTAAATAAAGTAGTCCCCCTATCATCGATCTATACTTCGTATCATCTCTGCCATTTTGTGTTTTGTCAATTTTTAATCCTGTTTCCATGGGTGTATTAGTATTTTTGAGTTCAGAGATTCCAAATTTTTTGATCATCTTTTCTATGTGTTTATATTGCGAAATTATTATTGTGTTTTCAATGTCTCTCATTATTTCTAGGCCCACAAAAAATTTTGGATTATTTGTAATCGTAATTGTAAAATCTTTTTGCAATGCCTCATTTATTCTAGTGATGGCCGATTGTGAATTTGATGCTATTAATATATCGTCTACATAACTTAAGAAATATGTTTTTTCTTCATTATTTTTCATTATGTAAAAGCATCTGTCGCTTTTAGTCTTTTCGAATCCCATTTCTTTTACCTTAATGTCCAGTTAGTCATACCACGATTTGCTAGAAGTTTTTAAGCCGTAAATTGATTTTTGTAGTTCTAGTACTTGATTTTTATTGATATTAATGCCTTCTGGTCTTTTAACAAAAATGGGTTTTATAATTGGGGAATTTAGATAGGCAGTTTTTACGTCGTATTGTATCATTATTAATTTTTCTTTATTCACAATTGATAATAATAACCTTATAGTACCTATGGATGCTACAGGTCCGTGGGTTTCCGCAATGCCATATTCCGTTCGATCTTTAAAGCCACGTGCCACAAGTCTAGCTTTAGGTTTTGGGTTCCCGAACTCATCAAATTTTATAGTAAAAATCCACCTTGTATCAATTAATTTTTGGCGATCATAATCTACCACTTTCCATACTTTCAAATCATCGAGAGAACCAAATTCGTCATTAATGGCCTTTATCCATTCTTCTCTAAAAGCGTTAGTTTCTATTTCCGAGAATGTTTTTGGTATATTATCTTCTATGTAGGCTTTGTTATATTTTACTTTTACATTCATTACTATAGGGTTTATTATTCCCAAATCATAATCATAATCAGATGATTTTATTGTTAGAGGTTTTTTGTTAATTAACAGTGATTTTATATTCTGGCTTTCGTCTACTTTAACGTCGCATGATATATATGATTTTGAATTATATGGATCTCCAAGACAATACCCTGTGTCCGCGTAACCCACCATTACGTTCCCCTCAGCCCCGTGTGCCAATCCCGGGCCAATTTCATCTTTTGATTCCAACTCCGCCTTAGTGGCGTTTTGCTTCCCTACCTCCATGGGCATATGCCCGTACGCGAGTGCACCGAATACCTTTAAGTTTTCTAGATTTGGTTTCCTTCCATAAAACAATTCGTATGGTGTTCTAAACCCTTCATTAGCTTTGGTTGGGGATCTATTAATCAAATAGGCTGCTGTTACAACAGCATAAGACCAGTATTTTATATCGAGATTAGCATCAATTAACATGGCCCTTACTCTCCTCATTAAAGTTTGATTTTGCCTCTCGGCAACACCATTCAATTTGGGAGAATATGGAACCACATAATCCATTGTTATGCCTATTTCTCTACAATAGTTTATTATTTTTGTGTCGGTGTATTCTTTTGCATTATCGCACCTTATTGTCCCTATGGGGTATTCCGGAAATTTATTTTTCATAGACATTATGATGTTTTTGAATTCGTTTGTTACCTGACTTTTATTGGCTATGGGCATGACAAATGTATATTTCGAAAAATGGTCTATGAAGGTTAAAATATATTTTTGATTAGCCACAGAGGGCGCAAACGGCCATGATATCCGACGATGTTAACTCCAATTTTCGGGTTGGTTTAGTTCTTATTCCTGTATGACCTATTCCTGAATTATTGGCTATACAACATATTTGACAGTTTACGAAATCTTCATCCCTAAAATTAATGTTTTCGGGTATTCCAATTGCTAAATTTTTTAATTTTTGTAAATATCTGGCATTTAAATGTCCCAATCTTCTGTGTATTATTAATTTTTTATTTATATTATTATTATTAATTTGGGGTTCATCCGTATTATTATTTTCATTGGATCCAGTTGTTATTTCTATTTCGTCACCCCCTGGGATGATTGGGTATTCTCTTTTTCTTCAATAACTTCCATTTCTACCGTAAAATCATCCCATTCGTCATTAGTATCTTGTGTAACAGGGGCACATATTACGTTTTTTTTATCCATATAATCCTCTTTATCTATTTTTTTTTTTTTTTATATCATTATTTTCGACATTATAGTATATGTAGAATATACCCTCTTCTTTTTTGGCGCTAATAATGATTTCCACTGTTTCAATAAAATATATGTTCGCTATTTCTTTTTGTTGGTCAATATTGATTATGCCTGTATTTGTTATTTTGATAGCTGAGATAATATCCAAGTTCAAATCCGGCACATAATGAACGTCGTTTAGTTCTATCAATGATTGAGTTTTTTTGGAATTTTTGATTTTAATGATCATTCTCCCAGTATGTGTGGCATATAAAAAAGTATTCCTACCCGCACACTGTAATTTAATTGGGGTTACAAATTTTTTGACATCCATTAATTTACTAAGATCGGAAGTTAAGTGCACTTCTGCGGCCCCATCAAGAATTGCTCTATTATTTAATATTTCGTAATTTTCATCGAAATATTGTTTATTATCATTAGTTAGTTCATTTAATAACCATTCACCATTACTATTAAATCTTTTCACCATACAGGACATTTTTACCTGTTGGTCTGAACTGTCTTTCTTATTATTATTAGATGAATTTGAATTTACCTTTGGTGGATAATTCCCCTGACTATTATTCGCACTTTCATTATTATTATTCGTTTGAGAATTATTACTCATGCAGTTTTGTGCTATGTGGCCAAATTGCCCACACTTATAACATTTAGGATTACTTTGGTTATTGTTTCTACCATTGCCTCTGTAATTATTTCCTCTATAATTGGGGTTTCCTCTATAATTGTTTCCCCTATAGTTATTATTACCATTATTATTATTATTCGTATTTCCATTATTTTGGCTTTGTTCTAACGAATTACTATTATTATTACTATTTTGACCGTTATTATTAAAACCATTTCTATTTCCATTTCTAAAGTTATTATAATTATTATTTTGGTTTCTGTAATTATTTCTACCACGATAATTATTATTGTATCTGCCTCTGTAGTTATTTCTATTATTATTTCCGGTACCATTATTATTCCTATATGTATTATTCGGTTGATTATTACCATTATTATTCTTTTTTAAAGTTTGGTCCCTATACTTTTGGTCTGAATCCTCTCTTAATATTCTTTTAAAATTATCCAAATTCTTTTCATTAGGAGGTAGGCTTTCGTATTGTATTTTAGCAATCTGCTGCTCGTAACATAATGCCAATTGTAAATTTTCCAACTCTTCGGCTTCAGTAACTTCTTTCCCACTGTCTCTCACGTCTGTTACGAGCTCATCCCATTTCTTCAAAAAACCCTTCATATTGCCACCTGGCTGAAACCTGAATTCTAACCATTTTGCTTTTGCCATATTTGCTGTTACTGAGGTTTTGGTCCCATAAATATTATCCAATTTTTTTAGCATTAATATTGCGGTGTTACAATCTCGTATTTGTTTCGTTATATCATTGGACACTCTTTCCAGTACAAACGGTTTGGCGTTATCCTGCATTTTACAGTAATTCAACATATCCTTATCTGGCCGAAAGTTCAGATCATCTATATTCTCTATATATGGCTGTAAAAATTCGTGTTCCCCAAAAATATCATAATATCCAGCTCCCCGGATGGCCGATATAATCATTCTACGCCAATCTAGGTAGTATTTTCCGTTAAAGACTTTTCCGAGTGGGGCTTGTATGGGTTTAATTTCGGTAGGGGATGCCATTTTTTCCTCTATTTTATAAAAACCTAATAAATTATTTTCTTTATTGCTGACAGGTGTGTATTTTTTATTTTCTATTGACCTTTTTTCAAGTTTTTCTATTAAATTTTCCTCCTCACGATTTTCTTTTTTATCCAGTTTTTCTAAATTTGTTTAATTAAAGAATCTATTCATAAATTTTTCTTTCGATTTAGCAGAACTATAAATTCTGTTTGAAAAATAATTTACTGAAGATTCTGAAATTACAATATATTTCAAACTACTAATATCCTCAATTCTCCCGGATATATCTATCACAAAGGATTCCAATATTATCTCACCTGTGAAATATTTAACGTGGGGTAAATTATAAATTTCTGTTTTCAGATCAATCACCTTTTCTCCTTCAAACTTTTTTACTAATTCCTCTAAATCTTCCTTTTTTATATTATATTCTCCAATCTTACATTCAGATAAGTTTACTATTTGGGACATATAGCTTTTAATTATATTTAATTACTTGGCCTTACTTCAAACACAATTACAAAATACGAAAAATAAATAATTTCAACTAATATTACCTTTACAATGGTTTTACTTTATTCTGCTGCTGTGCTGACGAACGATTTATGTCTTTTACGCTGTTGACTTCCGTACTTCCTGCCTGAATTTTGCACTAGGTTGGCCAAAAAATTTGGGTCTTCGATGTTGGATCTCTTTGAGTCCTCGACGACGGGAGCAGGTTTCCTTCAGTTGTTCTCACGATCTCTTTGGCGGTCCCTCTGGATTTTGCGTTCGATGACTTCCAGTATTGGCCGTTATTGAGTCTGGAACTTCAGCTATTCTTCTTCAATTTAAATTTTGATTTTTTCAAAATAAATTAAAATTCGAGTTACTTCTCGAAAAACACGATAACTTTTCGTGTATTACTCAATAAAAAACATAAAAAATTTTTTGCACAGCAGTGAATTAAATTTAAAAAAAAAAAATAATTATTTCATCTGAATTTTCTAAGTCTCTCCTCAAAGTTCTACCGTAGCGATGGCTACCATGATGTGAGGTATGCAGAACGAGGATCGAAAGAACTTGAGACTTTCTTCTTTTAAGACATTTATTTCGCGACTAAAATATATTTCACAAACGAAAAAGTAAATGGCGAAGCAACAGCGATGTATGATTGAAAGTAGTAGGGGAAGCACTTCGTGACTAGAGTGTACATATGACATATATATATATATAGAATGATATGATGATGATGATGAAGAATGAGATGAGGTGGGATTTCGTATCAACAATTATTATTATTTGTGGGAACCACCATACCCTGTCTAATATAAAATACATTCGCCAGTTATAGTCGGTGGTGAAATGGCCGTGCAGTTAAGTTCACTGCATTTAGCTGGCAAATATGTAGGTCCCAGGTTTGATTCCCCAAGCCGACAAAACCTACATCTGGTGACCCTTGACGTGTGCTGGACACGCACGCACTCTAGTGGTGCATGGTGGAACTCACAACTCTCCTTCCTAACTTGAGTCGCCGATAGATGGCGCCCTATATAGTGGAAATAGAACCCATATAGGTAGTATAAGCCTGTGCGTATAGGTATAAGAAGCATTTCTGATTCCACCCAACCTCCCACATCATCTAATGTTGTTCAACTCATGTTGAGTCTTTCTAGGGGGGGAGTGTGTGGGAACCACCATACCCTGTCTAATATAAAATACATTCGACAGTTATAGTCGGTGGTGAAATGGCCGTGCGGTTAAGTTCACAGCTTTTAGCTGGCGAATATGTAGGTCCCGGGTTCGATTAACCGAGCCAACAAAACCTACATTATTATTATTATTATTATTATTATTATTAATTATTATTATTATCATTATTATTATTATTATCATTATTATTATTATTATTATTATTATTATTATTATTATTATTATTATTATTATTATTATTATTATTATTATTATTATTATTATTTTTATTATTATTTTTATTATTATTATTATTAATTATTATATTATTATTATTATTGTGGAATACCTTGTCGTGAGAGATATTCTCACCAGAAGGAAATTCTACAGAATTTAAGTGTGTTCAGCCATTTTGTACACAAGTACGAGTAAGCCAGAAACAGACTGAACATTGGCGATTTTAGAGCCAGTTCGGGCGGTTTATATATGGCTTATTTACACGCACACAAACACACGTACGTAGGATAATATGTACGTTGGTGAGAATGGCCAGGTCAAATCATCCCCTATCAAGATAAGAGATGGTTGGCTGATTCGTGTACAAATCGTGACATCATCTTATTGTGTCAAGATTCAGTACTCGTACATTTCCTGCAAGTATGTGCAAGTAATTACGATTGAACGTATTTTGTGTTGTTTAACATCACAAGGACGATTATTTGCCTGCCCTTTGGGGTGGCGACTGTCATTGAGGGGTCCAATCCCTTTTTCCTCATACCAGTCAGTCCCCACAGCTACTCCCCCCAGTTTTTGCGCTGCAAAAATGATCAAATTGCGCAGGTCTAGGGGAACTTGCGGGTTTATCAGTGCCTCTTCTGGTCTGCCTCCCACTTGGCTAGTGCACTACCCACTGTAGCGCCGACGCATTTGTAAGATTGTCATCTTGCGTCGACGTACGCCTGGTATTGGGCGCAACTGCCTTCTCCCCTACGCCTAGGTGGCCAATTTTTAGTATAGGTGTAAGGGTGGTGGTGGGAGTAAGGGGGCAGTGGTTGTCTGAAAAGTGGCTTTCTCAGCATCGGAGAGTTTGAACTCTCCGACGCTAGGGCAGCCTTCTTCGCTTTTTTGTTAGCTGCCCTCTCTGCTGTGAAGAGGAACTTCATGGGTTCCCAGGTCTCCACAGGTTTTGGCTCCGGTTTTGGGGGTTCTGGAATCAGGGTCGGTTCCAGTGGTGACTGGGGAAGAGAGATGATTGGAGGAAGCGGAGTTGTCATCTCTACTAGGACATCCTCTACTGGAGGAGCTGTATCCATGAGTAGCTCCTCCTCTATCCGGTCCAGCTCCGTTTTCTGCTCAATTTTCCGCTGAGTTTGTGAGAGCTCAGCAGTTTTTCAAGCTTTCTGGGAGGTGGTGGACTTTAGGATGGTGGTTGGCAGCGACATTGGAATATTGTGAGGAAAACAGAGAACCAAAAATATCGTTTAGAAAACACGTCTGTTTAATAAGACAGTTCTAAAATGGGTGAATTTACTGCTGTTTTCGATTTACCATTACACTTTCATTTTAGCTTTTTCGCATCTTCTTATCAGCCTGTAGAGGGGATAGCGCTTAAAATTCTCGGCCGTATGCAAGTTTTCCGGTCAAGTTCTGATTGGTTTAAACAAAGTTATGCCTGAAATAAACTCAGAGAATATATTTTTCAAATTGTATTACAAAGGAATCTCCGCTTGTGACGTCACAACGTTGAGATTATCTTTGTGTTTGACAACAAACGCACGTTGCGATGTGTATTTCCGTATCGCACGTGGATTTGTTTATTCCTGTTGTTTTCTTTTTGTTGGCATTCCTCGTTTGCTTATCTCCGGAGTTTCTTTTGTCTCACAGAATTCCGATTTTTGTCGCATATTTTTTAGCGGGTGTAAACTTACGTAGCGGATATTACTTTTTCGGGAGTAAATTTTATTTTCTTCGCATTAACCTCTCAGACTTGCGAGAAGGATGGGAATTTTTACATTTTTTACTGCCCAGGGGCCTGCCTTTTTTTTGTGGGCATATGGGGGCCTCCGGATCGAATGTTTTAGTGGTAACATCGTCCGAAAATTTTGCAGACTTTTTTATTTTTGGTGTTTTCTTTATTTGTGAGTTTATTATTTCACATTTTTCGACGGATTCTTCTATGTTTGTTGGTGAATCCATCTGTATATTTTCTACGTTCTCTCTCTGCAACCTTTTTATTCTTTTGTCATCGCTTACCATGTATGCAGGCTTCAATCTATCGATTGAAATTGTTTGAGGTTCGCCTGCAATGAGTATCACAAAGTTTTTCTCATCTCGTGATACTACTTTGTAAGGACCGGCGTATGGTTTTTCCAGCGCAGATCTCATTTTTTTGTCTCTAACAAATACAGGTGAGGTATTGGCCAAGTGTTTCGAGATGTAAATCTTTGGCTGACCATGACGAGCTGCCTGTTTTAGGAAATTATTGGCGTCATTTTGTATATTTTGCACCATGATTTCGGGGCTAACTTCCTTCAATTCTGTGAAGAAGTCCCCTGGGAGGCGTAGCTCTTTGCCAAATGCTAATTGCGCTGCAGAATGACCTGTATCTGTTTGTAGGGCAGATCGAAGGCCTAAGAGGATGGTTGGAAGTACGTCTACTCATCTCTTTGTATCATGTGACTTGATAGAGGCTTTGAAAGCTCTATGCCATCTCTCAATTTTGCCATTGGCTTGAGGATGGTAAGCTGTGGTATGACTGTGTTGAACACCAAGCTTATTTGCTAACTCTTTGAAGAGCGAGCTCTCGAATTGGCGACCTTGGTCCATAATTATGACTTCTGGTACACCATACCTCGCAATCCAGGTGTCGTATAACCTGGCAGCTACAGTTGGAGCTGTCATCTCATATAGAGGAATTGCTTCTGGCCATCATATTGCCCTGTCTATTATCGTTAACAGGTATCTGTGTCCTTGAGATGGTGGCAATGGGCCTACCAAGTCCATATGTACTGTTTTAAACCGCTCTGTTTGTTTGAAGGATTTGAGGGGCGAGCATTGTGTTTTCCTACTTTGGATTCTTGACAGTTCAGGTAACTGCGAGCCCATTTGTTGCAGTCAGACTTCATTCGTGGCCATACAAACCTTGCCAAAATTAAATTAGCACTACATTTTGGCCCAGCATGTGACAGATTATGTACACTGTTGAAAGCCAACCTGTGATATTTTACTGGTAGAAATGGCCTATTCTTACCTGTACTGATGTCACATGTTAATAAAACATCAGTACCGGGAATTTTTCGCTGTCTCAATTTGAGAGTAGTATCATTGTTCAATAACAACTCTTGCAATTCTGCAGCCTTAAGCTGTGCTTTAGCTATTTCAGCATAAGGCAATTGGACAGGAGCCGAGATAGCTTCGATTCTACTCAAGGCATCAGCTGGAGTGTTAAGTTCTCCACTTATATGTATACTGAATGTTGGTAGTCAATTGACCAATATAGTCTAATTGTCGTGCTCTTCTCGGCGATGTCGGTTCTGCTTTTTGTGTGAAGGCATATGTTAGGGGTTTATGGTCAGTATACATAGAAAAACATCTACCCTCTAATTGGTGCCTGAAATGCTTCAACGTAACAAAAATTCTGAGCAATTCCCTATCGTATGTGCTATAGTTCTTTTCTGTTTTTGAGAGCTTCCTCGAGAAGAAAGCTAGCGGTAACTTTTTGTTGTCTTTGTCAAGTTGGTACAAGGTTGCACCAATAGCAAAATCAGAGGCATCGGTACTCACGCATAATGGCAGACTTTCATCTGGATGAGATAATAGAGTTGCATTTGCCAGTGTATCTTTGATTTTCTCAAAGGCCTGTTTGGCTTCTTCATTCCATTCGAGTGGAGTCTTATCTTTCTTTTTGCTTGTCTTAATTAGTGCAAACAGCTTACTTTGTTTGGCTGCTGCATTCTTCATGCAACGTCTATAGAAGTTCACCATCCCCAAGAAATGTCTGAGTTCAGCGACATTTGAGGGCTTTGGGAAGTTCAATGTTGGCTCTACTTTGGTCTTCAGAGGGGAAATACCTTCCGTCGAGACTTTGTAGCCGAGGAAGTCAATTTCAGTCTGTGCATATAAGCTTTTACCTACGTTGATAGTAAGCCTGGCAGCGTGTATACGCTGTATGACGGCTCTTACATTCTCCTCGTGCTATTGCTCACTGCCTTCAGAGCAAATGCAGATATCATCCAAGTATGCATATGCAAATGGCAATTCCCTAAACAGTCCGTTGATAAATCTCTGGAAAGTTTGTGCTGAGTTGCGAAGTTCAAACAGCATTCGAAGGTATTCGAATAGTCCAAAGGGGGTTATAACAGCTGTCTTTGGTACATCCTGGTCAGCCATAGGAATTTGGTGGAATGCCCAGTTGATGTCTATTTTGGTGAACATCGTTTTACCCTGCATATTCGTGTTGAATTCTATTATATTGGGGACTGGGTAGTGATCAGGAACTATTTTGGCATTTAAGGCCCTGTAGTCTCCAACAATTCGCCACTCTCCACTTGCTTTTTTGGTCATGTGGATAGGGGAGATCCATGAGCTTTTTGAGGGGCGACATATGCCCTCCTCGATGATGCGATGGAAGTACTCTCGTGTCACTTTGAGTTTGTTAGGCAGTAACCTTCGTGCTCTAGCATGGCAAGGCGGTCCTTTTGTCTCTATGTGATGAACAGTGTCATGTTTATAGGTAGGATGCCTGCAAATTGATGGTTGGGTGACTCCAGGATAGTCAGACAGGATCCGTAAGAGTTGTCTGTCAACTTTGGTACAGCTGGATATATTTGTGTCCAGTCTGTAAGCTAGCGTTTTGCCATCCACACAATGTTTAGATTCACTATCGATCAATTTGCCTTTTTTGAGGTCAATGATCAGGCCATAATGTGCAAGGAAATCTGCACCCAGGATCGGGTTTGGAACATCAGCAACAGTGAAGGACCATGTCATGTTTTTCTTAAGTCCGATGTCAACTTTGCTGGTCTCAAGTTTGTAGGCTGGAAGGTTTTGACCATTCACAGTACGGAGATAGTATTTCAGAGGAAGTACTTTTTGATTTCTACTTACTGGCAATATACTCAAGTCTGCGCCTGAGTCTATCAAGTACCATCTCCTATTAGTCCTCTCCTTAATGAACAGGAGGCATGAGTGTTTTTCTGAGGGGTCTTTGGTCGCATAGATGGCCCCTTGTTCTAGTTTGACACCTCCTTGGTATAGGATTTTCCCCACCATTTGCACCTATTGTTGCATTTGGTGGCCTCTACACCAAACCTGTTATGAAAGAAACAACATGGTTTTTGGGAAATGATATACATGGGGGAGTTGAACTCTGACCCCTGTTATTGGAACTTGATCTATGGTCTCTGGACTAGGACTGTCGTCCTTTGCTATTGCCATTGTTGTTGTTGTTGTGTCTTGACTTAGATCGTTGTCACCAGCTACTATTGGATTTTGTCGAACTTTGGCTTTTGTTCCGTTTCATTTCATCGGTTGTCCAAGTCTGCGGATGTATTTATCATGGTCGAACCTACGGCGGCTAGGCATTGCACAACACTTTGGGGAAGTTGTTTTCAAAATTGGTTGCCTATGACAGAAGGGGCTACGATATTATCCACCTTCTGCCTCAGTTTCCCCATGAAGATTGAGGGTTTGTTGTCCCCCATCTTCATACCACCCATCACATCATCAATGATTTGGTTTTTAGTTTTTCCAAACACATTCTTTATCTTCTTGACAAACCAGGCATATTTATAATCTTCTGTCGAAGGGCATTCCATGATATCCGGAATGTGGCGGATTATCTGTGGGGGCATGCCTCCACAGATGTGGAGATACTGCTGGTTCAGTGTAATGTTTTCTGTCTTGAACCTGCCTTCCAATAGTGTCACTGTCAACCACAAATCTACCTCATTGGGCAGAAATTCTGGGATCTCTATCCTCCGTCTATAAAAATTGGGGTTCTGCCCTGGCTGTAACTGCAAAATCTGCATACTTTGTGCCAGGACTTCAGGCATCAGCTGTGGCTGAGCACTACCTCTGTGCGATGGTTGTGGGTTTTCATTTCCAGTTGGTAGTGGTGGGACAATTGCTGTGTCTTTCTGATGACAAGCGTATTCCACAGAACTACTTCCTTCCTTGCTGGTCAAAAACACTGGCTCCTGTGTTTGTAGGACAGGTGTTTTCGGGTCAGGACATTGGCTTAAAGCTCAACTACTTCTCAATATTTTAACTGCTAGTTCTTTATTTATTGCAGTTCCCAGTCGTGCTAATTCTGGGTGTTGAGGGCCTTCTTCCAGATTTGGTAAATTCTTAGAGCGTCGAGTCAAAGTCGGGGGTTGGGGGATGAGTCCAACCTTCTTCCTCCAGGTCTACTGTCTAGTTTCTCTTTGTTTATATATTTTAAAGAGAGGGGTGTAAATTCCCACTTCAGCAGACTCTACTTCGACAACCTAAAAGGTGTCTTAGTCTGCAAAAAATATTTTTATTTGCCGAGCAAGCGAGTTTCTTGCCAGCGCACCGCGCCAAATTTTTGTAAAAGCGCAACATGCCTCAAGACACCTCACAACGTAGCCAAAAATCATGTCGAGATCACCACTGTGGAATACCTTGTCGTGAGAGATATTCTCACCAGAAGGAAATTCTATAGAATTTAAGCATGTTCAGCCACTTCGTACACAAGTATGGGTAAGCCAGAACCAGACCGAACACTGGCGATTTTAGAGCCAGTTTGGGTGGTTTATATACGGCTTATTTACCCGCACACAAACATACGTACGTAGGATAATATGTACGTTGGTGAGAATGGCCAGGTCAAATCATCCCCTATCAAGATAAGAGATGGTTGGCTGGTTTGTGTACGAATCATGACATCATCTTATTGTGTCACGATTCAGTACTCGTACATTACCTGCAAGTACGTGCAGGTAATTACGATTGAACGTATTTTGTGTTGTTTAACGTCACAAGGACGATTATTTGCCTGCTCTTTGGGGTGGCAACTGTCGTCGAAGGGTCCGAGCCCTTTTTCCTCATACCAGTGAGTCCCCACAATTATTATTATTATTATTATTTATTTATTTATTTATTTATTTATTTATTTATTTATTTATTTTTTATTTTTTTTGTTTCAGGTAAGTGTTCTCTTTTGTTGCCTGGGCAGACATATCTAATTGCTGGTTGTAGTGGGTCTGTAGGTGAGTTTTTCAGCGTTGCATTTTATCGCTTTACAGTAGATTTAGGAAGCCAAATTATCGTTATCTGTTGGGATATTGAAATTGAGTTGTAGAGACCCGGATGTCTGCTCATTTTCCATCTACTGGTTTTCCCAGCATCATCTGATGAAATAAATTTAATCTGATCGATTTCAAAACCACGCAAATAGTCTGAGCATGCTATAGTAGAATTACCGATGGATTATGGTTAGAAATTTTTGTGTGTAAGAATTTCGTATCCTATTTGCATTCGCCGTCCTATCTGTTGCCTAAATGATTCGCTGAAGTATTGGTGACATTACTTTAGACGTTGATGTATCGAAGCAATGCAGTGCATGCAGTGAACCGAAATGAATTTGCTTAAATTTCTTATCATTGCCTCGATAATGCCCTCCTGTGTAATCTACACTCAATTAGTTAGATTGGCGTACTGATGAGCCAAAGATCAAGACCATTACCATACTCATAGCACCATGGCTAGGACCAAAATCGAGACTCACCAAAATCAAAACTCACCAAAATCAAGACTCGACTATGCAAGCCTAAGTACCGAATGTAAGAACTACCTTTTGTTTACGACTCACTTACCCACGTATATCTATAAGTACTGGTCAGATTGGCTGTTGAGAATTTCGCAAGTAATTGGTGTTGGTCTTGTGTTCGGTCTTAAGATTAAGACCAAGACTAACAAGATGAATAAGCATTCACGTCAGACCAAAACAATCGCGGTCACCATCTTGGTATTGGTCTTGATTTTGCTCATCACCAAATTTTCGTAACCGCCGTTGTTTGTGTTGTTTCAGTTTTTCATCGAAAGAAGGTACCCTACGCTATTCTTCCAGAAACAGCGAGTAAAATTAGTAAAAGTTTACAGAACCGCTCGAGATGAACGCAAGCCGCTTCACGTTGTGTTCGTTTGTTAGTTTCTTCTTTTATCAAATTTATTTTAAAATTTCCCTGGCACACAAAGGTCTATCGTATTTTTGCCTTTAGAAATTCTGGACCAAAAGTTAGTAACGACGTTAATGTTGGTTTTCTTTCTTTCTTTCTTTTCTTCTTTCTGCGTGTTTGTCGAATTTATGCCCGTTAATTTTTTCTCTTTTTTTCCCCGACTCATTGCACATTAAACGTAACCCTTGTTCTTGTGCCTCTCGTACAAATTTTTATCTACCCTTTTACATCTCTGCATTCTAGCGTTTTGGTAGAATAAAAAATTATAAATACCGCATTCAGAACACATTTAATTGTATTCCGCGTAATTAGTCGGAAAAATAAATGTTTTTAGTGGTGTTTTTTTTTTTTTTTTTTTTTTTTTTTTTGTTTTGTTTTGTTTTGAGGAAATATATTTTGTACTACGAAAAATTTCCAAGCGACAGATTTTATAATTAAAGCGAGAAAATAACTGACGGGATGATTCTGCCTGATTTTTTTTACTTTTATTCTATTTATTGTTTCATTTTCCCTTCTAAACGTCCCTGTTTATTCTATTTTTTTCATTATAAACACCTATAGTTCTTTTATGGTTTGAAATCTTGATTGCTTTTTTGGTTTTATCTGCGTAAATTTTATGGAGATTTTATTTTTTGACGTATTTTTATTCTTTAGAATGTGCAAAGAGCTTATATTGTAAAAGTTAAACGGTCTAATTAATGGGTTATGTAAGTGCTCTTTAAGGGTAGGCTACAGTAAATCGATATCTAGCTTAATTAGTGATGAACTAAAGCAACATCATGATTGAGACCATGGTAGTCAAGGTGCGGGTTTTTTATAATTATGCTTTTATTTAAGTCCGTTTGGGAACAAAATTTAGACTTCGTTTTTGGTTTGTATATGGATAGACCTGTGAATAATTACCGAGTTAGCCACTACAGCATTACTAAGTGATTACTAAAGCGCTAGGATCGCAACTGCTGGTCAGGTTATTGTTTCTGCATTCACACGTTTTTTTATATTTACAAAAGCATATTTTTAACAATTATTTCATCAGTGCTCTTAATCTGGGTCTTGGTTTCTCTTGGTCCTTGTTTTGCGTAATCAAGTCTTGATCGTAGTCTTCGATTATTTTCCGGAGTATAAAAAGTGAAAAAACAGTTGAGGCTCAAAAAAAAGTCGTTGAAAATCTCAGAAAGAGGAAAAAATGTTTCTCATTTTCGGACCATTGAGAATTATTGAGGCTTACTCGACCCTTTTTTTCGATTTTCTAAAACTGGAATAGGATAACTCATAAATTTTGAAGAAATCATGAATGATGCTTTTAGATTTTGACATTGTCTTATTGCCCAAATCCATGTCAGTGAATAATTTCATACTAATTACTAGGATATGATTAAAGCTGGATAAAACAGAAGTAACACTCTGCTGAAAAAGCAATGTTATAGGAACCTACGTTAATGTGGTACTTATGAGTTGACAGAATTTGTTTTTTGAATTAAAGCATCTAAAGTGTGAAAAAATTTGGTTAGGATTAATAAATTGTTGGTTTAGGTACATTAAAGTCGAGTCTTACTCATAGAGGATGAGCATAAATTCATGGTAAAATTGAGATCCAAATGGCTTGTGGACACATACTGGTATAAATTTTGAAATATGATTAATTTTACGTATGATTTGATATTGTTTTATTGATGGAATCATCATTCATCCATGGTGAATGCATTAATGATTTTTGAAAATGAAAGTGCCATTCCACGACTGAAAATAAGTAACAGTTTCTTAAGAAGGCCAGACTGAATAGTGAAGAAATTTCGTATAGGCTCATTAAAGGCTGTATTGGTTGTGACTTCTTGAAAATTAATTTTTTTCGTTTTTCTTTTTGCAGTTTCGGAAAATTTAAAAAAGGGCCAAGTGTATGCCTTAAAACAATTTACACCTAATTATCTAGCGTAGAATGAGTGCTTAGGTAATACTTCCTCAAATTGTCATTCGCTTTCCCGTGATTTTTCAACGACTTTTAATATTGCGTATTATTTAAGTAGCAAGATTGCGACTATTTTACAGTTTTTTCATATTTTTTCACAAGTTTGGCCACTTAATTTTGGTATTGCAGAATAAAGTCGTGTGCTGGTCTTGCAAAAAGTGTAAAATCCAAGACCCATATTTTGCTGCTCATACGTGTTTTCGTTTTAATCACTCTTCAGGCTGTTAACCTTACAAACGGTGCCAAGTTTTACTTCAGTACTCCAGTTTGAACCCCATACCTACTCGATCTGCACCCATCCCCTTATCGCGATGTCTTTGTTCTTGAATTTCCAGTTCTCGAGTCCAGTTAATTATATGCATTGTGTACCGTTCACATTGATGCAGTAATGCTAAATGTGAAAAGTATGTTACGAGTAGAAAATTGATATTTCACGCCCGTATTGATTGTCCAGTCTGCACTTCCAAGAAGGCTGCCGATGAAGAATTTCTTTAAAGCGCCCTATATTCTCTCGATTCTCGTGTACATTTTTTCCTCTCTCACAAAGAGGGGGTATAATTGCAGTTGAAATATGCCAACAGCCACATACTCTTCCAGTCATGTTTAAATACTTAAACGTCCAGCGGTCATATCGTAAATTCATATAATAAATGTGGACGGTGGATCAATAATTTTAGTAGATCGTTTCCATAATACCTTTTTTTTTACATTTTTTTATGTTCGGTTTTCTTTCTTTAATAGCTATTTAAATGTCGGTTTTTCTTCATGACTGCATACTGCTGGGATATGATATCGAATTTGTGTGGAGCCTAACGCCAAAGAAAGGAGGGGGCGAGGGAAGAGATACTTGGAGACGTATACATATGAACTGTAGATTTATATGCGCAAGAATTACTGCTACAATTAGCCTATTTGCTCAGAACGAGTACCTACCAATTAGGCTATCGAATCGATAGGTATCCAGCGCCAGCCTCTCAGCATCTAAATATGAAAAAAAAAAAAAAAAAAAAAAAAAAAAAGAAACCATCGAACGTGTTTGTGAATTAATTATTTTTTACTATGCTTTATGAAAATGTTGTTGTTTCTTACTCGTTCATCCTCTCTCTCTCTCTCGCTCTCTCTTTGCCCTTACCTCTCACTCTTGGATGAGGAGAAAGGAAAAAAAGATGCTTTGATTGAGAAGAAATGGGTGTGTCCCAGACCGGTAAAGATTTATCGCCAAGTATACACGCCGTTCTTTTTGTGGAGAAACGAAATTATCGTAATTATTTGGGCAGGAATGGAGGAAGGAACCGTTTAAGTATGCCAGAAATCGGTAAATAATGAAGAGTCTGTTGAGAGCCCGTACTGTATTTTCTGGTCGGCTATTCGCCCACCCTCCAATTCTCATATCTTTTCCAGCCTAATTAGTTGGATACTTCTCTCATTTTTTTCTTCAGTCTTTTCATCTTCTCATCTTCTCATCTTCTCATGTTTTATTCGAATGACTGGCGTCGTCGTACACTACTGGGTCCGTAGACGTCATAGGCTACGCGATAATTTGTGATCGTATGTGTGTATATGTAAAACGATAATTTAAATAATTGCTAGTAGGTATAGAATAAAATTTGAAAATAAAAACATTACATTTTTTTAAATCTAAATAGCTGGATGAGTGCGAGTATTATTGAGCGCGATAGCAGACGGTATTGTCCGGTTAGTGGTGGATTTTAGGCAATGGAGGAAGTGTTCTTTCCATGTATAAAAAATTATGACTCAGTAGTTGAAGCAGCTAAGTTATTTCTGTATATTTTCATAATGGGGGATGAATGTGATATGAGTGTGAATGATCAGATAGACCTAAAATCAAACTTTTGATTGGGCCTTTCTCTTCATAAAATTGTGGGTTGTCACTGTAACTGATTTGAAATGGATATTTATTCGATGCTTTTCGACCAATCTTCATTTATAGGCCAGTCAAATTGGATGTTTTCGACGGTTTTTCTTTTTCTTTGGAATCTGGTAGTTTGAAGTGCCTACTTGAAAATACTAAAAATTCCTCCAAAATTTGATCACGACATCCCCCCTAAAATCCCCTTTTCTGCTTTCCAATAGGTTTTTTGTGGTTTATTCATTTTTCAATAATTCTTTGAGAAATTTGTTCAAACAAACTATATTGTGGAATACCTTGTTGTGAGAGATATTCACACGTAGAAGGTAACCTACAGCATTGCGTGTTCTGCCACTTCATAAATTTAAGTATGGGAGAGCCAAATCCAAGGCAAACAATGGTAATTTTGTAGCCAGTTTTGTAAGCTTATATACTGGATTTGGCACATGCACACAGACACACGTATGTACATATATGTATGGTATTATGTCATAGATTATGTCGTTTCCTGTCTCTGTAAGGTGATAAGAAACAACGCAACGTGTTTGGTACTGGTCTATGATATCACCGAGATTCTTATCTGGTAATTCGTCACAATTTGTATAATGTATCTTACCTATATGTATATACAGGTATGAACATACAAACGTACGTGTGTTTCGGTTTAACGTCATAGAGATGAAATATGCCAGCCTTTTGGCAGCAACTGTTGTTGAGGGGTCGGAGCCCCTATACCTCATACAAGTATTGTCCCCACATATATAATGAATAAAACTTACCACAAAAAAATGTTAACTGATATTATTTATTCGTAAATGTCATATAAAGGTAATATAATTACTCCAAAATTTGTTGATACCCTGTTCTAGATGAGGCCAATTCTCCCTTATACATATATTGATATTCCTACCATATATCTGATTCATTTGTGTATATATGTATGTAAGTTTATTTGCTACACCATAATTTCAGAACCTCTCAACAGAGTAAGCTGAAATTTTTCATGCATATTTGTGTTCTCCCAAAGAGGATTTTAATCTAACTCGGAAGTCTTTATTATCTGTGAGGCTAAAGTTATGAATTTTCTAGGCAACTTAGGACTGAAGTAATTTTAGTGAACATGTCACTGCAAACTAGCGTACCTACTTCTGAATTTTAAAAAAATTTTGAATTTTTCTGTACGCGAAAAATGTTGGTGCTCCTGACTTCCAAGTTAGCTTAAAACTTGAGAAAATGTACGGCTTTCAAATATTGCCGAAATTGTGGGTTTTTGATCGGTCTAAATATGTATATACTCTACCAAAAATGCAAAGTACGCATCTACAATTATGTGAGTCTGTTATTGCGAAAAATGCGAGAATATTCTGTAAAAATCTGAAATATTCCAAAATTTTTAGTTTTTGGTCTGTAAGCCTCCGTGTTTTTTGCATACCTATAATTTTGATTTTTGTGAGTGCTTTTTAGTTCTAGTTTGATTATCTCAAATTTCTCCTCACATCCTTCCTAAATTCGTGGTATTTACGTTGTATTCAAATCTGATATCTTTTTAAAAAAACAAAAGAAAACTCTGAAATTCCTTTCATTAAAAACAATTTTTGGATGCTAAACCTTTTATCGTTCCTGCTTTGATAATCCAATTTTTGATATGAATTTTCTGTAAATTAACATCCATTGATCAGATTTTGTAGTTCTCTTGAATTCGGTATTTTTGTCACGTTGAAAGACTTTCTTGAGATATTCTGTAGCCTATTTTGATACTTTTGTACTTTTCGACGTTCATCTACCAAAATCTCTTAAAATTTTCAGTTTTTTTTTTTTTTGGTCATTATTGTATTATTACCAAATAATACTTACATGTATCGCAGTTTCTTGAGAGGTAAAAAAGCAAATCAGCTTACTTTCAATTTTTTATATACAAGTACGTATATACATATATATATATATATATATATATATATTGTTTTTTAAGTAATTTCTGTCCGAAAATGGTATCAAAATTATATTTTATGAATATATATATATATATATATATATGTTTTTTTTTTCATTTAAATGAAATAAAATTATTTAAATACCAAAAATATAATAATTTATTAATTCGAGTTCTCGCCATTCCTTCGCTGTTTATGATCTTTTTTGTTTTTTTGTTTCTTTTTTCATCATTCTATTTTTTTCTTTTTCTCTTTCTCAACTTTTTAACTTTATTATTTCTTAATAGCTTTTTTGTTTCTGCATCCGTACAATTTCTCTTTAAAACTATTCAGTTTGATAAATCTGTCGGAAAATTTCTTGAAACATTTTCTTTTCTTCTTACTTCTTTTCCCCCTCCTCATTTCTTACGATATCATTTATCTATTCGGCATTTTACGTTCCAAACCAACGAACAAGTGAGTATATTTGTTCTGCTTCTGTAGCCTTTCAATTTAATGGTTTTTAAAGGAAAAAATCATAGGGAGAGAACGTAACGGGCAATAGTGGGAGGCATCGGAGGAAAGCATATTAGGAAATTGAATTGAGAAAATGTTAAGAAGTAAATTTTAAGAAAACCGAAATCGTAGTATGACTCTCACTGCTATTATTTTTGTCTCCTACCCTCCTTCCACCGATGTTTTTCAACTATGTTTATTATTTAAGCTTCTTGTATGGCTTATTTGCTTAAAATAGGTGTGAGAAAATTATCTAGCCTAAGCGTATATTTCAGAAAATGTAATATTTCTTTATTCGACGACTGTTGTTCGTTACATTTAACGTATGAAAAAGCCAGGAGCAGTGGTGCGCTTTGTCCTTTTGTTTTATTTGTACGTCTGCTCTCCTTCGAATTTCACATTACTTGTAGTTCAGAGAAATGATAAGTATCAGATGGGTACTTCAAAAATACTGAATTATGAATTCAACCGACCCCAGTTGAGAATTTACCGCTCCGAGTCGAGAATTTGTTGCTCGTATGTTGAAAAATTGATTATGTAAATGACCTGGTGGCTATAAAAATTAATAGTACTGTTCCTTACCAATAGACAATTTTCTTCTTACCCAACTAGGATTAAATTCATCCTTCATTCATGGCATATGCTAATAAAATATTAGTATGCAACCAACCGATCGCGTTTTTTTTGCATATAGACTTGTAACTTCGAATGATGGGAATAACATCAACGCAGCTCATTTGAATAAGGCTGCCCGGTGAAAACATTAGATTTGTTTGCCCATGGAGGAAAGGACTTGGTTAAACCGCATTTGAAGCCAAGTTCTTCTTCGTTCTTGAATCTTACTTGTTTTGTAGTTGTGGAGATATGATTTCTTTGAAAAAATTTGATCTCTTTAATAATCTAATATATAAATGAGAGATGCTTTAGAGCGCAGAGAAACAGCGGAGAACATATTTCTTGGAGCGAAAACAATTTCGAGAATTGCTCTTTTTCGATATGCGTTCGTTATATTGTATTGTTAAAGAGTTACCAACGGTTTGAGACGTTCGAACATGGTAGTACTTTCATGTAGTCGATGAGTGCAAGTTACCCAATTATATCTGTCTATGTGGATCTTGCATGGAATCGAGCGTGAAAACGAATATCGTTAAGATTTTTCAAACGCATTTATCGACCGTATTGTCTCTACTTCTGTAAAACTAAAATCAATTAGGAAGTAGCGTAATCAAGTTGTCGGCCTGGAATACACGATTTTTAGCGTCACACCATTCTAACTTGAACTTTAAAGAACACTACATGAGGCTTGTAGAATTTTTTCAGAGGAACACGAATCGAATCCATTGTTAACGCACTTGGAAATATGAAAATTTATCGGACCTGACATCGTTTTTATCTCAGTCAATGCCCTAAAGACTCAAAGAATAGGCCTAATAACGAAAACCGACCACTACACCCTGGAATAATTTTGTGCAAAGAACGTAATTCTGATTGCTAAAGGGCGACTTCGTATGATTTTTTGAAATACGATTACTATCGTAAATTTTACCATTACCAGATTTACATGTGAAAAATGTTCAGTTATTTTTTGCCATTTCTCAGGGTTAAAATTCACGAAAACCAGCAAAACGTCTTTGAATCGCATAAATTCACCTACTTAATGCATAGGTAGGTATGTTTTTTATTATTCTCTCTCTCTCAGCACACGAAACAAACAATTGAACACAAAAATATAAATGGTGAATAGCCAAACGAAGCAATTAAACGTTCGATGATGTAGAACATGGAAATGTTTGGTTTGGTCAAACAGCCATTGGAAGATACAATTTCTGTTTTTTGTCTTTGCTGGTTTTTTTTGTTTTTGTTTTGTTGATTTAATAGGCCTTTAATATACACTGTCGTGAATTTACGTAATTATAAACGTCACACAGCAAGTAATAGGATCCGACCGATGTAAAAAAATTTCATAATTAGCTCGTCTATGTACAGTAAAGCTGCTTGTAAAGTGGCCTGTGTAGGAAGGTGGTGTGGTGTGGGGGCAAACATTGACCACCATGGCTGGTGATCTCCTTGGCAGCAGCCAACGGTGCGATACAGTGTTCTGATCCAAGAGTACACAATTGTCAAAATCATGCGCAAGCACCGTTAATTCTAGCATCAAGCCCAAGAATTCACATATTTTGTGCTGCTCCTGCTGCAGTAGGTAGTAAATTACCATTCACTTTGAAGCCGCTCCGCTGTGACCGTCCGTCGTCCAAAGAAAACATTAATTTATCTCCGCTGCTCCTCGAGTTAGTTTTCTCCTAGATTTGACGGTCGAAATTGTGCCCGGATCTATCAATCACGCACACGAACGCGGATACGCGTGCGGAAATTTGTGTGCTGGAGATTTATGGAGTCGGCGTCGCAATGTGGTCTTCGACTTGTAACAGTGTTCCCGAATGTGCGTACATAGGTCATTCGTACACGTGGAGTAGCCGAGCAACGCATTGCAGAGTCAGAAACCGAAGGATCAGCAAAAGTGTTGTCGGTAGCATACTGGCATTGTCCAGTCGTCCATGCGCACACGGTCACACACACACACACACACACACACACACACACACACACACACACACGCACGCATAGAAGACGAATGTCGAAAGATTAATATCGATTCCAGGAGGAAGAGTGCGCCGCATGGAAGTCGGCATCCAGAGGAGTGCACATACTGCGTTTCACCTATTCCTCACTCTCATCTTCATTCCTCGCCTCACCGCGCTCTCCTCCGACCACTTCTACATATCGCCGACATTAATTGGACAGAAATGAGAAATAATAAAGAGTGGCGGTTCGAGCAATGGTGGAAGCGAATGACGCGCCGGCCTGCATATACTTATGAGACCGGATGAAAGAACAGAAAAAAGATAAACGTATAGACTGGACGCAACGCGAATGTACGGGCTGTTCAAAGGTATTCTAAAACTGCCCCGCATGATGCAAAGAGAACCCGATCTTAACTCTCCCCGTCCTCCTCCTCACCCTTCAAAAAGTAACTTCGCAAAATTATGGCGTTGAATTGGGTGCTCCCACGAATACAGCGTTCATTTGTGACGATGACCGACTCTTCTTCGTAGGTACTTCGTGATCGTTAAGAGTGTCTTTGAACGTTCCGAATGCAGTGGTAAGACAAAAATTAAATAATAACAAACCAAAGCCTAGTAAGAGGGGGTTGTGTGCCAATAATTACGAAACATTTCCCGACATAAAAATTTGATACTTTCATCTTTTTCAATTTTATAAAGGTTTAGACGGATATGATCAGTGGCGAAGGTAGGTAAGGGGTGTATTTGGGGCTGAGTCCTTGAAAACTGTGCCAAGTTCTACCATAAAAAATTTGAAAATTCGTACAGCTGAGAAAAAAAAAATAAAATAATTTTACTTATTTTCAATTGAGAACCAGACCTTCAGTCTCCCAGAAGATTTATTCGAGCTACGCCTTTGGCGAGGATTTTTAAAATTTTCAGTTGGAGTTCTACTTCCCACCAGTAACCCTTCACCAGGCCGCGATGCCAGAGAACGTGTTTCTTGCTATCACTCTGTCATGATGATAACATCGATATTTTTTGTTCTTAAATTCTACATATGATGTTATGGCTGTGCTATAAAAACTTCTCTTATGCATAACATAAGGTGTTGTGGTGCAGCTGTGGGTCTGCTATTGTGTTAAGTATAGTTAAATTAATTTCTTGCATCATAAAATTGAAATAAATTATTTCATAAAATTTATTCAAGTTAGAAATAAAATTAGAATCGTACTTTTTGAAACAACAATGTAATAAAACTGTTGTCTGAAAGTATTTTCGAATTTGGTACAATTTGTTTTTAGTTACTGCTGCTGTGTTTTGAGTGACTTAGTTCCATAACCGAATGATTCTCAACAATCAGATTTTAGTGGGTTGTTCTACAATGTTTGTGGATAATTTGTGGACAAAATATTGTTCAAATCCGTTCGTTATTTCATAAGTTATAGTTATAAATTCGGAAATTCGGATGAACTCGTTCAAGTTCAGTCAGTTGCGAATGATTTTTCTCGGCGAAAGAGCAATATTCAATTGTGAAATTTCGAAAGTTTGAAAGTTTGCTTTACAATATTTGAAAATTATCTGGTTCTGATTTCATGTAAATCCCTTTGATGGTTTGTTAATTACAGTTGAAAATCTGGAATTCTGGGGAATCTGATTCAAATTCGATTTGTTGTTCATGCATTTTCTCTAAAATGGAACAGTACTCGACAGTGAAATTTTTAATATGTTTTTCGATGTTTTCGATTAATAATGTAGACGCAATTTCATTAATATCGAATCATTTCTTTCTCAAGTATATTCGAAAATAGTTCAAACATCAAACAACCTCAAATGATTCATCATTGATTGAGGCTTCTAACTACCAAATATCAGGGTGCTAAAGAAAGTTTCAAGAATACCAATTTCCCAGCATCTTAAGGTCAATAGATATGATAACAGAACTTTCAGAGCACCATAACAGAATGCCGTAAATGTCAAGAACACCTTCTTTGACCTAATAAACACATTGTGTAAAACTTTTTTCCCCTATTCTTATCCGTAATGTGTCAGTGTAACGTTTCAAGAGCTCAATATTTAAATTATGGCCTGACAAGTTTGTAGTTTTCACTCAACGATGAAATTCTCTCCATCATAATTCTTCTCATTAAAGAATGTGACGGCAGAAGCTATATTGCAAAACAGTACATTTTAAATTATAAAATCTCGCAAAACTTCTTGTGTGCGTGCGCGCGCGTGCTTTTGTGTGTGTGTGAAAAAGCTCCAATTTTCTCTATTTTGTCGAACATAAAATTCTCGAAGAATTTCAGAAATTTGTTCATTTCTGTTCTCAATTCGAGGAACTGAATCTTCCAAAAATCGGAGGTGTCCCAATATTTTTCTATTACGTTTTTTGAAATTATAATTTTTTTGGAAAAACGATAAACCTCCTTATTCACGAAGGCAAATAAAATAATATACTTACATACCTAATAAATAGGTGCATATGCACCGACTTACGGACAACTGCTGCAGGGAAGTGATTCTGTGCAACACTGAAAATTTATTCTTCCAACACTAAAATTATTTTTTCCATTCGAATTAAGTTTCCACTCGTTTACAAATTGCAATTAAATAATTTGGCAGCACTGAAAAAAAACTGAAGTCGGCGCCTATGGGTAGGTGCGTGGTAGTAGTAGAGATCATTTCATGGAAATAAAGTTGAAAATTTATTTTGGAAACTTGAAGTCGTAACCTAAACAAGTAGGTAGCTTCTGTTTTTATTAACGAAATGGTCGATCGAATGCTTGGGAACGACCGCAACACCGATATTCAATAATGATAAGAAGTTCATGTTTTTAATACTTTAAATTTCCGAGTGGTTAGACCAGTATAAAAATTTCCCAAGTGTGACTTAAGTATCGTTCTTTCATTTGGCCTTTAGTGATCAGCGAGTCATTGTACAAGTACGTTTCGCAACAAAAAAAAAATGAAAGTAATTTTTGTTCGTAATCAAAATTATTTCCATAATAATTTTTGTTTTCAGTAATTTATAACGAAATTCTCATTTTTTTCCTCATATTTTTCACGACGATTTACATTTCTTTTGATTTTAACTTTTTTTTTTAATTTTATTTTATTTTTGCACACCCGTTTACTTCGGAGATTTTGTATTCCTTTTCACTTCTTTTTTTTTCATCACTATTTTTTTTCTTTCTTCTGTAGTATCCATCGTGTCATCGTTCCCAAATGAATTGTATGACCGAAAGAGAAAAGGAGAGAGAAAGTGTAGTGAAAAAATCGGCGACAGACCATTATATTCACCGAAAGAAAAATTAATGAATATGCATGAGAAATTTTCAAAAAAATTTATTTTTTCCCTCTTCATCTTATAGAAAGCAACGTTTCCGCTCGTTTTCTTCTTCGTTTTCTACTCATTTTTTACTTTACCATTTTTCTCCAAAAAGGAAGTCTCGTCTGAAAAGAGACTTTTTAATTGGGTTATAATTAATAATTTAAAATGAAATTGAGACGGGTTCTCTGATTTTTGATTCGCTGGTGCAAAAAAAAAAAAGAAAAAAAATTAGAATAAGAATTCTAGTCGGCAAATATATAAATACATATATATATATATATATATTTTTATACTATTTGACGCTGCTGAAGAAAAATACCTTTAAAAACGAATTTTAAGTCATATTTTTTACGAATTCATGAATACCGAAATATCTTCAACGAGATTTTTAATTAATTTTACTTTCTTTATAAAACATTATTAAGTTACCAAGCGCGCGCATGCACTTCATTTTGAACGAAATTACGATCTACGTTTATTTAAAAGGGACTCTCCAAGTACATTAGGTTAGGGTATTTCTCTCGAGTGGTTTGGATTCTTCATTAAATGATGGAAATAAATTTGGATAAATTTAACGCAGAACGTCAGATTTATGCGAGTGCCATCGCACGAATTGGAGGAAAACCAAAAAATAAGGCCTTTCCTGCAAAGTTTCCCGTTGATGACGTAATATTGTTCAATAGCGTGATTTGATTTACCTGAACTGTTGAAATTTTCATTGATTATTTAAAACTGATTTTCCATTGCTCTCCTTAACTTGATCTGGTGGTTATTGTGTCGAAATCGACGCTTTCTCGTTTCGATTTCTAATTAATGTCCATAAATTTAACTATAGGTAGTATAGGTATACAATTATTGTGGCGAACAAAAGCAAGAAGACCAAGACCAAGATAATGGTGGTCTTGGTCTTGGTATTGCGTAGTCAGATCTTTATTTTGGTCTGTGCTCTGCATAGCCAGTCGTAGTATTCTCTTGGTTTTGCAAAAAGTGCACGATTAGTAGCACCAAGACGAGTTCTACATGTATGTGTATTGAACGCATTTTTTTACGATTTAATGAAATAGTGTATTTCAGAATTCGATAAATTGAAATTTTTTTGCAATCGCGTGCCATCAGGTGGTCGACGGTTTCGAAGAGGCGCCAGCTAAATGAAGAACACCGGACTCGATAATATTCACTTGCTCGTCCTCGTCACCATGTGAAACGTTATTACAGGCCATTAAAGAGTGCATATGGTTCGCTCTTCTAATCTTCTGGGAAGTGGGTATTTGAAAGGTGGATCACTTAGTGGTGGAGCGTGTCTGTCTACAAATACGGCCTTATAGTTCAGTAGTCGACCATCGATTCCATTTCATTCGCACCTCACTATTTTTCTGTTACGGTCATAATAATGAAGAGGGGGAAGGAGAAAAAGAGAAGAGTTGCTACTAGGGGGTACCTATTCTAGACCCGGCTGGCCTGCTTAGAACACGTACTGAAGTATAATTTCGCAATTATTTAAAGCTAATGACACGTTTGAAAAGCGTTCGTTAACGGGTACCAACCTCTCCGTCTGTATGGTATAAAACCAGCGAAGGGGGCAAAAAGAAAAAAAAATGAGTTGATTACCATTCGTCTCGCAAATGGTTGCGACTGGTCTTTTCTAGAATCAGTAGATTGGACTTTTTCGGAAGCCGCAATATACCTTTACGTACATGACGTACATAGGCTACCGTTTTATTGTTCTGTACTTTTTTTTTTCTTTTTTTTTCTTCCTTCAGGTACCTCGGTCGGTCTTTATTTTATACTTGTTCCTCGTTTGTCGTTTGGGCCAGGATTCTGCGAAATGAAATGCGACCAGCCCTGGTTGCAAAAACACCAGTGTGGTAATTTTTATGGCACATTTCGTCCGGGTCGTTCGCTTGCTTTATTCGATGATGGATTGGGAAAAAGGAGTCGGCTTCATTTAAGTTAGTTGCATTATTCATTTGCAGTGGGTACCGCAATGCCAAATTTGGACAAAAAATGTGACGGTTTTCGTATTATAATTTGGTTGTGTGCTGGTGTTGTCATCGTCTGAGCTACGGTTACACATGCTGCAGTAACATTTTGATTTGATTAGCGGTGCCAAAAATTCTGTCACTGTATAGACTACGATATCGTCTAATGAACTAGGTATCTACCGACTGTAGGTTTCAGAAACGTGGCCGAACATAAAGTGCGTGTGTGCCATCCAAGTACATATATATATTGATGAAAAAAACCTGTAGAATGTTACATATTTAAGCTTCATTCTAATTGATTTTAATTCCACGAAAGTAGAGAATCTATATATTTAGGGAAGTGTGCCCATCCCTAGTATCAATTCACAAATGAGCTGATAAGGCGATAGAATACATACATGTAAATAATATTTGCTTCAATCAGAGGGATGTGACTTTCATGAATAAATTTGAAATATTTAATATTTTCTCTTCAATAGTATTCAAAATGTACTCGTTAACCTGCAGGGACTAGCAAGATAAAAAGAATATGTAATTCAAAATTAAAATTAGACGTATTTATGTGAAATAACTCCATTAGAAAATAATGCGACTTGCTTATCACTATGAATCAAAACTGGGCGTATGCGCATACTCCCCAAGTATAAAGATTCTTTAATAAAAATGGAAACCATACTGTCATAAATCATAAATTATTCATAAATTTTGTTTATAACCTTTAAACCACTTCTGGAAATCCACAGGGTTATTTGAATAATGTTACTTATATTATACCTATAGGTTTCGTACCAATCACGATGGCTCTTAAATTAATTGGAACCTGGTACTGCTGGAAAGAAGAGAAAATTTATTTGAATCTACATTACATAAAATTTTTAATGCTTCCTTAGCTACTTGAAATTAAGGAACGAATAAACGAAAGGCAGTGGAAAATTTGATGTTTTTATAAACTTTCATTCTACAACTAATGAAATATACCAATACTGCAGCCAACCTTCTACACTGAAATAAAATTTATTTCGTATGAAGCTAAAAATAAAAAAAAGCCAATTTAAAAATTTGTTTTTTGTAACGGCCAAAAGAGGTGGTAATGTACCTAATTAGAACCACTTTCAGTGTTACACCATACACGAAATATCACGTACTTAAAAAAGCAGTAATACTTCTAAAATAACTTCAAGTTTATCATCCACAGACTATTGTGGACCTTAACATTGGTTAGAGACTTTATAATATTTAAAACACACGAGTGAGTTTACACATGTAATAAAATAATAATTTGTACATCACAGTACATAAACATCCGTTAATATTTATACATACACAATCACAATTCAACAAGCAAGACTATCTGTTCACCAGAGACTTCTACTAGAGAGGTTCCAGGTACTTAGACATAGCTGTCGAGGAACTGTGTCTTATTCCACTGAATCGAGGGATTATATACTCGTTCAGGGTATGAAAATGTACGTGTCGGATAGGTAAATTGAGGTAGGGTGTTGTTATTATAGGGTTGTGCTGACTCGTTGAGTACTCAAGGGACAGGCACAATTAGGTCATGAATATACAGAAAGTATATCTATATTCATAAAATTAAATACGGGTAATTTAGTGGTTGTTTATAAAGAGTTATAGGATGATTATTGTTGATAAATATCTACATTTTTGGTATTCGAAAGTGTGTGGACGAATATGTTCGTCATTTCTAAAAATAGACGAAAATATATGTTACATTTTTTACCTAAACGTGCTTATTTATATTGTTTAAATCCATTTCAAACAAATTTTTTTTTGGTAAAATTTTCTTTCAGATGGTTGATAAAAAAATTGTATAGACACTCGCGCGAATTAGATGATTGCTACTCGTGTGATTTCAGCTTGTGTTACAAAAACCAGTTTCCTGTCAAATGACTTGCTTTATGCACTCGTATCATAAATAAAATTTTATGTGTCCGGAACAGAGAAGATATATTGAATTTTGTCTACATTTATACGTTTATTCTACATGTAGAATAATTATGTAAAGTAGAATATGGGTTACAGAATGCAGAAAATATAGAATAAGTAGAATAAGGAGAATTAGTAAAATAAGTTGGAATTATAGCTTTAAAAAATTATGAATTAGCCTGATCAAATCAAACTGAAAATTAAAATTGTACCTACTATTCAGTTTCATATTTTCAAGAGTCACGATGCCAAAAGTCAACCAGCTGAAGAATATGTGAATGCCCACAACCTTAGTAGATACTGAACTTTCACTTTACAGTAAGGTAGTTGGATTGGCTTCTCGATAATTTAATTTTGGATTGATGAGTGTAAAATTTCTAATTTAGATACTATTACTAATTTTTTTTTTCTATCTTCTTTCTCTCGAACTTCAATGAAAATCAAGCCTTGAGCTCTATATGCTAAAACCATAGCCTATACTACAACTATTTTTGTTATTATCGTCCTTTCACTTCCCAGTTCCTCCCATTTTGCTTCTTTCTGATTACGAATTTTTCAAGTGTTGCAGGTGATTGATAATTTTGTTCCCATCACATCCCGTTACCTAAAAATCAGACTTGATTTTTTTTATCAAAAATTTTTGAATTAAAACTTTTTTCTTCTAGGAAAATTGGGCTAAAATGGTGAGTTGTTAATTCAAAGAAAGATTCGGATATTTGCTAATACAGTCATATTGTTTTCTCTCGATCTTGAAAATTTTATGCAACTTCAATATTTCAAACTGATTAATTTGTTTGTTATTCAGTTCCATAGCACTAGAGAAATAATAATAAGTGATAAATTCAAAAATGGAAAATGGCAAATAATGGAAATTCCGAACGTAATCAAAATATGTAACCCATTGTGGACTCATCATGCCTACATATTAATAATCCTCAGATTTAACTTTTCTTTTCAATTTTAAGTGTGATAAACGAATATTGACCATTGGTTAAATGACCCTTCCAACATAGCTGTAGATGCTGGCAATGGATAGAGTTTTAACCCAATGTCTGAGAACAGTTTATGTTAGGATGCTGCACACTTCCAGAAAATATGTGGCTTTACAACGCTCTTATAATGTTTTAAAAATGTTTTTATGTTCTATGAATGGTTGTAAAACGAAGCAATCCCATCGGCGTTTAATATTTCTAACTAACGAAAATACTTGAATAATTATGCAATATATCTTTTCCTCGATATCTAATTCATCACAGTTTGTATCAACTGGCTTTAAAATAGTTTCATAGTGAGTAGAAACAAGAGAAAATACTCACAGGGAATATTTGTTGAGGGCCATGTTTCGTCTCAAGTCGTACTATGATTTTAAATTTTCAAATCTGGATGGGGCTTTCAATTTGATCTGATTATCCACTGCTTCTGAAACGTTGACTGCTGCTTCCTGACACGTATTAATCAATTTTGAGACTGGTTCGAGAAGTTCTAACAACTCATCCACTTCCACAAAACATGTATCATAAAGATCGAGGCATTTGACCTCTGCCTTTATTGTTTTACCTATAACAGATGCAATAAGATCAATAATTATGTGTTACTAAGTTGTAACCAGTCAAATTGTGTAATAATGTATTATTAACCTTTGTCACGGCTCGTAAGTTTCTTCATAAATGGAAACTCTTTTTTGACATTAAGGCGGGCATCTCTGTACGTATTCTATGTGGTCTCAGTTGGAAGATTATTTCATCTTGACAATTTCTCCTTCAACCTCTAGTTTCACAAATGCTTTCAGAATTTATATGATCGTTTTGATTAAATTTAAAAAAAAATTCTCAATATTTTTAGCTAAAAGGTTTTCTTTTTGCAGATTGTAAATCATAGTCCCATAACTTTATTAGCGAGTCATATTTATTACATTATCGGATACTACAGCAAATATATTTGCTCCAAACCATTCTTTTACAAGTGCAACACATTTTTTAACTGTATCTTGAACATAATTTGCCATTTCACAAATACTAGGTAATTCTAATCTTCGAAGAAAGCTCTATCGATGTTTGTAGAATGCAGTAAAGTTACTATATTTTAGTAGGTATTCTTTGAATAGTTACGCCAACCATCAAGAAGCAGAACAACATCAAGGTTTTTAAGTTTACTGATTGCGTGTTGACATCATTCATGAGCAAATTCTAAATATTTACTAGACAATTTTCTCCAATTTACAACACTAGGTAACTTGGCTGCATAAGCCCAGTTTAAAGTCTGTGCAAATTCTTGAAAGTATGGCGATTGGATCACAACAAATGGAATATTGCTTCCATAAAATAGATTTGATAATTTTTCCGTCATTTTTGCCATATCATTTTGTGCTAAAATATCAAAGTAGTTCACCATCGACTTTCATGAACAATTTTGCATTCTCTCAAATTGCAGCAATTGCGACTCACTGCCTTTCATATTTACAGAGGACAATGAATATGGGTACATGAAGATACACTTGAGTTGCTTACAGATGAAGATGATGCCTTCGAGGAGACAAATCAAATGATAGAAAGTACCTAGAGGATTGGCGTTAATTTTATTAAATATTGATCATTTAAAATTGTAAAAAAATAATAATATTTGTATTATCTACCATTAAAAGACAAAATTCTTTTCATGTTCTTGTTCATGACGTTGCATTGAATTAGGTATATTCTCAAAATTACTGGTAACAGAATCGTTCGAATTTGAGGTTGAGAATACGTAATCAGGATTATCAAAGTTTTCAATTTCATCTTCATATAAGTTTGAAGTAAATTCGGAGCTGAATTCAATTATGTCTCCATTTTATGTTTCAACTGTAACTGGAGTTAACAGAATCAATTTTGCCTTAATTAAGATAAGTAAAAACTTTCACCGACATTTCTTGACATTAAAAAGTACATTAGTCTTCTGCAGCTTTATTGGTTCAGTCCCTCATAGTCAAAGGTAAAATGTGTTTGAATTTGATTAGCAGCGATTAAGCTGGAATTTTCTCATCCTTGGTGGTGAAAAACTTGCGTTGGGTTGACAAATTCTTGTGTTTGTTAATCAAATAAAAATATTCGGTGAAATAAATAAAAAACAAGATCTGCTCATCGATGTTATGAGGGGTAGGGGCTCGAATATCCTCAAATTATCATTACAAACTAATTTACGATGTTTTCTAATTAAACGTTTTTTTTTACCCTTCTTTTGGCTTTATTTACATTTTTGTCGTTATCGTTTTCTATAGATGCGTAAAGAAATGAAGTTTATACAACCCACACCGTAATACCGAATATCGATTAAAATTGCCGGTCAATTAAATTTTATTTATTTGTCTAATGTTTTTTTTTTTCTTACTTTGTTATGTTCACAGGCTGAATTATGCGACGTAGATAGCGTTTAAAACATTCCCGGTGCTCGCCATCAAAGTAGCCGCAGTTTGCGATACAATGAGCCAAAAACAACTGTACTTCAAAGTCAGATTCCTCGCAACTGCAGTTCTACTTCGACAGTTCATTTTTGGATGCGCCGAGCAAGGTATGAGAGATTTTTCTACTCTTCTTCACGTTCTACACTAATAATTTTAGGTGTAAATAAGTGTAACATTATAAAAAAATATTCAAGTCGATCGAGTTGTTGTTGTTTACGATGATGATGGTGAAGTCGATAATTTCGTCGTTGATAGTAGAGTTTCTTATCACTTTTTTTTTTTTTTTTCATTTCATATTTATTTATTGAAGCTACTGTAGCTGTAAGCCGAGAATAATGTCATTAATATGCTTTTCGGTTTCGTTTTTTCGATAATCTCGCTCGTGTTTTCAATAGTATAACTAATCTAATCTAATTCGACCACAACTGCCAAAATCTATTCTCCGCCATGTTCCTTCCTTAATTACCTTTTGGTTTTTTTTAAGTAGGTTTCTATGAAAATATACTTTTTAATCTCGATCCGATATTAGCCCTCAGTACTGAACGTACGTTCGTTTTTCATTTCATGACCTCGGGAAAATTTTGGCACTATTCGCTGAAGTTCATACACATATATTAATTTATTTAGACCGCGTGTAACCATTTATTTATTACTACGGTGTAGGTCACAATGTTTGTTCGATAGTCATGAAATTTGGTACGAACATTAGTACTAAGTCAAGGACTCGATCTATTGATTTTGGTGCGATTTGGCCAGACGGTACTTCCATAAAGTTCATTTTTGTTTCGATTTCGAAAGTAGTAACAATTTTAAACTATGAAATTTTAGGTTAACAGTCACAAAATTTAATTCAGTCATCAATTATGATCTATTTCGTCTTTCATCTATTACACAGTTTTTAGCTGGGTATTTCATTAGTAACTAATTTTCTGGTGTTTAAAAATATCCTTTTTTTAACGAAGTTGCTTCTGCGTTAGTTTTTTTCTTTTCTTTTTGATTTTTATTTCAAAACTGAAGAAATGTGTAATTGTGAAAGTAGTTTTATGGTGTACATAACTTTTTACCAAATTTCCATTTGGGTAATCGGTATTACGTGATTTAACTCGAGTACAAAGTTCACCGGAAGTGAAGAATGAAACTTCTCGCCCAAGTGGAACTTCTTTGCGGCTGCTGAAGAGCATTGACCTACGTGTTCCACGTTTGTAGTATTAGATACCACAAAATTATGAAGTTTGAGAGTATTAGGATCAAACTTAATCTCTTGGTTGTGTTGAAAAAACTGCCCGCGGAATTCAGATTTTCCTGGGATAGTTAATGAGCATACAATATAACAAAAAAATAAAAAATAAATAAAATAAAATAAAACTAATGCGTGCTTAAAATTATCCACAAGTCCGTATAAAATACAGAAAAATAGATTAATTTCGGAAGAGAATAAACAAAAATTACAATGGGCTAAATACGACGAAATTTCTTGCAGTACGTCAATCATACAAAATAGCTGAGAATATTTTTGAGCCTTTGCAAATTCCATTGATGAAATAATCAGAGTAGAAGCCAGGCCATATCCGTAACATCAAAAATTTGGTTTATAATTCACGTTTATAATTTTTCAAATATTCAGTAAGATAACCAACGTGTGTTACGAATATAGTTTGTTTCAAAACATGTTCATGTTTTGCAGAAAATAAAAATTATTTCCAAATTGACTGAATGAAAATTGAAAAATTGTTTCACCATTTTTCTTTCATAGTTTGTACGAAAATTGAAAAACACAGATTAAAAATTATTCACTCAATTGGCGGGGTTAACTTGAATACAAATGGAGGGAATTTGAAAAAATTTTTTGGTCAATGGGAATCAATATTTCCTGCAGATTCCAATGATATCTTGCATATTCATGATTTAAATGAGGGAAATTCTTTTCAAAATAAGTACTATCTTTGAATGTACCTACCGTATTAAAAGAATTCGAAGATAAATTAAAAATCATTTTGTGGAAATGAGATTTTATTTTTTTTTAAATTAAATCGATGTCGTAATATTGTTTCGCGAATTGATGATTAAGTGCTGAAAATTTTTCTTCGTATAATTTGGAGTCTTATGTAGTTTCCAAACCCAACATTTGATACCGTTATTTAGAGTTGGTTTGTAAGAAACTTTGACGATTCAAATTTGCTCTGGAATATTTAGCGTTTCTTTTTCTGTCAGAATGACGGTAGCACGTTTTTCAAAATCTGTTAATTTATTTACTCCTGTCAATTAGTCGAGTTTTATTGACACTCACATGATATACTAAGCATAGGATATAGGTACGTACTGTGTAGGCCTACTTAATTGACGTCGGTGGTGCAAGCACGCTGGTAGAGTGCTAAAGAGGCAAAGAAAAATGAGAAAAAAATGCTTGCTAAGAGTGGAAAGAGATAACGAATACGAGTAAGCAAATAAATAAATAAATAAATAATGACAAAGATACGAATAAATAAATGGAACTGCTAGCCGCCGCTCCTTGACGTCCTTTTCATTTTGCTGTGTGCACCTAGCTTTTTACCCCGCGTCGTCGTTGCTGGTGCTGCTTCCGATAGCAGCATATTTTCATTTTACATTAAAAAAAAAAAAACTAACAACTACCTGCAGGAGGTCCTTTCCGCTTTCTTTTTCCTCTCCCCATCCTGACCGTTTTTTCTTCTTGTTTTTCTCTTTAGGCTGATTAAACCGTCGTAAATACATAGATAATTATTTTTTTTTTAAAAACTCATAAACTTCGAGGGCGACGCGAGGGGGTGTGTGGCTCGGTGTGTGCACGCGGCGAAAGGGTATTTGTGGCCCTTGCATTGTTGAAATACCATCTTTACGTCGTGAGTCGGTGTCTTTCGTCTTTCTATTTCGCCCTCTCCCTCTCCCACTCGGCATCTCAATCTCCGGTCTCTTACCGCCCCCTTTCGCACCATACGTGATGTGGTCTTGTAGAATCTTCGAGGAGTTACTGGGTGTGTTGTCTTTCGGCCGGTTATTCAGGTGCTCACATCAAATTTAAATGTAACAAAGGTCGAGGTACTTTAAGCTAGAAAATAATGTGATTTTTTTTTATGAGATTTATTTTTATGCTTTCATCCAATTTTGGTTGTGTCAGACTTTGAAATATATTGAACAAAACCGACTTTTCTGAAAGTCGAATGAAAATTTAGTGGTTGAAAAGTGGAAATTCCTGGTGCACTTCGAATGGTTTTTTTTCGCGAAGTATGTTCAAGGCCAATACGTTTCTAGTAGCCAGAGCTGCTTTTCAAAATGTTTATCTTGAAGTGTACTCTCCATATCTCTGTTCATTAATGGTAATCTAACCCACACGAAAAAATAAGTTCTCGTCGAAACTAAGACGTTTGTCCACAACACAGACCCAAATCTGAAGAAAAAAAAAATTGCAGGAAGGTAATGAGAAAATTTATACGACAGATTTTTTAAATTTTATATTCCTCCGATCAGTCCTAACTTTTATGTGAAGAAGATGCAGGATGCTATAATATCCGTGTTCAGTGGGTGCAGCTATGCTCAGACTGTTCCAAAATAGAGATTCTTGGACTAGTTCTTCATGTTGAATGTATCTCGAAAACTGGAATTCTGTTGCTACATTGTTTCTTCTCATCCCCAATATTGTAAAAAAAAACTTTTATAAATTTTTGTAACAAATAAAACATGGTGGTCCATTCAGTACGCACCTTTTCTTATTTTTCTTTGTTTTTGAAGATCGAAAAATATCATCTATGGTGACTTTTCGTAATTTTTAACGTAGATTTTGAATATATTATTAGAAATTAGTATTTACTACCTCTGCAAATTCCGAAAACTGGACCAAACTTTTTTTTTCAAATGAGAACACAAATTTTTCTCTTTAGATTTTAAAACCAGAGTAAATCTTATGAAGATTCGACTGCTCAAACATCAAATTCAGTCAAGTATTGATGAAGACGTAACAGTTTGAAAAATCTTTCGAATTAGTACAGTTTGCAAAGACGTAGGTGACCTACTTCCACTGCCGCAGTGGCAATTAGTACGCAAATTGCTTAATTTGAGCGATTTTCCAACTATCATATCTTTATTAAGACTTGACAAACGACTTGTTCTATCTTCAAAAGCAAAGGGAAAAAAAAGGGGCTGGTGTAATTAATGGACCACCCTGTACATACACCTCCCAAATTGTGAAAATTTTGTTTTTTGTTTCTAATATATGTATTCCACTTACATTGTTCGCTGTACGCTCTTATGAGAACATGATCTATACTGCTCTAAGGCTCTCCCATAAAATGCAGTTAAGAATGTTGAAATTTTTAATAGATAGAAGTTATTAAATGTATGGTTATCATTTTTTTTTAATTCTTTTCAATTATATAATGTATGAAGCATTCGACAAAACATCGACATTAAATTGAAAAATGTTTCAAGGTTGCATAGTCAAATACGAATTTTTAAAACTCGATATAATACTTGCTCACATTTGTCATCGGATAGTAATTATTATCGCTCTCATCGATTGTAGTCTATCTTCACACCATTAAAATATTAGTCTCTGTTGCGAAAAAAATGTATAAAACCTTCGCGAGTGTTTACAATCTTTTCACGCCATAGCAAACGAATGAATCTATTAACTGCTTGAGAACAATTTGCTTTCAAATAAAATTAATAAGTGTAGGTAACTTAAAAGTAAACAGTTAATATAAGTTGCTACTTCTTGCTTTTTTTAAGTCGAGTTAAATACAGAAAAAAAAATTGAATTTTTTATTGAACTACAAACTTGTTTTCAGCTACCATTATTCGGCCTTCGCAGTTGATAATTGATAAAATATGAACGATTCCAAGACGGCTGCGTATATATTTTATTCTGTTACAGCTCTCCAGTTATTAAGTGGTTGAAAGACTGTCACAATACCATTTCGAAGGATCCATGTATCGGTACATTCTTTTTTTTTTCAGTTTTACATCAAAATTTTTTCTAGTATTAAGTCAGTTTTCTAAAATGATAGATGCAATTATTTCTTTCGCATAAGGGAACTCGTTTTTTGAGAACGGCGATATTCTATCTTTTTGACGATTAATATTTTTCATCTTGCGCGTACGTTTTTTTTAACCTCACTTTCCACTTGATTCTTTACTCATTGACCTAATTGCAATATTTCAATTCTACCCATTTCTACGATTCATTTTGTATTCTCTTGATTTCGGGCGTTTAATTAGGCAACCTGTTTAACAAGATTCCGTTCCGTCTCGTATACTGTGTGCCTAAAACCTGCTTGTATATGCTTATGGCATCTCTAGTCTCTGATTTTTAACTTTGCAGTAATATATTTTTCCCTTCCTTGATAATATTCAAGAGAGTTGATATGCACCAGCTTCGTAACGAAATTTCCTTCATAGTTTTTAATGTCCATTTATTCGAAAACCTGGCATTTGAAACCATTTTTCCGCACACCTACGTGCACCCGAAACGATAGCCTATTATTATTAAATCGATGGGTATCCAATTACCGGCTGGTTTTGGCTCAAATTCAAATTCCAACATCTTAATTTCCAAAGTGTCTTTTTCTGTTTCTTTCTTTTTTTTTCTGTTTTTTTGTTTTTTTTTCGTTTCGTGCTTGCACATTTAATGTGCAAAGCATCGAGATATGAAGTAAGGGAACGAGAAGAAAAATAAATTAGCGCCAGCGAATAAATTAGTCGAAAAGATAAAATGTGTCGCACTAATGTCTTGACGATGAGAAGAAATCAAATAAATTTTATTACGTCTTCGTCGATGCTGATAAGGATTTGAATCGTGAGGAACAGTAGTCATTCGACTGAACACACACACAAAAAAAACAGGTATCTAATACATTATAAATAAAGAAATGAAGAAATGAACCACTAAATGGCGAATCTATTTTTTCCCCTTCTTGAATATAATTACCAATTAAAATCATCACTGGTGTCCCTCGTTTGGTGTATGTGCGTATTTTTTTTCCGCTGCTTTTAAATGACTGATGATCGTGCGTTGCACCGACTGAGAATCATTGGCATTGGAAACAGGTTATGTTAAGACGTTATCTCCGCGTGTATTACCCACATGGAGTGAATGATATTCGGAGCCGGGGTCATTATTTTTCTATGAAAATAACTTCGATGTGATTAATATCGACGATAATATTGGTCGACGACATTGTTGCCTTTTTTTCACGATTTTCTTTTTTTTTATCCACAGATTGAGAAGTGTTGTTTAAGTGTTATTTAAGGGGGTTGTGTGTCTTCCAATACAGGTAGTTCTAAAAACGCTTGAACCAAATTAAGCGGTGGAAACTGGTTATAGGAATAGTTCAAGTTGCGGAAATCGTGAGCTGTCGAAACAAATTTAGTCGTTTAGTTTCTGGGTGCACCCAATATTCTACTTAAAGAATGTCTACATCCTATGTGACGATAATTTCCCCTAAAATTAGTCGTAGTACTCCTCTTACATTATAATGTTATCAATGAGTATCGCGAGTCTATTCAGTATAAGCTGATGATGCAGTTTTTGACAATATTTTATTCTTTTTTGGGGTGTTACGCAGCCTGCTTTTCTTCTTCAAAGATTGCCTATTTTTCAGTCTAGTTATATCTTCACTGAAAAAGATGGTTTGAGAAACACGTACAACTACATTTATTGCATGACTGATTTCTGTTTTATACAGTGAAAAATTAATAAATTTATTGCGTGTTCTACAAAAATTGAGAAATCGATACTTGCAAGCGACAGTATGGATCATACGATTAAAATATGAGAATCGAGTTAAAACATTATCAATTGAAATGACATTTAATGTTATAGATTTTCTTTTTTCTAAGGTATTATGCATATCGACATTAGGTATTTTAAAGTAAGGAAATGCATTGTTTGACAGTAAAAAATTTGGACTGTTTGTCCACTAAATCTATACTAAGACTTTGGAAATTCTCGAGCTGCCATATTTAAGCTATTCCTCTCATGACTACCTAAGGATATCACTGTACATGAGGATTTTTCTTTGGAATTTGTTATAAATCTTGCAATTTACATAAAATTTAATAAATTATTGGAAGAAATTGCAAAAGCAGAATGAGTGAATGCAGTGTTTTGACCTGCTAGAAATTCCAAGATAAAACATTATTTTTATTTTCTCTTCCTATAGACCCAGACAGGCGAGTTAAATGAGTTCAGTATTCAAAAGGGGAGAAGTAGGAGCCTGGTACCCTTGCAATTTCCAAAAAATTATTTAATTTTGATGCATAATGCAAGATTTGTCTGAAATTCTCAAAAAAATCCTCATGTATATTGAATATTTACTGATAATAATGAGAGGAATGAATTAAATATGATTAAATATGGCGGCTTGAGAATTTGGAAGTCATGTTATAGATTTTTTATTATTACAAGCTACAAATGACATTACTGTGTCATATATAGCTGGCCATATTTTACCTGAATGACTACATTTTACACAGATGTAATTATTTTCATTTAACAACCAAATTTCCACATTCCATTGCCTCTTTTTCTTCTTATAAAACAAAACCTAACAGTAATTTGTTGAAAATATTTAATATACAAAATCCATTTGAAAAGTAAACAATGGTTTTTGACCTAATTAAACCTTAAATTATCTTTCCGTAAAGTATAGACGACAATTCTCCTTCTTCCTCTCTTTTTAGCCAGTCGTAGTAAATTTTATCCTACCACAATGTACATACGATATTCTGAAATAAGGATATAAAATTGAACACCCAAGAACTAAACGTTTGTTTTTTCATTTTATAATTCTCAAGCTAACTTATATTATCAGATTCTCTCATTCCTTAACGTCAGTGGTTAGGAAGATCCTTTTTTTGGAATTGATTACCTCCTCTTCTACTTTCTGATGGCCCCATGTCTGAGAAAAATCGACCCAGTTTTGTCAAACAAACAATGTTTTTGTTTTGCGTAGCTCAAAAAGTTGCCTAGAAAAAATTAGTTTTTTCATTTTTATTCTATGTGATCCTCTTCTACCTTCAGCTCTTATAAGTACAGACATTTTCGTCGAGCAGAAAAAGATAAGCTGTGCAGCAGAAAAAACAAAATTCGTAAATGGATTCCAATATAGCTAATAAATTACCTGTCTTGTGCATTTTGTCTTTCTTTTCTAAATGGTTATAAGAGTTAAATTACTGGAATGCAGAAAAACAGAGGGGTAAAATTAAAAGGAATAAGAAAAAAAAAAACAGGGAAAAAAGAAGGGAGAAGATAAGTACACAAATACGTGCGCAAAAAAACGTTGAAAAACTGAAAGAAGGAAGCTAATAGTAATTAAAATACATAAAGAGGCGAGGAGTATGAATGTCAACAGAGGTAGTTATGTGAACAATATACGAGCAGTTACCCTGTATAATAGTAATTTATGAGTATGCAATAAGATGGGGTATGGTACGAAGAACGCAAGGGTTATATGCTCCAGGTACTCTTCCCTTATGGTAAATTTTTACCAAAGTTTTCTTTTTTTTCATTTTTTCGTTTTGTTTTGTTTTTTGCCTCTTCCAACGACTTGCATGGCTACTTAGAAACAACGTATAAACTACCGTAATAATTATGAGAGGAAAAAATGGGGGAAACAATACGAGAAACAAGGAATGCAATGAGATGAAATTGGGGTGTGTAACAGTCCTTACTGTATCCTTTCACTATGTGAGTCTGAGGGAGGATTTTGTCGAAGCATAGTTATCTTAGGGTTTGGGTACTGAAAAGTTCGAGTATTCGAATTACTGAGGTACAGCGGATGAAATTTGTAAATTGGAAATAATGATAATGCAATAAGTATGTAAATGCGAGATATTTATAGTTGGCTATTTACTTCAAGTGAGGGATGATTTGTTTGTAAATGAAAGTTTTTGGCTCTCTAAATTCATTTAATTTGAACGAAACAGCGGTTCGAATTTCTGTTAAAAATTTTGTGATGATGAAAAATTAATATTTTCCTATTTCAAGTCAACCGGATGTGCATTTCGCAAAAAAAGGGAGAAATATGTTCTGAGAGCTTTCTGTATACAAGGTTTCTCTATTCGCATTTTATCTCGTAACATTCAGACACTATAATTTAATGCTCTAAAATAAATTATAACTGGTGAGGATTTATTGCAAGATTCGGGAAGTTGAATGAGGTTTTAGGTTAATTTCGTGCGAGGGAGAGGTAATTTTGTGTTATGATCTCAAACGATTAATAACTAATAATAAAATTCAGTCATCTAGTAAATAATGTAAATATTTAAAAGTCAGTATCGTTTCAAAACGACCTATTTCTTCTCTGTTTTATATTGTAAGATTTGTAGGTGTTGCTTGCGAGGCTATAGATCCTATGACATCGAGTGTGCTTGAAACTTTTGATTACGCTGTTGCCCAGAGAATGATGAAATTACAAATTGCGAATGATGAGACGCGAAAAACTTTGAGCTGTTGAAACCTGGCGTCAGCTTCGAGAAATGTGTAACCGACTAACCGTGCGCAGTCTATAATTGGATCTTCTAGCATTCGTTTAATTTTTTTTACCTGGTGGGTTAACCTATTTTCTATCAACAAATTACGCTAGCAGGAATTCCGATAAAAAATTAAAAATCCAATAACGATGATGACGCTGCTAACTATAAACTCGATGAAAATAATGCGATATTATTTTTTGCCCTGTTTCTGCATTAATCAAAAATATAGCCTACGAGTACAGTGAGCCCGTTGCCTGCTGACATTCATTGCCCTATAAACCGAGTTGAGAGGAAAAGAAGTTGAAGAACTTTGCCAAGCTTCGAACAGATACTAGCGCATGACAACCGTCCCTTAACTCGAATCCGTAATGAAGTAAGCTTCCAGCATTTTTGAGAGCCTCTTCTGATTCTGTGTTGTAACCGTTTTTTCTGTATACTCTGCACCCGTCAGCTGCATCAATAATTAATTCGAAATGTGGTACAATTTTTCCGAATTTCATTCAATGAAAATAATGCTACCTTTTGTTTCAAATATTTTGCCTGAGAAAACGTGATTTGAAAAATATCCATGTCACCGTTTTGAAATTGGATGTAATTTTGAAGATAAAAACAACTATAGATTGTGCTGCGTTCTGTAGTGTCCAAAGGCGATGACAAAATCGGACAACAAGAATTGTATAATTCTTTGGTCATTACTCATTACCAGCTGCAAACATATTCCTGAGGAAGGACACATCTAGTATGCATAAGGGGTTCAAAGATCAAAAGGTTTAGACAGTAGGAGGCCAAAAATTTCCAAAAATTGTAACATTTTATATCATACAATCCAAAGAATAAATTTTTCTAAATTGGGTCAAAAAAGTATTAAATCAACTAAAATGATGAAATGATAAAAAGTAATAACGCGACACGATTTAACCAAATGAAATGGGAACATTCTCCTCCCCAGGGGTTAACATGTTGGCAACCCAGGACTGATCATAGGAACACAAGAATGTATTAGAATAGAAGAAAACACATGGAAATGATATAATGTAACATGTATTACTTTAAGAAACCTAACAAACTGCAATAGACTCAAAGAAGGTGATGAAGTTAGGAAATGAGAAATGACACAATAGATGTTGCATTTGAAATAAAATAAAATAAATGTTACTTACCTTCTTCGTTAGTAAAAACTGATAATAAACTTCCTTTTATTGAAAAACAGACCTACTGTACCTTCAGACTATTCTACGCAACATTTTGGTTATATGAACCACAAATCAAACGTATATGTCAGTGGCTAAAAAAGAAAGGCAAACTTAATCATACTATACCTTTAGAATTTAGAATGTCATCATAGTCGTGATAATGACTATTTTGCAAATCAGTATTAATGTTCATACTTTCTGTGCCTACATATAATCTTTCAATTGTAGTAGAGTGGAGCTGTATCAAAGTTAGCAACCAATAGTTAGAGGATTTGTCAGATTAAAAAAAAAGAACTTTAAAAAGAGTAAAAGTCTCTTGGAACTTTGCTCATTGGTTTCTATTTTACTAGACTTGAAAATGGACAATAATCCTGCTAAACCTTCAAAATTATTTTTGTCACATGTAACATTTTAACAAATCTTACTATGAACCTTTAGAAACTTTAATATGTTCACAACTTCAAAATTCATTATGTAAAAGATTGAAAAGCACATGCCTTAATTAACTTTATAAATTAAAATTCACTTCCTAAAATATATTATTATTAAATGTTAGTACTGATGAAAAAGAATAATTGTCATCATGAAGAAGTCTTACCAGAAGACTTCACCGTACATCCGACAGGACAGTAACAGTAGGGCCGAAAGACAACCTTACTATTTAACTGAAACTTTAGAATAAAAGTGAAGAAGATGGCAGAATAGATTTACCAAGTCGACTGACTTCATAAAAGATCGCCTCCCTCTTACAATGATAAAAAAGAATAAAGATGGAGTCCATTGCCAACAAATTTATGGTATGAGGAATAAAAGAACAGAAAAAATAAGAGTACAAAAAGATAAGGAAGAACTGTTGCTACTGGTGCGTTATCTTTTGGGTTTTTCATGGGCGGATCGATGGAAATAGAATAAAATACTTCGTTTTTCTGTTATCTATAACCTGTTCTAGAATTTTCTCTGGATTGAATGGCAAACGTATTGGCTAACATAATCTAGAGTGTAGGAGAGAAATCTTATATTTTTAGTGATGTCAGAAAACTCAGTGCAGAATATTTTATTAGACGATAAGATGCTGATAAAATATGAAATAATAAATTAGGTTTGCCAGACAGTAACCTGCCGACAAGTATAGGCAAAACATTTAGATATTTTTAGCTAGACATCTTAGTTCATATTTGAAATAAATTTCATGTATCCCTTACACTTTGCAGATATTGTAAAATACTTGTTCATCGGTACCTACCTATATTTTCGTAATACATTTAACGTTTGTTTAGTTCATTTTATTCACCATTCTTTGCTTTCCTAGCTTGCAGCGATAGCCCTATATTTCTGTAACTGTTATATTACATATTTTTTGTACCTGTTGTTAATCAGTGGTTCTCAACCTTTTTTGAATTATATTGTTGAACATCTTTATGCTTCTTAAGCCTAAGCCCTAGCCTCTCAATCAAGCCTGCCAAATAAATCGAATACTCGATTCTGAGTTTTCAGTTTGAAAATCTGAGCCCGCTTCATGTACCTACTACCTACTGGCGTTACCAAAGTCATGTGAATGCAATTGTGTTAAAGCTAAGATGCGTTACAAATTATACCAGCTTCGTGTGAACGAAATAGTATAATTTGCGCCGTGAGTTCAAATTGAATGAGATCCCTCACTTTGCGCTCAAGTTGAGAACACTATTTTTGGCAACACATGCATGCTAATAAGTTGGCATTTTTTCAATTTTTTTGTCTTAAAATATACCTGCTCTTACTTTACTTGACGGGATGGCTCTAATAAGTGTTATAGTGATTACATTTATACATTTATTCGGATACCTCATTACCTATTTCAATACCTAGCTACATTAAAAAAAAAAAAAAAAAAAAAAATACAATTTTAACACAGCACTTTTTAAGATAAAACAAGTAGAAATATAATAACAATGACGAACTTTCATTAATTAGAATAGAACATCAAAATTTTCTGAAAACTCTTTGAACCAGTTTCACTACACATATTTTGGTTGAAACAATACTGATGAAGTGATTAAATTAGATGAAGTTATAGGGATTTTCATTGACAATGTTTTCAAACTAGATGTAGTTAAAAAGATGCTAATTGATGATGTCATCAAATCAGCAGTTTCGCATTGTTTGTTGATGTCAAAGCACTATGACATTTTATTGTTAGCATATCTACGCCAGCATTGGAAAGTAGTTTAGCTAATGTATGGCAAAATGTATGATCCATAAAAGTATTTAAGAAATTGTAGTAAGTACCCGTTTCAAATTTGTTTCATTTTGTCTAAATTTAATGATTTACCCTTATGTAGTGTTGAGTTTGGCAAATTTAGGAATTAGGCAGTTTTGATTGGCGTAGAAACGAGTTTGTTTTTACCTAGTGATTGAATCGTTCACTGTTTGTTACGATAATTAATAAAAAATTGCGTCCTTGTTGCTTTATGAAGTTGTAGACTTTGATATTTTTTCACAGTATTGTGGTAGTCCATATTGATTATAAATAATTTTCTTTTTCAATTTTAGTTTTTGGAATTTCAACAAAAAATATTTCTGCATGTTTTATTTTATGATTTATCTCAACATTGACTAGTTCATCAATACACAATGCATCCATCAATATAAAAACCAAAGCAACCCGTATCAATGAAGAGCAAGCAAAACATAGGAAATAATAATTTTGATGCATCTGGAATGATTTTGTTATTGCTGAAAAAGCATGTAAGGTATAGTTAGATACATACTTTTGTTAGCAAATGTTTGTTGTCTGAAGCCACTGCAAAAAACCGTTGAATATTTTCATCAGAGAGGACTTTTGAGTTTTTTGGTTGGTAACCATTGCAAAATGCCGCATTATGCTTTCAAAATGCCCCACAATGTTTTCATGCAATTGGATTGTTAATTTGAACATAGAATAATTGACATTAATGTCGGTGGTTTTCTCGATTTAGCCAGCTTGGCAAAGTGAGCGATCAACACGTTTTCAGAAATATGGGCTTTCTTAGTTTTCATCCATTCTTAAAATGTTCGTTGAACAGCTAGATACTTCCTTTCGATACTGGCGGTAATAAGTTGATTGTAGTAATTTGGGTAATATTTTGCTGCTCTGGAGGCATACGAATGATATTATCCAACTCTTCATGACTATCGTCATCATTAATCATGATTTTATTTTTATTTCAGAAAAAATTTAACGATTTGAAAGACCTGATTTAGTACGGTATATTTGATCAAACTGGAAACAACAAAAAGAAATAGTGAAGATTTGAAAAACGAGCGTGCAGAAGGCGGTAACTGTTAATAGTAGATGCTAGTTTTCATTCTAAATAATCTATGGACACCTACTGATTATCGAATTTTGTGGTGAATCTAAGGACATGTAAAATTAACGTGTGATATATTTCGTTTAATTGGAAAGTGGAAGCAAAAGATACGCACTCCGATGGCAAAGATAGTAAAAGGACCAAAATAGAATATGGATGAATTCATTTCTTTAAAAAAATTTTTTTTTTTTTTTCATTTTATTTGGGTAAGATTCAAAGATTATTTAGTGATCATCCATAGATATTAAAATGTTTCCCCGTCTCAAAAAATCAATTTAAACTTTTTTTTCTCGTGGAAAAATTCCATTTGAAAAATATGTATCTTCCTGTTTTTAGTCTGATAATATGAGACGAACTTAGTGTTCTTGATGAAGCCTTCACTTCCCTGTGCAAGAGCAAAATTATTTAATAGTGGGAGGAAATACTATTTCGCCCCTGCTATCGAATTTTCGTTCTCGCTAAGAAATCGGGTCGAAAATTAATTACTTTGCACGTCTAAAACTGTCGTGTTTTGACGTACTCTGCATTTATGTGTTGCGAAAAATTAATTTGATTCGACGCTAAGAAGCCGAAAATGCATTGTTTGAAATGACCTTATTTCCAATGATTTTTCTAGGAATGGAAATTCCGGGTAAACATTGTTTCATGAATTTTTATTTTTTTCTTTACCAAAATTTCAAAATTTATCCTGGAACCGATTCTCAGAGTAATGGTCGAACCGATTCTTTTGGAATCACTTATTTTTTAAAGCTAGTACCTCATTCGTTTGACAAAACTTACTCTCATTACCTCTCTGTCACCCTCTTAGCTTGAAGATATCACAATCAGCAGTGATCATTATAATATCTGGAACTTGAAAAGCAGCACTGACTAATTTTCGGAAGTTCGCTTCGCCCCCTCCCCTTACCTCGGAATGATCTCACGCTCTCAGAGAGCCGACTTCCTGCGATCATGAACCACAACTGGAGATGTTTGGGACACGGTCTTCGAAATAGCCACTTTGAAATGAGAGGTGGAAAGAGCCCAACACCCACATTCGTGTTCTCAAGCAACTCTGCTTTTGGAGAGAAAAGATACAGAAAAAAAAGATGTATATATACTAAAGAAGGAAACCTATACATTCCACGAAATCGGACGACTATTAACGACCAGCAATGCTATTGCAGTTGCGTGGGGTGTGGGAGGGTTAAATGTGAGTGGGTGGGGGGAGGAGGCACGACGATTACAAGGAGAGTGGCGACTATATAATAAAGACATTAACCGTGACAAAGAGCAATGAAACTTTTTATAATAACCGCCTAGCACTCGATTTTTTTTTCTTTTTTTCTTTTGATTCACTTTTTCCTATCCTCTGTTTCAACTCATCGCCCTCTTTATTTTTTTTTCCCTCTAGATTGGCTGCCCCTCGCACCTCTACCCGGTCATTCGTTTCCTTAAACTCCTACTGTAACCATTAGGCGCTAATGCGTTCATTATTATTATTCTTTTTTTTTCTTTTTTTTTAATTACGGTCAGTACGCCGTTAAATTGTTTATTGAACGCGAAGGATTTTTTTTTCCTTCGTATTCTTCATTTTTTTTATCTGCTTCTCTCTTTGTCATTCTCACGTATACTTAGTTTTTTAATTCTTATAACTAAGCTGACTTTTGATATTATTATTATTATTATTATTATTATTTTATTTTATTTTATTATATTATATTCTGTTCTATTATATTTGTGAACACCGCACGTCGATATTGTAGCGTACCTACATTTTAAAACGTTCGTTATATTATCAGCGAAGTGCAGCAATCAGTGTTACCTTTCTCTCCTCGACTTATCGTTGCATTATTATGACGTAGATGGTATTTAATGGAGGTGCTGCATGCGTTGATGACATTACATTATTGTCGATTGGGTTTTCAACGCCATGTCACTCGGAGTTGACATGGCTGCGCCTGCACGCGGAAGTTGGTTACGGCGATAATAAAAGGTTGTAATATTTTCATAAATGTTGTGTGTAGTACTGTCTGCAAGGAGCAAGGAGCGCAGTAATATGACGGCTTCATTTAAGTATAATTAGTGCGACGACGACGACGACGACGGGGCGGTGTGATTGGTGAATGCGATTAGCAGCTGTATTAGGCGTGGTATGAATGGGGAAATTGTGGCATTGATTTTGCGGCTGGGATATTGTTCGACACAATGCGTAAGTAAAGGGTTTATGTGGAATGCAGGCCAATGAGTACGCCATTAAGAAGGTTATTCACGCATTGTAGTTAGTCTTAGCGCTTAAAAGGGGCGGAAAAATAGACTGAATGAATTGTACTCGGATTGTCTTGGAGAGTTGTTAGTGAAGGAATAGCTTAACAGAGTTTGGCTGAGGAAAAATTATTTTTAGAGTCGATTTTGGTGGAAAGTGTTGTTTGACACCTCAGGAAAATGAACCAAAAAAAAATTTACCTCGGAAACAAGTGATGTTACATTTTTTAACCCATAAATTAATTGAAAAATTAAAATTTTTATCAAAGAACTTCTATTCATTTAAATCCTCCTAAACGGATAATACAAATTGATAAGAGTGCGCCTATATAATTAACGGTGTAACAACAGTATATTTACTGCTAACAACATTCAACTACGTTTGATTACTCTAGTTTAAAGTTGCTGTTGTTGCCTACTGTTGATTATGTAGGCGTACCCTGAACGAAAGAGGAGGATTTTATGTGCGAAAATGTCAGTTAGACTTCTAGTTTTTGGGTGAGGTCTAGTTTGGTGTATTTTTTGACTGTTTCTTGTCAACTTGATATATAGGTACACAATAAAAAAATTGTTTTCACTGGTAGAAAAATTTAGTACTTAGACGGATTCAATAGTGGAGTTATATTTTGTCAATTTTAAATTTAATTGGTTTATGTACTCTCAAGTTATTAGTGATTAAGCGTAATTTATTGTGATTCACAGTTGATGGCTCCAGGCCCTCGATCGGCTCCATTCGCACCTCAAACCGTAATCATGAAATTTAGGTAGTACTTTTTAATAATTATGTAAAACACTGATTCCAATTTGATGATTTTTTGAACGAATGGAGTCAACAACCTACAGATCACCTTTAATTTCACTAAACCACCAATAACTCAAGATCCAATGAACCAATCAAAGCCAAAATTAACAAAGTTGATCTACATTATGAAACTTAATCCTAATTCAACACATTTTTTTTCTCCTCAGTGCGAATGCACAATAGATACTTATGCGTTAATATTGTCAAATAGTCAGCTGTGTCATCATAAAGAGATTCATTTTTTTCGTGTGTCCATTTGATGGTAGTCGTGTGTGCAGCAATCTGCAAACTAAAATGTCCATTTGTCAACATTGTATTTCGTTATTTTGTCCTCTTAATGTTCGAATATCCTCGAATGCTTTCGACACTGTGTAATGTTACGAAAAATTACAGTCTGTCTGTCCTGAGGTCGGTGCGCTGTCGTTGACAGAATAATCGGATAAACACGTAGCCTACGTCCCTGCACTCGAAACCCATCACTCTGCAGCATCCACACAAAAATTATCTCCTCGAAAAATGCGCTTTCCAACAAAACGAAAACCATTTTAAATTTGTGTGCTTCCGAAGGTGAAAAACGGATGATAGAGGGAGCTGTACGTTACGATGTTGAAGCAAAATAAAATTTAAAAAAAAAAAATGCGAACAAAGCAGCGCGTTCGTGCAAGCTGGCCTTTTTCATGTCAAAATCAACTTTTTTTTTTCACCTCTCAGCACTAACACTCCTGTCTCATCGAAAAAAATCGTGTTTCTTTTTCAGTGCATCGTCACTCGTCCAACATTGTCCTTTGGTCGATTTCAATTAATTAATTTTTTTTTATGGTTCGTTCGTATATACGATGTTTTTTTTTTTTTTTTTCATTCAGTCTCGGCGTAGGAGTGCATTTACGTTCGCTAGTGTATGTGAAACTTGTATTTATTTATTTATTTTATTTTTTTGTCGCATTCGGTGTTAGTCGAGTCATTACTCAGAGAGAGAGAGCGTGAGTGAGAGTGAGAGTGATGCGTGTTCTATAACTTTACGTTAAAAACGATACGTCCTCGTAGATTCCTCCTGTGCACCACTTATCGGGTGTCTGGATTTATTGTTCAGCTGCTGTAGCAGCAGCAGCAGCAGCAACAGCAGCGTTTCGAAACTACGCTGTGATAGTGTATAGCCGCCATATAGCGTGTTGCACACAACATTATACGTGCAAATCGTACGCGTACGCAATTATTCGTTTGCCTTTCGCATTTTAGTGGCTGGGACTGAAGATGATCTCTGGGATTCGGGTGTCTGGTGGGCGATTGCCGGAGGCTGATGTATGCCATGGCTGGGAAAACGACTGGCTGGTGCGTCGAATCGGTGGCGATAAAATGTTGTTCAGACCCGTTTGCGACACCCTGACCGCCACTTGTGCCGTAGCGAGTTAAACGCGAGTTAATTTGACTCTGGTCTTGGCTCAAATACCTCTACGTATATTATGAAGTATTGAAATTGTGCTTAGCCTAATTTTGAGGGTGCAGTGTGGATTTTTTGCTGTAAGACAGACCATGATACTGTTTTCTACGTATATTACGAAGTATTGAAATTGTGCTTAGCCTAATTTTGAGGGTGCAATGTGGATTTTTTGCTGTAAGACAGACCATGATACTATTTTCAGTAACATTCTGCAGCCAATCGTGTTCGTAGTTGCTTCGACTGGTCTTTCAGTCTACAGTTAGGCCTGCTCGATGAATTATGCATCTTGCTTCGAGCGTTTTCCAAAGTGATCGTAGAAAAAATGTCCGTTTTTTCGTAACTGGTTCGAACTTCCCGCCTAAGACAGCCATGTCTTATTTTTGGAAAGCTTGTCACGATGATTGAAAATAATTATTGTTTTCGATCGATAGAGTATTCGTTACGCCTTGCATCTGGAGCCTATGTTTTTCTCTTGTAGGCCTACTTAGCACCGCACTCGGTGGTCATTTCGATGTAATACTCCTTTTAATAAGAATTTATTTTTAATTTTCAATCAGCGCAGCCACTGTTAAGGAGGTGATTCTGCATGGTTCTGATGTATTTACTTTTCCAAAATTTACCGATATTTTCTTTTAGTAGTTGAAGAAATAAAAAAAATGCTCTCGTCTTGATCTCGCGCAGTCGAATCTTGGTCTTCGGTATTGATCTTAATCGTCCAATGTAAATCTCAAGTCTTTGTTTTACATAGTCGATTTTAATCTTATTCTTGCAAAGTCCGGATTTTAGTTTTGCAAAAATTCTAAAATCCACACCAATTTTTCTCAGCACTATTTAGCATTTGCTCCTAAAATTCGTTAAAGTCTTCGTTTTTATTTTACTCGTCTGCTGTGGTATTGTAGCTCGAGTCACACTATCTTGGAAAAAATAAATTAAATTAAAAAGGGCGCCAAAAGACATACACCCGGGTACATATGAGCGGGGAAAATGAAACGATCAAAAAAAAAGAAAAAAGGAAAATTAATTTATTTTGAAATTGAAGATTTGGTTGTCTTCTAACTTACCGAAACTAAAATGTGTTTATTGGTATAATGCCCAATTTGTGCATACCTTTAAAAAGTTTTGGTGTAGTCTTCTGCAGCCCGATCTTCAAACCTGAGCGTAATATTGCACGCTATAGTAAGAGAGGAAACGGGTGGGTAAATTACGGCATGGCTGAAAGCAAATGTTATTTCCTCATAGTTTTACAGTTGTTGAGTGTACATTTGTGCACAACATCGTGCGACAACGACCAGATAAAAACATGAAATTGAGAGCACATGTGTCGCAAAATTGTTTGAAAAAAGTGGGAAAAAAAAGTGAAAAAAATAAATAATTGAATTTCGTAATTAAATGTATAACTGTGCTGGAGAACAGCGAACGTGTTAAGCACTAACTTAGTCTATACGAATGTTACAACATTATATTCCTTGTTTGTCTATTTGTTTTGTGTGCTTTAACGACGCGAATTTCCTTTTTACGTGTCGTGATTTTAGTCGCCTTCGATTTGTTAGAAACTGTTTCACGATTTTGTGGCAGAAAACGTTGCGTGTAAGTCCATTATGTCACCTTTACCGTGTTGTGTTTTCGTATTATGCAGTACATTTGCAAAACATAATATAATTGTTTTTTTCTTGGGAAAGAAAACTTTCACAGCGTACCTGCTGGTCAGCTGAAGTCAAAAATTATAATGTCGATATTTTTATGAAAATTATATTTTTCCAGACATGTGATCCTTCATTCCGAGGTGAGGGAAAAAGCCGATAAGCCTATAATAATAATAATAATAATTTAATTTTGTTTATCGATTTTTGGATGGAGACCATCTTTGAATTTGTGGTAATTCTCTAATGGCTTATTAATTATTGCTAAAAAAGTAAAACGAAACTGGGATGAATTAATAACTTTTACATTGCCAAAATGAAGGAATAGGCGAGTAACTTCGGAATTGATGGTGGTGAGCGCGAATTTCAGGCTTGGATTTTACTTCTGTCTGGGTCCTTGGTTGTTTAATTAATTAATTTTTTTTTTGGTATATTTGTAGTCCGTATATTTTTATAAAAGAACTCCGAGTTATCAACGGAGAGCTGGCTCCCGTTCTTCGGTACCATAACAACTTCTACCTTAGAAGATTCGATTACCATAACCTGCAGTGACGAAAATGCAAGTCTCCCAGTTTACCCTTGGGAGGCGAATAGCCCAGTCATGAGAATTTTCTGGTATAAAAACGTCATTTGACAGTCCTAAAAATTTACGGATGCATGGAATTTGATTTGACTAATGATCATGTTCAATTGACCAATGCCTAGAAAGAAGAATAATGTCGTAATAAGCGGCCCTCCGATTTTGGAAAATTCTTGAAATGCTGTAATTTCTCCCCGAAAGGATTGAAATTTATTACCTTGATAGAATGTATATTGAAGATGAAATCCTTTGGGCAATTTCTTTTTAACGCTCTATGCGGTATACAGGGAGCAATTCTATTCGAAACGGGACGAAATCCAGATGAATGATGTCAACATTGGTTCCAATTTATTTGTTTTTTCTCGAGGTATTAGCGATTTATAGGGTGATCTTTGTACCCTGGATTTATAGGCTCTCTGTATCACTTCTCAAGCAGTATAGTTTATCAACGTCGGGCCGTATTTTTGGCCTATGATGAAAGAGTAATTGTGACAATTTTGGTTCCAGTTTGATGGTTGGTTCGAAAGTTCTCGGTACTTACGAGGTGGCAAATTAGCATTTTCATCATTGGTTATTCTATGGTAACCGTACCTTTTTACGTAAAAGTTTGTGCAGCACCGAGTGCGCCGTCGAAATTTTGTAGTCAACTCCAGGACCTTGAGACGCGTGAATACACGCAAGTAGTAATTTGAAAATAGCACCGCTCCCGCGGAATTTTCAAGTCCGGGCTGAGTTGAAATATTTGAAACATAGAGATACACACACAGTACATATTATAATGTGTATGTCTCGTACTTTCGTATTCTTGTCTTTGGGTCGCATTGCAAACAGTTTCCAGCATCCAGTATGTTAATAGCGTAAACAAAATTTTATTGCAGACCATTCGTCGGTTGCTGATAAGCAACAACTGGATGGCTGCGACGTATGTTTGGTACCTATAGGAGAAAGAAAAAAAGATCGTATCGATAGGGTGTGCGGCTATAACCGAGTTGCTCGCCCAAAATAACAGGCTACTGCTCGGCCAGTTTCGTTGATGGACCTTATCTGCGAATCAGCGACCAACCACCGTGCCGATCGGATCAAAATTTTCGCCTTGTTTTCTTCTCCTCTCGATCTTCCTCTTTGCTCTTTTTGTTTAGACGCCAAGTTGGATAATTTTCGCATTTACCCATCAAAGAGCCGGATATCGAGTACGAAGCCATGTTCTCGAGTCGAGTCCAGTTCTAGTTTTACGTTAGTTCCTCGCATTCTTCTCGTTAGTCACCGCCCATCAACCTTTTTTTTTCTTTTCTATTTTTTCGCTGTTGCAAATATAATAATAATGGTTATAAATATCAATTTATAAACACCGGCAAACACCTGACAAATGCAGTCAGTCACACGCGGAAGTCGATCGCATAAAAAATAAAAATGCTTTTTTTTTTTTTTTTTTGCGTTTTTCGCTTGTCAACCTTTATTTAGTGTAGGGTATACTTATTCGTCCACAGGTTTCAGCCTATTTCCGTATACCTGCCAAAAATCTTTTTTTCTTCACCCTCTTGTACATTTCAGCCAGCTTTTGGTGGTTTTTTATTCGTAACCGCATGGTAACCGGAAACCAGTTTTTGTATATCTCATATTATTATTATTATTATTATTATTATTATTATTATTATTATTACATATCATATATTTTTCCTATACTAAATATAAATATATGCAGGAGGTCAAAATTCACCCTGCCGCCTTTTCATTCACCCTGTGTATAATGAAATATGGGCGTTCTACGACGTTACTATTAAAGAATTTACGATAATATCGACACAAGCCACGGACGGTGAAAACGAAGTAGTTTTTCTACTGTATTTGTTAAAACCATACCTTAACACAGTCTGGCACATGAAAATGGACGAAAAATATCTTTTCTCCATCTTTTCTTCGATTCGAAAAAAGGTTTCCTGTGGCAAACACAAAATTTGATATTTACCTACTTGTATTGTATATTTGCCAACTCGTTATTCGATAGTTCTGTTTGTAGTGTTTATCGTGAGATCCTGAGATTTAGGTTTTTTTTTTTGTGTGTGTGTGTGTGTGTGTGTGTGTGTGTGTGTGTGTGTGTGTGTGTGTGTGTGTGTGTGTGTGTGTTCGAGACAGACAGGAGAATTGAGATCAAACTTATCAAAATTAAACGTCTTTCGTTGGGAAACCGAAACACATCAGATTAGACTTATTATCATTTCGTAATCTACGAGACCAGATCAACAAGAAAGATTCCCTACTCTAGAACTCAAAATGAAAAACCTTGGTGATGCGTATCAAGTGGAAAAATGTTAAACTAATCCAAGTACCAAAAGTCTGAGCAAAATAGTGTTGGCACAGTAAGTATAGTGTTTGTATTAACATTATCCATATTCACGCCAAGTAGGTCGAAATCGCACCAAAGTTTGATTGTAGCATGGTTAAAAAATTAATCCCCATAAGTATTGCAACGTTCTCTCCTGCAGTTGTACACATTTGTCTCGAAACTGTCAGCCGCAAGGGCATAGATAATGAAGCTTTTCTGATTGTTTGGACCATCTCTCAACCGAGAATAAAAAATATTTAGTATTCAAAAATCATGTGATTTTGTTGTTTTTGGTGATTTTCTGTTAGGGGAAAGGAAATTAGTAGAGACCACTGAGAATTTGTGGACCCCCTCTGGTGACGAATGTATCTACGACCTTACGCAGCCAGAACAACTGAACATGAGTTCTTACCTAAAGTCAGAATAGTTCACTCCCTCGTACTCCTGTATTACCAGGAGCTGTGATTGGCTCCTTGAAGTGGCAATTAGAAAATATTGACCATACAGCTACACCCTCAGTCTCATGCTCTATAACTGCATCTTTCAGTTAATTGTTGCTAGAAAGATGTTATGTCAGTGATGAAGTAATCAGGTCAGCGGTATTGAGAGCAGACTTGAAGTGTTTCAAAATTTATTCTTAATTTTAGGACCCAGCTCTGAAGAATGTCGGTTTGTTTTCATTTTTTTATCTTGAGCTCTGTCCAATCTTCCAATTAGTGTACATAATTTGAGATAATTCAAAATTTTAATTGATTTTTTTTGTTGTTTTGGAATCACTTTAAATCATTATGGTATGTTATAATGGTAGCTGTGTCAGTCACGTTTAGTCATTTATATTAGTCGTTGGTGAAGGGGGAGTAGCTTAGTCTACTAGTCTACCGCATGCAAAAGAAATGTAGCGCATTTAAAAAGCCTAAAAAAAGTTTCAAGAAATGTTCACACTTACTTTAATTAGACAATACTAGAACAAGAATCTTTCGTATTTTGTGCTATCGATCAGAAAGATTTGTATTATTGTATGTTACTCAATTTATTACGATTAAAAAAAATTCATCGGTTAATATAAAGTAAACAAAAATATTATTGGTTTGTGTGTTTGACCTCTTTTTACCGACTGCGTACGGAGGAGGTCGTATGTTTGGTATGTCCTATCTCCAGAACTAACGGAATTTCGTTTTCTCAGAACAAGTGTCTCACTATAAATTTTAATGAAAGTAGGCTCAAAATGTTGCAGACAATCCGGAGAATGTCCTAGGCTAGTCATGTTTGAAAATTAAAAAGTTGGAAGGTTATAATTGAAGAAAATGAGAATTTAAAGATTTAAAAAATTATTGTCATAAATTTGGGCATATCCACAAATAAGAGCTACTCATTCAAATTAACGCAGTTTTTTTTTTTTTTTTAATAAAATTTATTAGAGGAATATTTTCAACCATTGTGAGAATGATTTTCTTCGTTAATTACCGCATATTTTTTCGGAGTAATTTTTCATTTATCGAAATACAAGAAAAAAGGTTGGGAAAGGAAAACAGTATCGTCGCATCGGTTAATACTTTCAATTAATTAGGTATTTATAGTTTTATACACAGTTGCAGGGAGCAAAAGTGCTAAAGAATGCAACATATTGTTCATCGTTCTCCTTACAACACCAATTGAAATTTACTAATTTTCCAACAGTTTTCTCCCTAACAAACTGTGGAAGTAAGCTTTAATTAGAGCTTCTTAGTCCTCAGTTCTCCAGAATTTCTCATCTTCAACCACCTTTCAGTAATTTTTTTCCAACAGTTCTCTTACATCTGCTACCCATTTCGGTATTGGATTAATTAGATTTAATTAAAGCAAAACACGTTCGCGGATTGTTACCTAACTTTTTCGTATACTGTAGTGGTAGTATTAGTAGTGTTGGTAGTAGTAGTAGTAGTATTAGTGGTGTTGGTAGTAGTAGTAGTAGTATTAGTAGTAGTAGTAGTAGTAGTAGTAGCGGCAGCAGCGAAACTAGTAGACGTAGTGATTAGCAGCAGCAGCAGTAACAGAATCGATTCGACTACATGGTTTCGAAAAGCTAGTATCGAGAGAGGAATAGTGTGCCTGTGTATCGCATATGGAAATATACGTTTTAAACGAGAAACGTGATGAGGGGTAGATCCCGTAGGGGATGGGAGGAGGGGGAGTATCGTTTATGAACAATTCAGGACGCGTATTCGAAATGAAATCTTCCAGACGTTTATTCGCGACACATTTCGAATAATTTTTCTTCTCATTTCTTGCCTGCTGCTTGCTGGCTGTGTGCGTTTCTCTCACTCTGGTCGGCGATCCGCAGTCAGACTTTGCGATGGTATTGACTTTTTGGTTCGATATTTATACGTCGTCGATGTATAGGTAATCGTTACTTTAATGGATTCATTGAGAGCAATAATTATGGTTCTGGTATCGACATCCGTCTGCTTCGCCGAATTCTTGTCTCTCTCTCTTTCTCTCTCTCTCTCTCTCTCTCTCTCTCTCTCTCTTTCTTTCTTTTTTTCTTTCTCTCTCCAAATGGTGGCGAGGGTCATCATCTAAGCTAAGCTAGTCGTCGAAAGCGACACGGAGGGAAAATGAGGAGAACAGAAGTTGTTTTTTTCAGACTACCAATACTGGAAGCTGTAAGTTGGCATTCGACGGGGAACATGTGGTCGATTAAAAGCGTATATCTTGCTAATGCGAAAATCTGAATGAATAATTGATAAAAATTTTAACATTTTTATGTTCCACGACCGCGGTGCTTATTCGTGTGAATAAAGGGTATTGTCCGTAATTTTGAAATGACGTTCGCATTACAACATATTATACTTAACTGTTAGAAGTTCACCGGTAACACTTTTCCTTCAGCCTATAGAACGTCGGAGCATGACTTGATCAGTGAAGATAGGGTTTGCAGTTTTGAAAATTGGGAAACAAAGAGCCTCTGCCGTAGGTTAAGTGGCCAAAATAGAAGCGGATCTGCTGTACCTATACAAAACCTCAGATATATGATTTATGGTGGAACATGTGGCTGGCGGCACATAATTTGCAGTATCGACTGCTTCATCGTTAATAAACCGCATTAATGTTATGTGGGCGGCGTACAATGGTTTCCCACTACAATATATGGCTTTCTGAATGCAACTTATGGCATGAGGACATAGCCGGTATCAATGTCCGTTGTGATGTTTTTGATACGATAAGTCAGACAAGTTTCTCATAATATTCGAAAGGTATAGGCAACCAATTTACTACTCGTGGTGGAACCTAGAATCGTACAACTGGCAGTAACGTCTGATGGTGCGCATCTATATACTACTTATTGCATTAGAAATGAGCTAGAATTTTGTGTTTTACACTCATAAATGATCTGCTTTGCAATGGTATATTTATAATTTACGTTAAGGAGTGTCGTACCACACCAGTACTACTCAGGCGGTGAGTCCTCAATGCTGGTGTTGTGTACCATCTTACACATACCAAACCTGTGCAAATTCATACCTTTTTATGTAAATTTTTGAGAACCTATTTCGTGTAAACTATCGCATTCTCAAATTACAATAGTTTAGCTTCAAAAAGACACTTTCAGACTCAAGGCCTGTGTTAGTGCTTATCAATGAATAAAAATATACCAGCGCTACAAATCACTTTTTGGAACTCGAACGATTTTTATTTGCTTTTATTTGACTCAGACCAGTTGTTTCGCATTTTGTTCTGTGAATGTTAAGTGAAAACCTTTGACTATATAGTACTGTATCAGTAAATAACCATGATTTCTAGTTAGACATGCCGGCGCTTAATAGGCAATAACTGCGTATCACTTTACGTACTTTAAAATTACGTTTATATTCGCTATCTTTCGGGTATGTATAATATATATGTATGATGGAGACGACACAGCTGGTAGTTTGATGTCTTGACAATAAATAGCGCTCCACCGACCATGTGTACTGCTTTCTAAAAATTCTATCGGTGAAAAGAAAATGCATGTGCGTTTGTTTGTAAACACTGGCATAGAAAATACTCCACTTTGGTGAATCTGATTGGTTGATATCGGTTGATGTGAGGTATTTTGTACGCCAGTGTACACGTGCTTGATGTAGATGTTAAGGACTCTCCACTCCTTTGTAAAACTGTAGTGTGTCATCTTCATCATATATATACACTTGAAGACGCTATCTTTGTGAATTCAAGGTTTGACCTTTATCAGATGTATTCTGAATTAGTGAACTGAAGCAAAACATCCGAAGTACGCACCAGATACACTCCGGTTGCCTTATTTTATGCCGCCATATTTTGACATTACAAAGTTGGGCTTATGGAACTTTACTGATCCAGTACTATACATAGTCAAAGGTCAAGACAGAATTTAGACTTTTTATGATAACTGGACAGTGCACTCACTCGAAAATAAAATTATAGTATTGCTTGACAACTGTGTGAGTGCACTAAGTTTCACACGATGTTGTAGTTTTTTGCTGTCCTATTAAAAGAGTATCATTCAGAATTCATTTTTACTCAGCTTATTCCGTATTTCCCTTTACTGTTTGCAAATTGCCAAACAAAGGAAATTACAGAAAAATAGTCGTAAAATATTCGCTAAAATCTTAAAATGAGAAGCTTTTGCAAATTTGAGTGACGACTTCCTACATTTGCCTTTGTCAAGTTCAGTACAGCAAATTCCAGAACACCTAAAAATTATTTTGGATTAAGTTTCCCGGAATTATTGCCATTTAATTAATCAAAACTTGACAGCCTCGCTGACTCCCCGAAGAAGGCTCCTTTATTTCGCTTGTCAAATCCCTGATTTCAATCGTGACCTGGTATCAGGCTTGATGATAGGGGGACAGAAAGGGAATTCCCCCAGGCCCAGGATTTTTTAGAGACCTGGTATTTTCAAAAAAGAGAAGAAAATCAAATAGATTTTTGTGAAAAATTTACTGAAAAACCGTTGAAAAAATTATTTGCAATACTATAAAACCCTTTCTCAAGATGAATTCTTCATAATACACCTGCACAAAGATTCAAGTTTTAGGGAGCCCATAAATTATTTTCTCCGGACCTGGATTTTCTCTGTACGGCTCTGGGTTATCCATCTCTACCTCAAAATCACTCAGAATTTGGCGATGATATAGTGGCAACATCTCCTTCAACTTCCAAAATTGTAATTGAAGATCAATATCTAGCCAAAAGACGAATTATTCAATATTTTATTTGTACTAAATTAACTTAAAAGAAACCAAGTAATGTTTGTCTTTATAATCACCTTAAATCACTTTAATTATGAAATTTTATTCTTTGATTTATTATATTTTTATCTTCAAATTTTTTAAACTAATTTGAATCTTTTGATTTCGAATTATTTCCATTCGAACGTCCTTTTTCGATTAATATAATTGAAAGACACAATTCTAAGCTTGTCACCTGCGTGGCTCCTAACAGTTGCATACTTTTTTTGTTTTGTTTGTTTGTTTGTTTGTAATTCCGTTTTCCGTTTGTTGGCTATGTAGCCATAATGCTCTCGGCTGAAATTGCCACCGAAAATAATTTTTTTTTTTTGTCGTGTCTCATGTCGCTATTTTTAGGAACGTAGTGAAAGCCGTTTCTAGAGGGGAACAGAGGAGAAAAACGAAAATTTCCAACAACAAAAAAAAACAAAGGGTCATCAACTGGCACGGTTTTTCAACTAGTATGTACAATTGCCGATTTTTCTTGCTAAAAAGTTGCCAACTGCTACAGAATTTTGAAAATTCCTGGGAAAAAAAAAAAATCAAATTTCACGATTTTCCAACGATACATGCAATTAGACAATTTTTCCAACTCTAAAAATATTTTTTGGGAAACCTCTCACATCCGAAATACGTCCCTGTCTGTTCTTGCTGCTGCATTTATTCCAAAAATTTTCAGCCTATTATGTGCTTCCTGCTATATGCGATTATGATGTGGTCTGAAATATCACATGTTTCGTACATTTGAGAGCTACTACGAAGTTGCGATTTGATTACCTACATGCAGCTATTGCATGTTATACTATTTTATAAAATGTACAGTTTTGAAGTTGAAAATTGTTCTCATTTTTTCAGCCATGAGATCCCATTATATGTTTTTGTGTATATCTCCGACTAGGACGTGGTCAAATGTGCTTTTCAGCTATTGAAAAACATCAAATAATTAATAAGTTTGATGACCTCGAGAGACCATGCGAAAGAACAATCTTATTTTTCGAAAATTATCTAATTCAAATCTTGAGAGGTAAACTATCCAGCTAAGCTTCTGGCTGTCAGTTCTCATCTTGAGACATAGATGTAGGTTTTTACGCGTAGTTGAAGTAGCAGTCACTTCAGTCGCTCTCCACTAGCACTAATGGTGAGTATCATTTGTGTATGTATATGTGTGTGTGTGTGTGTGTGTTGTCTCCCTATCATCGCACCCAGTTTCTCCAACCATTTCTTGTCCTTCTCGTCGGTATTTGTGCGACCATATGTTCTCCACTTCTTCGAGCTTCTCGTGGTATTCGAGCAACCAGTTCATTAACTGCGTAAACTTTTCCTCTTCCCTCGCATTGCGACGAGGATCGCACCAGTAATTTGATACGTTTTAAATTGATTTTTCTCGTTCCTTATTTTTGTTGTTATTTATTTTATTTTCTGTTTTGGTAATTGTACTAACTTACGATCATTTTATTACAGTATTTTTTCGTCGTTTTATTCATAGGTATAATATTATGTACCTATTTCCTTTTTTGGTGACATGTAATTGTCGCGTACGTTCGTTTGTTTCTTTTTTATTAGATCCACGAACATTGGAATAAAATCCTGTTCGTTGGTTTTATAGTCGCCAGTCATTTTTTAATTTTTTCTTTTCTTTTTTATGTTATTGTAATGCCGGTTCTTTCGGATCGCTGTGGAAGTAGGTTTTCTCATTCTTTGTCTTTCACCGAATCTGTTTCATGTGCGAGTTTTCCTCGCTTGATTAACGAATATTAAATTATCATTTAATTCGGTTGAGGTCACCTTGAAGAGAATAAACGTAGTATACGCTATACAGTCATGGATTTGGACGACCGTGATGAACAGACGATGAGCAGACGATGAGCTGACGATGAGCAGCACGATGCTGAAAGCATAATCGATCAATTTGTAGATTCTACAGTAAGCGGTCAGGGGATCTGTGTTTTCGAGGTTTTGAACTCTTCTGAAATGCCATTGCTTTCAACAAAGGTCAAATATAGAACGCCGATCGGATTTTGTATTTTGGCTGCAAATAATTGCAAAAATGACCCGGCATAATTTTTCTTTCGGTGTTGGTGCAAAAAGCTCATTTTCAAGTTTTTTAATTTTATAGTAAAGTTGCTCTGCTTTTTCCCACAACGCATTCTGTTTTGAAGTTTTATTTAAATATACTCGTAGTACTCGTATAATGACAGTATCTTTGTACCTAAACAGTGGAATTGTTTTTGTCATTATTGAAAAACTACTCTCATTTAAAGAAAGTTTAAGGTCACTTCTCAATTTTCTAATCTCCAATCTGTATTCTGTAAAATTGGGAAATTTTAACTTTTAGAGAATAGATCAAGAGAAGCAGTATAAGCCATACACAGTGGTTCCCTTTAGTAAACTTTTTACATATTAGATCATACAGAATAAATCAACGAGTATAAATCGTCCTTTCATTTGTCTGGTTGTATTGGAAATTTCGGCTTCCACCAGGTGCGCTAGATTAGATCATTATATGATGTTCATTAAACCAACATGGGATTTCACGTAGTCTGAACTAATAAAGGGATATTTCTTAATTGTAAAGAAAAAAATCTGTGGGAATTAAGTTATCGGATCGATAACAAAATTTTAAATGTAAAAAATTATTGATATAAAATTTAAACGAACTCTAAAAATAAGAAGTATGAAAAAAACTACAATATTTTGCGACAGTCAACTTCCCAAAGTGCCCAATTGTTTTGGTTTTTTGTCACATTTTTTCTATAATGGTGCTGGTCTCTCGGTTTTCACCAGAGTGCCTACTTTTGTTGAGCATTTCCCAATTATTTTATTATTCCTCACGCAGTTGCCATTTTTTTTTTACTGGTTCATTCGAACCTTGAAGAATTCTTCAGGAGAGATGTTCAAATTTGTTGACAAAAAAAATAATAAAAAAATAACTTCTGCCCTGAAAACCAACCTTCTTTTTTTTTTAAGTCTGCTTGTCAAAAATATTCGGATTAACCGATTACTCTTGAAATTATCGGATTTGTTGACTGATTTTTCTGTATGGGAGCTGACTCATTGCCCCAACCCCCCGGTCGGGATGTTTCGAATTCGAAATAGTACTTCACATTGTTTATAGAGGACACACAATCGAAATACTTGCTCAAGTCCTTACAAATACAGATTCTTTGCGGTTATCTCGCTCAGTGAAAATGATCGAATTTTGGGCACACCAGGTATACACCCGCAGCTAACTTGCGTGAATTACGTACTCGCCTCAGATTAATTATCCTCACTGGTGTAGACTTTAGTTCTTTTAAACTAGTTTTCTCCTCTTGTATTTGTATGCCATTGCATTACTTGCTTTTCGTTATTTTTCCGTTATCTCCACAAAGTTCGAATGTGCTTCGATCGCTATGTTTCACCTTTGCAGCACTTTGTGTGGAATTCCGTAAAGTTCATTGTAAGTGTTTGAATGAGAGATTTCAGTGTTATGTTTTTCACATAAGTTGAACCTCTAATGGAGTAAAGAATATTATAGTGGACATTGGTCGTAACAAGTTGTAACGAGTTGTAGAATTCCACTTTTGTGGTAAGTCAGCTGAATTCGATGGTCGTCTTTGGCTTTTAGACTTTTTGCTACCGAATCAGTATCAACCACCACAGGTGTGCACTTCTTCGTTATGTTTTCACGTGTGTGTAGGCATTCTTTTTCTCGCTTCTGTATATTTATGGCCATCAGTATCGAAAAAGTATGAAAAACGGAGTCGGAAACATAGAAAGAGAAAAGAGAAAAAAGCGCAAATAAAAAGAACAACAAAAAATATAAAACCCGAAAAATTAAAATTAAAAAAACGTGTCTCACTCTACTGTCTTCTGGGTAGCGTTTTCTCTGGCTGTCCATTGTGTGCAAAATCTATTGAAATTTTTTCGATAATATCTGCGTGTAGAGTATGGCGCGACAACTCGGTCGCAGTCTATGAGTTGGCCTGAGCCTCCCACCGATGCCCTCTCCTCTTCACTTTTGGCGGTTGGATGTTGGAAGAGGCTTACTTCATTCTGCCTTCTCTTTTCACTGTTCATCTCTTTTCTTTTTTTTTCTTGTTATTTTATACCTTTCTGCCACTCCCTCACTTCCTGTGTGTTCTCACTCCGGCCTACCTGCCTAGACTACTCAGTCACCTCATCTTTCCCCATAGAAGAAACACCTCGAGGCAAGTACAGTACGGATAATTAAACGATGGTGTGAGCGTATATTCACTCACACACACACATATCTATATATATATATATATATATATATGTAAATATAACATTTTTCTTTTTCGAATAACTACAATCTCACACTTTACTCTCGTTCGTTCATGTATTTGTGGTGTTTATTTTTGTTTGACCCACATTTGGAAATCGACACAATTTGACTATCTAATATTTACCGTTTCCGATCATGTTATCTTTACGTTACGTCATTTCATGTATTTTCGACTCGACCATCTTATTGTTAAATGACATCATTTTTGACCATACTCAACATGACTATTTTCCTCTGTAACGAACGTCGATTTCATTTATCAAACTCATTCATTCATTCATTCGTCCGTTAATCGTCGTTTCAGAAAGACATATAATATTCAGTCGTATCTTCATTCGTTTCTTTGTGTATAATAATCTTGAATTTTCTAATTTCACTACCGTTTTTAATAGTGTCAATAAACTCTGATTTTGATTACGAGTTCACGAAACTTTATTTACGTGCAAATTAGATCGAGTGGAATATCCGGAAACGAACCTACATATATATATATGTAAGCTCTTTAGAAAATAATGAAGAATCATGTAGACACATCTTCCATCTTTCCATACTTAAAATCCATCAATAGATGAATACAATACGAATCTAATATATATATGAGAGATCTCTGCAACTCACTATATCAGCGAGTGCGAAACACAGACAGAAACTGTGGTTATTTTAAGAATGTGAATACATATTCTTACATCCCCTTTCTTCAAGGGGGAGCCACACTAGGGAAAGAACTGAGCTGATTGTTTACTAATTAGCATTCCGTCTTCCTCAAGATCATCCCACTAGCTTGGCATGTATTGATGGATTTGTAAGCTCTTTAGAAAATAATGAAGAATCATGTAGACACATCTTTCATCTTTCCATACTTAAAATCCATCAATAGATGAATACAATACGAATCTAATATATATATGAGAGATCTCTGCAACTCACTATATCAGCGAGTGCGAAACACAGACAGAAACTGTGGTTATTTTAAGAATGTGAATACATATTCTTACATATATATATATATATATATTATATAGGTGTTCAATATCATCCCTTCCCTAAACAATCATTTACTTATTTTGTACTATCATTTCATTGTAGATACCTGTGACACGAATGTTTAAAAAAAATGGCAATGAACACTTTTTTTTTTATTAGGTTTTCTATGAGAATCTACTTGTTAATTTTGATGTCATGAAACCACCTTTGGGGGAAGGGTAGGTACGTTTTTCGTTTTATTATTCGAACAAAATTTTGGCACCAAAAACTCATAAATTCATACATATGTATATATGTTACACACTTAGTCCAAAATTGTAACATCCTAGGATGGTACGTAGAATTTTGTATCAAATCCACAATTTTGGACTTGATGCAAGTTTTTGTGTACTGTTCTAGGATAGCAAAGACATTTTGTACAAAGTTGTATTTTTGATCAACTTTGTTTAAGATTAGTTATACCAAGTCCGAATTAATTCCGATATATTGTTTTTTTTTCTTGAATTAAGTAATCTATTTTATTATACACATCTCCATTTCATAAATTGAAATTCCCTTTTTTTTGTGGGAGCATCACGCCCCTTTTACTTGATACATTTTCGCAAAATTTTTTTCTTATGTAAATTCCTATCCTTCTATAGTTTTTGAGAAGTTTCGTTTTGAAAGTTCTATTCTGAAAGCTGTAATTGAGTTCGAAAGTTTCAGTTCTGAATCTGTTCTTTCTAAAGTTGGTTCTCAATTCTGTTTAATGATTATTGTGTCAGTGTCACTTCAGAGAAGTAAAAATTCAAACAACTGAAAGCTTTAATTGGATTCGAAAGTTTTCATTAAGAGTTTTAGTTCTGGACCCGCTCTGTTTGAAAGTTTCTTCTCCGTTCCATTTTATAGTTTGAGCGTCAGTTCTGAGAAGTGAAAATTTGAAACTTTAAAGTTCAAGTGCCGTACTCTACCAGATCGAATAAGCAGTTGAAGAAAAAAAAATTTCTAACAGAGCTGCTGCTGCGTTAGAAGAAGTAGGTTTTCAATAAATGATTGTATTAAATTAAATTTTTTAGCTTTATTGTTAAATAAGTGCGAAGGAAGGTACCGAGAGCATTTTCATATAACTCGTCGGAAATTTTTCGTTAGTGATGCACAAAGTTGACCTTGGTCTTGAGATCTTGGTGTGGGACGAATGTTGCCAAAAATACCTATATGTCCATCGACGTTGTGAGGTCAGACTTGAAACATAAAACCTGAGAGCGATGTGAAAAAATAATAAAATGTGCAAAATCTTGCGCTTCGAATAATTCGTAATACCATTTCTAATCAGTGTTCTAATTTTTTGTTTTCATCTTATTCGAACATTAATATGTATCTGTGATAGGTTGAAATTCATGGACATTTTAAACGAAGATGAATAATGTTCCTCTAAGCTGAATTTAGTCAAAAAATATAATGATAAGAATCTCGTAAGCAGGACTAAGATTACTGTGGTATTGTACTATGGTCTTGGTCTTGGTAAAGCTTCTTCACACCATTATTATTTTCCACTCTAAATGTCGTGTAGATGAGTTAAGTGTGTCTTCCTCATTGTTACGCAGTCATAGAGTGATTCTTTAGTTAATAATCAGTTCATCCTTTAGAGCATATGAATGTGAAGTAGGCCTTGGTGTTTGATTTTTTGTGAATTAGATAATCGAACGATTGATTCGTTCGTCAAGCGAGTGAAAAGCGTAAGTTCCCGGAACGTTGGTATCTTTCTTCTTTTTTTTTTCCTAATTGCATTATTCAGTAATTTAAGGTATTTTATTCCAGTTTGCTTTTAGTTCTTTTTTCATCGATCTTCCTCCGCATTCAGAATCTCCGATTACGTAGCCATCGTATTTCATTTTTTCCCATGTTCGAGCACACCGCTACAGGAAGATCATTTTTACCATACCGTTTACGAAAGGAAGACGAGGTTATTAATTTTGTGAACCAAAGGGCATAATAGAAGAAGAAGACGACTTGGGGTACGTGAAATATTTGAGACTGCAGCCAGGTCCATTCTCGAAGAATATGATGAGAAGACATCGTGGCCATAAATTATGACAAATTGTTACGCCAACAGATCGCAATATGTACCTATAGGTACTTATGTACGTGTATATAGCAGGTCGAATCCTTCAATTAGCCGAAATTCACACAAATATTATTTTTCAAATATTTGATAAACAGTTTTCGAAACCTCGCCCCAAACGCATTCTAAATTTTATTTCTCGTATGTTGATTTGTTGGGTTTTCGGAACTAAATTAGGTATATTTAATAGTGTTGTTGTTGTTGTTGTTGTTTTTTGCTATCATGTTCCGCTTTATGATATTTGGTTTTCGTTGTGGTGTGTGTTTGTCTGTGTACGTGTGTTTTGTGAGATCGTCTAACAGTCTGGAGGCAACTGTTTTATTTACCTGCCGATTACCATAAATTACGGAACCTAGAGTTATCGATTTATAGTCCCGAGTGACGTTTAAAAAAAAAGAAAAAAAAAGAATATGAGAAAAAGAGTATCGAATCTTCGGATGTTTCTGTGGAGAGTAATTTTCGCGCTGCTGGATAAATAAAGGTAACGTAATGCAAAATTCAGCTAGCGGGTAGAAATTTCATCGAAATTCAATTGTCGTTTGGAGAGGCGAATTAAAAAGGAGAAATGAAACGGTTTGTATTAATCGTCAGTTTTCCGTAATTTACATTTTGGGTCTCTTTGCTGGGCAGCATCTGTTACTCTGAAAAAACTGTACTTTCGGATGTTCACATTACCCTACAAATCGTTTCTGCAGATTCTTTGGGTGATTTGAAAAATATTACTTACGTCTAGCCTACAAATTTGGTACCCGTCACTGCGACTGCAAACGAAATTAGAAACTACCAAAAATGTTAAATCACAAATAGGACAATCAATATTCGTATTTGTTAATTGGTCAACGTGAAGTATAGTAAATTTTTTGAATGTCGTGTTTGTGAGTGTTCCCTTTTGGGATTCAAAATTTTTGGTTATTTTTAACCTATTTTATGGGCACTGGAAACGGTATCAAAGTACCTAATAAGCAGATTTTTCTTCGTGAATTTCCAGAGGTGGTTTAAAGGTTACTAAACCCAGGTACTATTCGCTTATGGGTAGTCAATTGCCTCTTTTGCTGCCAGGGAAATTGAAAATTGTTTACGATTGTGAATCATCTCTGCCAAAGCTGGAGGTTAGAAAGTGAAAGTTTTGGTTTCAAATTCGGTTCATTTTTGTTTTTAAAAATTTCTGTTTTTGTTAGTTTCCATTTTTTTAAATTTTGTTTCTGTTTTTGTTAGTTTTTGATTATAAAAATTTTTGTTGCTGTTTCTGTTAGTTTTCATTTCCGTTTCTGTTTTTTCAAAATTTACCTATCCTCTATTCACGCTAAGAAAGTGCGTAACATCATAAACCATATCCACACATGTCTACTTGAAACACGATATTTGTTTACTCTACAAAATGATGCCTATCAATTATTATTGTATGACAATTTGCATCGATACCTTTTCCCCTCTCTCCCATATCTAAAGGTGATTTTGGCACCACGTTCCGCCCTATCAGTTAAATCCTGTACCAGTTTCGTGTAAAATGGTCTTAAGAGTTTGAGCAGTTCTGTGCCATTTTCAAGTACCAGTTTGGCACAAAAAGCTTGGTGCCACTTTCCAAGTTTTTTGGTAAGTAGTAAAAACAAAAAAAAACTCGAGCTGAGCAATGCTTTGCTAAGAAACCCAGTTTGCCAATTTTCATTCATAATTCAAAAAAATAAAAATCTGAATTCCAAATACTTGAAAACATTTCAAGAAATTGTGGATAGTTCTTGATATCTATACCTATAGTTATCAATATCTGACAAACATATCGATCTATAGATATTTCATTGCTCGTTTCAGGTAAGAAAATTACGAAAAACTATCAATAATAGGGTACCGGACATGATTTTCAGTAAACATATTTTCAAATTCTTTAAAAAAAATAAAAAATATCAGTGAAAATCGCATTAAAATTGGTTGGATAGAATGGGAGAAAATGAATGGTAAAGTTGAGTTGTCAAAAAACGTTGTGATATTTTTTGAGCAGTGGGTGTGATGTCATAGAATTGACACATCAGCAAACTTTTCACCTCTTTCACAGGTTTTTCATTCATTCATTCCTCACTTTCCTGTGTTTGAACATTGGTTTAGTTAAGCTCATCAATTTAGAAAGTTCATGGTGACTCTGAGGGAGGGGATGAAAGGATGTGCACTTGCACCCCCACCCCTTTATTTATAGACAAATTCAAAACATTGAAAAACAATAAAAACTAAGAAAATCAAAAACCAATCATTCCTTGTTTGTTTTTTTATTAGAGCACAGCCTTGGAAAAAATTTTTGGTGGTGCCTGGGGAGTTATTTACTTTGAGGGCTGAGTTCATATTTGCAACCCATTTTTAGATTTAACCCTTCATTTAGCCCCCTGTAGCCCAAGAAATGGAATTAAGATAATATTCTTGGATGTTATTGAGTAATACATTGATAATATTGTTTTTTGAGACTCTGAGTTTACATTTATAATCTATTTTTAGATTAAACCCTTCCTTGGCCCCCTGTGACCCCTAACAGGGGGTTAAGATAATATTCTTTGATATTATTGAGTGATATATTATAAATAATGTTTTTTGAGGCACTGAGATTATATTTATAATCAATTTTTAAATTGAACCACTTTTTTTCTTCCTGTAGCCCCAAAAAAGGGATTGCAATTATATCTTCACTTATTATTGAGTGATTTATTATGTATTGGATGCCCATGTTTTTTGAGACCAACAAAAAACAACAAAATTCAGTAAAACCACTTGCCCAGCTTACTTGTGAGAAAAATAAGATTTTTGTATTTATACTCAAAAACTTGTAAAACATTATAAACAATATATCACACAATAAAATGTGAAAAGTTAAAATTAGTCAATTATATCTGAACCACTTTGGATCACATTATAAGGAGTTGAATGAAGAAATAACTGTCAAAATAAAACTTCACGTCTAAAAAAATTACCAACAATGTATCACACAATATAATAGGGAAATTCAAAATTATCCCCTTTCAAAGCCCCTGTGGGATCACATAATGGGTAAAATTAAGAAATTACGTCAAATTCAAAATTAGTAGCTAAAAAACTATTACCAATGATGAATTACACTACAAAATATGAAAAGTCAAAATTTCCCCTCATTTTGAGGCTTGGGGGTCAAAAATGAGTCAAATGAATAAAATAATGTCAAATTTGAACTTGGTACCTCAAGAAACATTACAAATAATGTATTACATAATAATATGAAAAAAACAAAATTGGCCCCTTTTATGAGTCCCTTGGGGTCAAAAAATTGATCAAATTAAAAAATTATAGACAAATTCGAACTCAGCACCTCAAGAAACATTAAAAATGATGTATTACATACTAAAATGTAAAAAAACAAAATTGGGCCCTTTTTTGAGTCCCTTTGGGTCAAAATATTGATCAAATTAAAAAACTTAAGGTCCAGTTTAAACTCAGTACCTCAAAAAATATTTTTTTTAAAGCATAAACAAACAATATTATACCACCTTTGTGTTGAGTTGGATAATTTCAGTGTATATATGTTGAAAGTTCCAAGAAAATAAATTTTTGGCCCATATCTGCTGCCCCTTTCTTATTTTTGGGATTTCAAAAAAAAAAAAATTAGATATGATACTCAAGCATCCTCGTAGCAATTTTCAACCTTCTACCTCAATGGGAAGTGTAACGTATATTTTCGTCTATTTTAAGAAATGACGAACATATTCGTTCACTCATTTTCGAATACCAAAAATGTAGATATTTGTCAACAATTACCTTCCTATAACTCTTCATAAACAACCACAAAACTATTCGTATTTAATTTTACATATACAGATATACCTCCTGTATATTTATGACCTAGTTGTACCTGTCCCTCGAGTACTCGACGAGTCAGCACAACCCTATAATAACAACACCCTACTTCACCTTGTCTATCCGACACGTACGTTTTCATACCCCGAACGAGTATATAATCCCTCGATTCAGTGGAATTAGATGCAGTTCCTCGACAGCTACTTCTAAGTACCTGGAACCTCTCTTGTAGAAGTCTCTGGTGAACAGATAGTCTCGCTTGTTGAATTGTGATTGAATATGTATTAATATTAACGTAGAAATATGTACTGTATGTACCAATTATGATTTTATTAAATGTGTAAACTCACTCATGCGTTTGAAATATTATTGAGTCTCATAGTAATGTTAAGGTCCACAATAGTACGTGGATAATAAATTTGAAATTATTATAGAAGTATTACTGCTTTTAAAGTACGTGATATTTCGTGTATGGTGTACTCCCGAAAGTGGTCGTAACTAGGTACAACACAACCTCTTTTGGCCGTTACAGGAAGTACAAAAAATAAATACAGATAGAAACCCAAACTTATTGAATCTTATTTATTTAGGTGATAATTTAGACTTTGAGCTTTCTGTGCCAAAAGTTTTCTTGGGTTTTCAAATGAAATGTGCGCCCACCCTTGCTTCAAAGTCATTTTTTCAAGTGAATTTTGTTCAGTAAATTTTCACCAAACACCTACTTAAAATGAAGTATTAATGAGATGTATTGAAACCAGCAACCTCAGATAATGAAAAATACAAAAACGTCAATTCTATGACATCATAACAACAGGGTGCGTATCGAGGTACCGTTTTTGGTGCAGCACAACTTTGACATCTTATATCTTCCTTTCTATTTAATATTTTTCAAAAAAAATTTCAGAACCTTCATTCACAGGCCTTAGACTATCTCTCCGATTAATTTCAAGTAATTTTGAGAGTCATGTCCGGTACCCTATTATTGATATTTTTAATAAAAATATCGATTTAATGATGTTTTATCGTTAAAAATCAATATTTTTGAAAAAATTTGTATTTTCATTTTTCTCAGAAACTATTAGATCAATTCACCTAACTCCTGTCAGACCTGGTCAACATTTTTTTATCAGTATTTCTTGCATAGAATTGGCATAAAAAATTGATCAAATGGGGTGGAAATAGTGTCTACAAAATGCCTCTTCTGTGTGGAAATGGTGTGCAACTCGTGAAACAAAAGAAATGTGTAGCCAGTTTTTAGTTTGTGAATTTTACAAAACAGACTACCAGAAAGTATATTTAAATCCAAAATTTCAATTTTTTTGCAAGAGGAAACCAAAAAATTTTGTTTCAATTTTTATTTAGTTTCAGTTTTTTAAAATTTCGTTTTCGTTTCTGTTTGTTTTTTGTTTCTGTAAATTTTGTTTCAATTTCTGTTATTTTCTGGTTTCTTTTCAGAAAAACCGTTTCTGATCCGTTTCTGTTCCGCTTTGCGTTTTGTTTCACATCTTCTGATCAAAGCTGTAGGGTGATCTTTGTAGTGGCGATATAAGCTATTGGCTGATCTTTGTGGTGTCTCTTTTTTAATTTCGCCGGCTTAATCTGCGGACTCTTTGCATTTAGAGACTTGAAAATTAGTAGCCCACCAGGTGCCGTCTGCGAAGATACAGAAACATCTTATGGGTATGATACACGCATCTACGATCCACATATACATATGAGAACGGCAGGGTGGACAAAAGTGGCTACAGGTGAAGAAAGAAACCCACTTCTGCCCTACCCCCCACCGCCAATCACCGCTAACACGCGTAAACGAAGGCAGCGAGAGACGTAAAAAGAAACGAATGGCTGCGTCGGCATGCGTATATTTACATATATGCGCGTCGTCGTCTTTTATATGCGATATTATTCGCCATCAAGAATGCAAATTTATCAACTCGCATTATAAATAAAGAAGCGAAACGCGTATTTAACAGTTTATTACCGCCGAGATTTTAATACAGTTTGTTTAAGAGAATGCGGCCGTACGTACTGGCTGGTAATTTCCAGCCAACTTTTCTTTTTCTTTTTCTTTTTTTTTACCTCTGTTCCTCCCCCTCCCCCTCCCCCGACACTTCTGTATGTGCGAGTATTCATTACTCCCGTGGCAGTGCAGCGGCGCAAATTTACGTACGGTAGTGGTGCAGTGTATCCGCAAGCTGGCCGCAGATAGGTACAAAACACGGGTCAACTGGCGAGCAAGGGGTTGTAAACTGCTGTAGCCTTGTGCGTCGACCTCGAGGATTGGTTGGGAAATGAGGCTGCTGTTCGATTTTAATGCATCCGGTCGGCCGTGATATCGTATCGTCTGGTTGCTACTGGTTGTGTGGACGCTATAGGCCGCTGCAGTTGACAGAAAATGGTTGTGTGCGAGTGAGATAGGTGGAGAGAGAAAGAGAATGACTCGATGGTCAATGGCTGAAGAGAAAGGTAAAAAATTGTGTACCCATGTATATGCATATAAAATCAACTCATTTAATGCCTGTAAGTAATGAGTCCTCGGGAGCAGAAACTGTTTACGCATTTACGTCGTCGTCGTATCGTTTTTCCCTCCTCCTTCCCCTCCTTCTTTTTCTTTTTTTCTTCTTCTTCTTCTTCCTCTTGTACTCGTCTTATTTTTACTTTTGCTTATGCCAAACGGTCTCTTGTGAAATAAATCTTTATAGTCGCCGCGGTGTCAACCTCCGCTTGGAAGTATCTGACTGCTGTATTTAACTTGAAAAAGATTTGCGGTGTCGACTGAAGATGAATATGTGTGCGAGCGAGGTTATTGGCCTACGCTTGGATAGAAGGCGAGTTGAAAGTCAACTGCCACATTCGGGTGCTCGCTGAAGAATTTGCTACCAATGATGAGCGAAAGTAAGTCAATATCGAGACCGTCGTAGTCTTGCACCCGCATTATAGAACGTTTCTTACACATAAGTAGGACTTACGTCCTCGTTTAACCAGGTTTATCCGATATTTGTACCTGCGAGTATCAGATAAAACATTGTCTAAGTATCGTTCTATAATACGGGTGTTGGTCTTGATTTTGCGTCAGTACACTTACTTTTGTCCTAGCACTAGTTTCGCTTTTGCTCTCCATATTCTTAACTATTATCGACGGCTAAATTAAACTTATTATTTATGTCTTTTCAAAAATAATACGTACACGATAATCTTAAATTGTAACGGAGAGCTGAAAATGCTACAATAGGTGGCGGTTCTGATATTATTTTGTGATTGCCAAGTTAAGGGTTTTTCGAATTCTATTGGGTGCAATTTGTTCTGAAAATTTAATCACAGAGATTCATGTAAACCACGAATTTTAGTCTGGCTGTTCAGCCGTGACCATGTGTTATGGCCCTTTACGTGGTATACGGTAAATACCTGATGTTTGAATTTCTTATATATTGGATTAATTGTAAGTCCACATTAGAGAACGTTTTTAGAAGACTGGTGTGGTGAAGTGCTTTGTGATGAAAATCTGCCTTATAGATTGAGTTTGTTTTTCGTGACATGTGCCCATCGTGGTTCACATGCCACAAAGGTAGCGTAAAAATTAGGTATCTAGTAGTGAGGTATTTTTCAATTTAATTCTCTGGCATCGGCCTTCTTAGCTGGAGAAATCTATGGAATAAAAGATTTTCAAATATTTGCACAGATAAGAACTTAACAAAATTCGAATCAACATGTCTCTAGCTATTTCATTCAGACAGGGTCTTAGGTAGCCTGTTTGATTCTTCGAGTCTCATAAGGTTAGGAATAGAAATATATTTATGTATGAATTTTCAATTTTTATGCCAAAAGGCATGACTCATGAATGTCTTGAAATAAAAAACTATCCTGGTTCGAGGTCTAACTTCGTTAACTCGCCCTATTTTAAACAGTAGGTTTTCAAATCTGCTAAAAATTTGAATTTTCTGTGAGTTTCTGTGTTACTCAGTGCCTATTATAAAAATTTAAATAAACTAGAATCCCAATTATTTGCATTAATCAGGGGGGAAGGGAGGTAGGTCGGATATTTTCAAAAATTAGATTAATAGGAATTATGGTTTTAACGTGAAAACAAGCAAAATACGTAGGGTGCCACTTAATTCAGCTACTGGATAATTTGTACCGCCATTTATTTTGACAAAAAATGCTGGTAACGGATAAAATATATCTGTCCCCTTGCATATTTTGCCGCCTATCCTGACACATTTTCGAAAAACACAAATAAAAAAGTGATAAAAAAAAGCCCAAATAAGCATTGTTCTGTCCCATTTTTGCAGACGATTCAGTTCGTCTACAAAAACGTTTCGAACAAATTATAGACAACTATTATTCCTAATTCTCGGAATAATTGCTGTTTATATTTTACCTAGCTTCTCACAAACAGACACCACCAGATATGCTGACAATAAAGTGTCATCATATTTGGCGGATGTTCCTTGTCACGCCACCTTTTTTGGTCGGCCATCTTTTGATTGAAACAAAGAAAACAAAAGTAATGTCATGTCTTCATTTTGAAGACATGGTCATTCCTGAACTTGAAGTCGAGTAGAATGTTAGGGTCCATACTCGATGCTATGGACTTCAGGCATCACTAGTATTAAGAAATAGAAATAAGTATAATTTTAAAGTGTTCATAATAATTAAAGTAAAATTCTAATAAAAGATAAATGTTTGTAACTTATCTTATTTGTCGAGGTAATTTAAAGTAATGAATTATGCTTGCAAAAAATTGGCACCCAAACAAAAAAACCTTCGGAAGTAAAATTTAAAAATCATAATAAGTCTTTTCAAATAAAATTTCGCCTTTTCTAAAATAAAAATATTTTTTGCTAATATAAAATTTTTTTTTTTAACCTATCATGGATAGTCAATTCAATTTTGCTGGAACAAATACTTTCGCGTAATTTCGAAACAAACCGTGGCGAAAATAATTCAAATATTTAAAACAAAATTAAACCAACGTCTACGAAATCAAATCTTTATTGCAGAGGACCGCAAACATCTGATTAAGACAAATAAAAATAGTTCGCTTAAAAATAAATTAATAGCAAAAAACAAATCTAAGGGTAAATCTAAAAATAAATCAAAGATCCAGATCCGATTCCTGAAATCAAAAAGAAATAAAGTCAGCACAAGCGGTATCCAAAACCACAACACAGAGAACGAGATACCACTCACCAACAGCGTCAATCCAAACAATAAACTACAAGAGACTACAGTAAACTATCCGCTGTCCAACTGTAAGCAAATTATAAATTTATCTTCCATTAATTCAGAAAAATTTGAAACTATTATTGATATCGTAAATAATATTGTAAAATGTAAAATTTCCCAACTTTCGCAAATGTCTGAAAAAAGTGAAAGTACGAGTGCATCACTCCCGGATATTTTAGACTCAAAAACCGAAGATAATATTTTGGAATTCAAAAACAATCCTAAAAATTTGTATGAGAATTTGTCTGAAGAAGAAAATTACCCACTCCTTGGTAACCACTGGGGAAGTCGAGTATCTACTTCCTTCCTCTATCGTGTGCTAAAAGCGGCAAAAGTAAAGAGGATAGAAGGTAGAACACGTATTGAACTTCAGAAAAAACTTTACAAAGGTAGACACTCTAAACATTGGTTTTACATATATTATACTCAAACCCCAATACCGAAAAATTTGAAAGAACAAGTAATTTTGATAGCTTAATCGAGGAAAGTAAAAGTTATCGTAGAGTAACAAGAAGTATAAAAAATAAAGACCCCAACGAAGCTGAAGAAATCTTCTCCGATACAGAAGAAGAAGTTTTAGAATCCAAAGGGAAAAGGTTAGAAACAGAAAAGAAAAGAAAGGAAGTAACAGAAAGAAGATTAGCTAGATGAAGCTTCAGCTCAAGTTTCAAAAAACTTTTATCTAAGTTATCACAACACGTGTCCCCAAAGAAATCAATCTCAGCTACAACTGATTTTTCTCTCCCAAACGACAAAGACGAAATCTTCCTCGGAGAAGAATCAATTATGAACCAAACTTTTGTGGACAGACCCTCACAGTCTAGTGCTAATTTGTTGCCATCAGTCCCTCAAGGACAGGGAACATCCTCACAGGCTGAAATCCAACATTCAATACAAATTCACGTAAAAAGTCCAGAAAATTTAGAAAAACTCAAAAATAAAACTCCAAATTCAACTGACGAAATTCCTTTCGATCCTATCAATTTATTACCTCCAGGAATACATGTAGAAATTCTTGATCAAAAAGAACCTACATACGTCAACATAGTAAATATTGAAAATAAAAGTAATCCATTTCTAAAATCTGAAAATAAAAATATGACCTCAGAAGATATCGCTGAAAATAACGCACGTCTGCTTTTAAAACAACAACAACAAGCAAGATTTGTGGCAGCGAATGAAGCCTACACACAACACAACGTAGCCATGAACAATTTCTGGAAAAGATCAGAAAGATGGACTCCGAGCCATTTTTCAAATGGTCCCGACGAGGATATCCTTGAATTTCTTTTTGAATACGAAACTCAAGCAAAAACTTTCAAAGCAACTGAATATGAAATGATACGAAATCTAAATATAGCACTTCGTAGCACAGCTCTTGAACTTTTGGCAGTAGAAACAGAAATAACCCCAGAAACTCCATGGACAGAAGTGAAACAAATCTTAATACGTATTTTTAAAAAAGATAAAGATACTGTAAAAAAACGTATCAAATCAATAAAATTTAATGATTCATTTTTCAGTATTAATGTCCCTAAATTTTTCCGCCTCTATAATCAATTAGATGCAACAATTAGCGAAAAAAAAAATTTGTGATCTCCTACTCCCAAGACTAACAGGAGAAATGAGGAAATTCTTTGCGTCAAAAAATCTCCAAACACAAAGTGAGATTTCAAAAACATTCACTGATTGGAAAGAATTCAAAGAAAAAGCCTTAGATTTAACCAATGTCCAAAAAACGGAAGAGATGTTAAATAAAGCAACAGAAACTATCACCAAGTTAACAAAACAGATGGAAGAGATGATGAAGGGAAAGGCTCCTGAGAAAAAAGAGCCTGTGAAACCCATAACTCCACCTCTCTCCCCTACTAATCCCATTATTGTGGCATTAATGGAGGCAGGATGGAAACCCCCAAGTGCCAATAAACGAAACCAAAATCAAACCAGAAATCAGGTGATGGAAAATGAAAACACAGAAACCAGAGCACGTAGAGACAGAAATTTAAATAATAATAATAATAATAATAATAATACTAACGAATCAAATGATAGTAACCCGAGAAGAAGACAGTCTAGAGAGAGAGAAACTACCAGATCACAAAATAATCAAAGTTTTTATAGACCGCAAATGAGAGAAACCTACAGAGAACAAAATAATATTTGGTATCCTCCTAGAGAAGTAAATTGCTTTAATTGTGGAAGAATGGGACATTTATCGAGAGATTGTAGACTACGTAATTGTAGTACACCTCCGTTCCCGCAAAGGAACTTCAGACTGACGCAATTCAACAACAACTTCACATCAAATTTTGGTCAACCGTTCAACCTCTATGGACCACCGCAACAGAATAGTTATGCACAGGCATACAATGCCCCAGCTCTAAATCCACAACCATGGGCTAACGCAACGAATATGCGTTACCTCCTTATAACTTGCGAACTCCTGATGTAGTTCCAAGTATCCAACAAAATTTTCCCCAACTTCCAAAAAACCTGCAGTAGAGCCCGTTTGCTCTGCACCATATTATGGCAATGACTTTCGGGCTTGTAATAGCAACGTCCATCATCCGGACTGCGCTGCTCTCTTATTGTTAGATCCACACGCGCCACACAATCGGAAAATTCATATCCGTAGTGCATCGATGAAGTTAGTCAGGGCAAGGCGTAAATTAATCGTCCCCTGCAACATTGTGAGCCGTGAAGAGTATGAAACACAGGGAACAGTCGACAGAGGCTCTGAAGTGACGCTTGTACAATATGACCTTGTAAAGGATAATGTGATCAGACCAGCAAGAGTATGTATGGTAGCCACTAACAATAGTGCAATAATTGTTAAAGGAGTTGTAGAAATCACTATAAAAATGGGTGATCTCCTCTATGTGGAAGCGTATGTAACCTCTGAGGTAATCACACCTTTACTACTCGGATATGACTTCTTAGATCGACATAATGCCGACATATTATTTAGTAATAAATTATTTAAAATAAGACCGCCATGGAAACGCGAAACATTTAGTATAATTAAGTTTAAGGAAGAAAATTGTGAAGGATTTATTAGAGCAGACAAAGATTTCTGCATAGAAACAAGTAATGAATATTTTGTAAACCTGGATCCAGAAATGGGAAAAGCAGATCCAGATGAGTGGTTTTTAACAAGTTACAGTTTGGAAGGCGAATATATTGTTGATGATTTAGGATGGCCAGCCTTAAGATTCTACAGTCCGCACTTCGACACCCAGATCGCACAAGGGACAGTTTTAGGATGCTATAGGCTTTGACAGCCAACTATCCGGGACTGTCAGACCAATTCAGTCCGCTGTGGCCAACCCAGCATCCAACGCATTATGTCGGGGAAACTGCGGGTAACCAAGGTGAGGAGGTTAATACGCTAAAACTTGTGCGTATAACCTGATCTGACGACAGTGTTATCCACGACAATGAAGGAACACAAGTGAAAATTAATAAGAATTTAGGGAAGGAACAGAAACAGGCAGTAGTAAGCATTTAAAAAAAATATATCCACATATTTACGGAAGAACCTGCCAAGGTAAAACCTACAAAACTAAAACCAGCACATGTATACTTGAAAACAGACGAGCCAGTTCAACGTAGAAATTACCATATGGGTATTTATGAAAAAAGAGAAATTAGAAAGAAAATTAAAGAATTTGAAGAATGTGGTATTATTAAGAGAGCAAGCTCTAGATATGAGAGTCCAGTATTTGTTAAGAAGAAATCAAACGGAGTTTATAGATTATTAGTAGATTACAGAGGTGTAAACGAAATAGTAAAAAAGGATACGAGCAGAGTCCCTCGTCACCCTGAAATTTGGGATGCGTTACGAGATAAAAAATACTTCGTAACAATCGATCTCAATCAAGGATATTATCAAATTCCCCTTGATGAAGAATCAAAAGCAATAACAGGAATAAATGTTGGAGCCATCCCTATGGGATTAAGTGCGAGCCCCAGCATTTTCCAAAAAACTATGACGGATTTATTTAACCATATCCTAGAAGACAAAGTATTAGTCTATCTAGATGATATTTGTATTTTTGGCGAAACCTTTAAAGAAACATTAGAAAATGTAGAAGAAGTCCTAAAAGTACTAGTTGAAGCAGGTTTACTAATTAAAACCAGTAAAAGTAGTTTTTTCAACGAAAGTATAGAATATCTAGGCCATAAAATTTCATATAATAAATTAGAACCATTAGATAAAAACATCAAACCAATATGTGAAGCTCAACCACCTAAAACATTACGTCAACTACGTAGATTCATTGGTTTAGCGAATTATTATAGGAAAATGATTAAAAACTTTTCGCAAGACTTATCAAGAAAAGAAAATATTAAAACTAATAATAAAATAGCATAGAATGACGAAGCACAAAAAGCCTTTGATAAAATAAAAGAATTGATTACATCTGAACCAATTTTTACAATCTATGATCCTGATGCTGATACATACGTCGAAGTAGACGCATCAAAAACAGCCATAGGAGCAGTAATAATGCAAATAGACAGAAAAACAAAAGAGCCACACCCTATAGGATGTTTCTCGAAGGAAATTCCTAAAAATCAACAACATCTATGTTCTTTTGATTTAGAAATGTTGGCTATCACTGAAACTTGCGAATATTTCAGAGAATTTTTAGTTTACAAAGACTTTAATTTTTTTTTTGCAGATCATGAACCCTTAACATACCAAAGTTGCATGAAAAAACCAAATGCAAGGTTAAATAGATTAATTTCAAAATTAGGAGAATTCACATTTAAAATCAGACACATTAAAGGTGAAAATAACAAAATTGCTGATTATCTATCTCGTCTAGAAGAAGAAGAAGAAAACAATTACGCAGAATGTCAAAACGGTCAATTCATAATACCAGAAGGAACACCTGATTTTCCTAATGTTATTAAACAGGAGAGAGAAGTCAAAGCAATAACACGTAGTATGAAAAAGAAAGAAGAAAACTTAGATGTAGAAAATGATAATTTGGAAGACGATCGAAGTTCCATCCTATCCGATAATCCAGAAGAATCTGAACACTCGGATACGTCCTCAACTTCTCATCTTTCCAAATTTTCAGAAAATTCCGAAATAGAAAACCCAATTGATACCACAGATCCGGAAATCCACAATCTAAGGGATCTACAACGTGAAGACAAATTTTGGGGAATTATAATAAAAATTTTAGAAGGTGGCAGCGAAAAAGAGTTAAAGAAAAGCTTAAAAATAAGAAAATCACGCAACCTGAATCCATTTTTTCTTGATGAAAATTGAATTTTATGGAAACACAATGATCAGTCTGAATATCACTATGCCGTACCAGTAATTCCTGACTCCCTCATACCTCAAGTACTAAATATGTGTCATGAGAGTCAAAGCAGAGGAGGACATTTTGGAATTTGTACTCTTGCCAAAACACGTGCTCGATACTACTTTACGCAAATGCCTAAAATAGTCTCGAGGCATGTACATTCGTGCCATCAATGCCAAATTAATGAAAACATTAACGAAAAATATGGACATTTAAAACCAATTAATCCTGAAGAATGTATACCACTTGCACATATTCAAATTGATTTCATCGGAAAATTTAACACAAATAATGAAAAGAAATTTGTCATAGTGGGAATAGATAAGGCAACAAAATATTGTTGGACCAAAGCAGTAACCCAACCAAACGCACATTCAGTAATTAAATGCTTAAAAGAAATTGTACGTCATTATGGAAAACCGACGAAGATTACGTGCGATAACGGAAACTCATTTTTCGAACAAATACGTGCAAAATTATTGTAAAAATAACGGTATTAAAATATTCTACTCTACATCATATTCACCGCAAACTCAAGGACAAGTAGAGAAAATGAACGGAACAATAAAAAAAATGTTAGCGAAATATGAAAGTACCGATAGCGAAGAATGGCCAGACCACGTGCATAACGTAGCCTTGACTTATAATATGACACCAATTGAAGGTTTAAATAATCACGATCCGTTTTACATAATGAACGGTTATAAAGGAGAACCCCCTATAAATTTAAACATTCGATCACCACTTATCAGTAAAATAAGAGAAGAACAGATAAGTGAAGCAGACAGAATTCGAAAAACAATTCCAAATTTCGACAAAAAGAATGCAATTAAATATTCAGAACGCTATAATAAAGGAAGAAAAGAAATTTCTTATGAAATTAATGATTTAGTTCTCTTGAAAGCACCGATAAATTACAGAAAAGGTAAACCAAAATTTCTAGGACCATATAGAGTAGTAAGAAAAATTTCAGATTTAAACTATGTAATTCGCATAACTTCTGAGGATGGAAATAGTATAGACGATACAGTTCATATAAGAAGACTTACGCCTTATAATGCTCGTTCTAATGCTAATTTACCACCGAACATTGAAGATATTATATCTGATAACTTAGAAAATGCAGAAGATATTCCCGAGTTTAACCCAAAAAGAAAAAGAGGTAGACCAAAGAAAGAAAAGAGCCTTAAAGAAAATGAATCAGAGGTTGGAATTAAAATCATTGTCAAACGTTCAAGAGGAAGACCACAAAAAGGAATTTTAAAGAAATCTGGCAAGGAAAATAAAAATGGTAAAAAAGTAAAATTTACAGACGAAGCTTTATTAAAAGGGAAAGATTGTTCAGAATGGAGAAAGGAATTTCAGTTAAAAGACCCAGATAAAAAAAGAATAACGTTACAAAAAATTCAATCGATTACGCAAAAACAACATATTGAAGAAAGCAAATTGTTCAATAGGTGTGATGAGGGAAAAAGTATAACACAACCTTTGTCTCTACCTGTTCACCCTATTCCTCAGGATAGTAAGAAACTGAGTGAGTTAAGTTTGGAGGAATATGTGAAAAGATACTCTAAACCACCACCCGAAACATTGTATTATAACCCTTGTAATTTAATTCGTAACAATTATAGATAAAATTTTTTTTAAGAATATTGTAAGGACCATTTACGTGCAGATTTTCTCCCCTCAAAAATAAAAAAATATTTAAAAATATTTTTTTTACTCACAGATTACCAATCATCCTGTGCATCATAAGCAAAAGCCTCCCCAGCATCCGGCTTTACTTCATCTTGATCTTCACCTTCCGGATGATCGGCAGGTGCGGGTTCCGGAGAAACTGACCGACGCCTTAACTGCTGATGACGAGGAACCAAAAACATGCGCCTATTGGACACGACCATTTAACTCGGTCCAGAGGTCTGCTCACTTCTTAGACTCCCTCCACGTAAAACACGACGATCATGAGATATGGTCATTTTTTCCGATGGTTCCAAAACTTGCAAAACCTCAATGTAATGAGGAGTATCATTAATTATGATTTTTTGCTGATAAAAGCAAACAAGATAGTCAACCAAATACTGAAATTGGGACCTATCCATAATCGTATTGGCATATGCAGTGTTGGTGATCATGAAACGAACTTTAGCACCAAAATTTAATGGTTGCATTGCCATGATAATAGCAGTCAGTAAGTTCAAACCCACAGCATAACCGGTGATGTCGGACGGATTCACATCAAGTGTTGAAAAACAAACCACGGATCCTTCCCACCTCCACAAACTTGCCTCCGGGAAGAGAAAGCTGAACTGCGAGGCGAGTTGTACCATCGACTGCAAGCAACACTCAAATAAACTCTGATGCAACACATGCCTCCACAATCCGAATGAAGTATTCAGTGAGTCGCCAGGAAAATTTTTTCGGTACGTGTCCACTCCCGTTGGACCATAATCCGCTGCCAGAAATGAGTGAATGGCTTTAAAAATCTTCCGAAGCTCAATCACGCCAGTAAACAGACATGGACAATGCGGCGACCAACAATGCAAATACGGAAGAGACGTCTGCGTGAGCATGAAATTCTCCGTTGTCTCAACAATTCCCGTGTCAGGCACCATAAATTTGGGCAAGGCACGTAATTCCACCGGAGTCGGATACAGAGGAGCATTCTGAAGAACTTCTTCACTAGCGCGATCCATATCTAAACTCAACCTCTCATTAAAATTGTGAAGAAAATGTCTTTTGACGTTTACTAAATTTAAATAACGAACTAAACGAAAAATAAAATATATACAAAAGAAGAAAATTACGATTAATAGGAACATTATCTACAAATCTAAAGAAGGACGAGGACGAAGAAAATCAAAGCGAACCAACATATCAAATACACCGAGAAGACTGCGATACCTCCATATATATCCGAGTTGTAAAGCAAGATGAATTCTTGCTGAACAATCAAAATATACTGGAGTGTGCCATCTCCCAAGGCCTACCCTCGATGGTAATAGTGCGAATCAAATTCTAGAGTCCCACACTAACACGGATGGTGTAATTTCCTCACATATGTATATTTTTAAGAGAAAGAAATAAAAATCGAGGAAATATTGTGCATCGATATACATTTTTACAACTTATAAATATTTTCTCTCAACAGATAACAACTAAACAACGTATCGACAAATGTAATACTGCATCTAACTGCAAAATTTTGTGTGATTTGTAATGATTTCAGAACACATGATGATAAAACTCGCCGTTATCATTTTTATTACAATCACCATAATCGCACACTAAACTGAGAACACAAGTTTAAAAACAAAAATTAGTGCATCGTCAGGAGCATATTTTGAACTAAACAAATTCAGTAAGGCTTATGAGAAAACAATTCCCATAGTCTATAGCCTGAAAATTCCAAGAAGACAGAACATGGAAACACCCGAATGGCTGGAAGAAATAAAAAAACTGCAAAGTTGCACATCCACGGAAAACACATGGTGTATATAGAGATCGAAAAACATGTTGAAAATCCTAGATTTAATTACGGATATTCAGCTAATAAACGAAGCAATAATCAAAGAATTCGACAGAGAACCTTCAAAACGAATTAAATGCGGAATACAAGTCCTTGGTGACTTTGACACATGGTGTTGTAACATCATGACACTATCTCAAGGCAACGATTTCATAGAAAACGAGAAAAATCTAAAATCCCAATACAAAAAACTTCGAGAATCTGTAATAGAAAGCCATGCAGAATTATTAAACGTCACAAATGACATCAAAAACTTCTAAAAGATAGAATTTGATAACTCTAAAATTTTAAAAGAAAACGTTCAAGCATTAAAAGACACCATTTAAAATCAAAATAACGAAATAGTTATAGAAGCTAGAAGAGAACTCATTTTTGACACAGCTCGAACTCTTCACGCTAGTTTGATAACCGAAAATGCTAAACTTAGCCACCTATTCCTTTCATGCAAAAATAACCATCTCCCAGCAGCAATTGTTAACGAAACAACTTTAAAGGAAGATATACTAAAAATCAAGAAAATTTCAGAAAAATCAAATTTTGCAATAGTGCTAGATGAAAAATTGATCCAGTCTTACTACAGAACAAAATTAGTCAATTGTTACGTAACAGGAAACAAAATAGAAATTGAAATCAAAATTCCACTTCAGAACCTTCATGCCAAATATGAACTTTACAACTTTATTCCATTACCATTTCGAAGACATGACAATAACATTTTTTCATGGGATCAAGAACCTTCGATCTTATCCCACAACAAATTTGATGGGTCAATAAGAATCATAACTGGAACAGATATTGATCTTTGTGGCAAACATAGCCTGTTATGCTTTATTCCACAAGACCGCACGACCAATAATAAAGGAAATTGTGCGAGGGCATTATTTCAAGGAATGAAATATGAAGAAATAATAAAGAAATGCACCTTCAGATGCGAATTAAATCATTGAAAAATTGTAATCAAACAAATTGAAATGAACCAATTTGCCTTAACAAATACTAAAAATCCATTGATATCAGTCAATACCATAACAAAAACAAGTACTAATATAACTATCAATGACTCATGGCCCGGAGCGACTCTACTAACAGTTCTATGTGTAGTAGAAATCCAGCAGTTACAGAAAGAAAACAATGCAGAAACGATCATCCTGGCAGGATTTCCATGTATAAAATGAATCTGAAAAAGACATCCTCATAGAACATCATCTACCACTAGTTTGTACGAAATACCAATTCATGGAACTTGATTTTGGTCTTCGTCAATCGTTCAAATTTTGGAATATGTCTATTGCCTACAATAATAAATGGCATGACAACATACCTTACTTTTCATCAATAACTCCAATTCATAAACTTGAAGAAAGACTAAAATCAGCAGAACTGAAAATTCCAGACCTAGGATACCAGGACACAATAAACACGGTACATTTACTACTAATCTGTTGGTGTAGTTTATTAACACTCATAGTAACCGTATTGGTTTACGTAAACTTAAAATTAAATTGTGTTGCTGTTAATGCACACAACCAAATAAATGATCTGGCATTGGGAGCAATACATCGTTAATGGTCTATAACTTTAAGTTCGATTTAACGTTAAGATATAACAAACTAGTATTAAGAAGCATAATAAATTTTATTATACCAAATAATTCTAACTAAGCGTATTTATAAAATAAATTCTTATGATTTAGTAAAAACTTATATTTTTAGGCGATGATCAATTCCGCAACGTAAAATTAAGGAATTTCTGTGAAAAGATAATATTGTCTTATACATAAAAATTAAAAATATAGTATATTAGAATAGTAAGCTTTCAGGAACACAAAATTTAGCGAAGCAGGAGCTTCAGGCTTTCTTTCGCCCGGGGACCTTTGTTCCATCCCATTTTTGCAGAGGATTCAGTTCGTCTACAAAAACGTGTCGAACAAATTATAGACAACTATTATTCCTAATTCTCGGAATAATAGCTGTCTATATTTTACCTAGCTTCTCACAAACGGACACCACCAGATATGCTGACAATGAATTGTCATCATATTTGGCAGATGTTCCATGTCACGCCACCTTTTTTGGTTGGCCATCTTTTGATTGAAACAAAGAAAATGAAAGTAATGTCATTTCTTCATTTTGAAGACATGGTCATTCCTGAACTTGAAGTCGAGTAGAACGTTAGGGTCCATACTCGATGCTATGGCCTTTAGGCATCACTAGTATTAAGAAATAGAAATAAGTATAATTTTAAAGTGTTCATAATAATTAAAGTGAAATTCTAATAAAAGATAAATGTTCGTAACTTATCTTATTTGTCGAGGTAATTTAAAGTAATGAATTACGCTCGCAACAAGCATTTTTTTCGAATGTAGGTTAATTTATTTTTCAGTTTACTTATCTCTTTTTAGCAAGTTTTTCATTTTTTTTTGGAGCTGAATTGATTTTTATATGCATTTTTTTTTTATTCAATTGAAATGGCACAAAACATAAAATTTAGGAAATTTAGTATAATTATATATTATCCATGTATTGTCTACTTGACCTATAAATATACCAAGATGAGGATTTTTAGATTAGTTTTTTCATTTTTCCGATTATTTTTAGCCTTTTTTTGTCCGTCGCTTAATCCAGTTTTCCAATTGATCTGGACAAAATTCTTTCCACTCAGTTTGTCCAGATCAAGCGGCGTCTACTGTATGTATGTACGTATGTACGTATGTACGTATGTACTTATGTACGTATGTATGCTCATAGGTAATATAAAATATTTTAGGTTCATATTTTCGGCAACTAAAATATGGAGATTAAGTATACGAGTATCTAAACTAACATATAAAAAAAAAAGTTATAAAGATTTTTTTTCTGTAGCATATTATAATTCATAATAAAAAAAATAAACAGAAATTTGGTAGACGTTTTAGGTTGGATAATCGAGATATATGATCGTCAAAAAGTAGATAATCGGAATTTTACTGTAATTTACAAATGATTATTAACTGCATCAAGAATAAAATCTGAAATCGGGATCTAAAATCTAAATTTTTGGCAGCTTTTCAAACTATAAGGTAGCTGGAAAAAGGTCATTTGTGTTTGAAATGTGGTTGTATATTTGAAAAACGGTGTTGACATTAAAAATCAGAAAATCGCGGTGAGAATCGCGACAATTGCCAACTGCGTTGTTACAGTCGTGGAAAACGAATTAGTGATGGCAAACAAACGGTACGGAAAAAAGTAAAATGTCTGGCGGAAAACGGACGAAATTTGCGAAAATACTCATCCGTTTGTGTCGGAAATGAAAATCATACTGGAGTCTGAGAGCAGCGATGAGTAGGATATCATTATTCTAATTTGCCAAAATCAAAATTCGAACGTGTGGACGTGTACATTGCTCTTCGTTTACGAAATGAAACGAAATGAAACGAAATGAAACGAAATGAAATGAACATGGCATCGTAATTTGTTACGTAAAAATTGATAATTTTTGTGTGCATTCTGCGTTAGTATCGAAGAAGTGATAGGCAAAATTGTTCGTTCGTTGAACCTGGTAAACCTGCTCCTGGTTTTTCAATCTGCTCCCTGCTCCAAAACTGGCCCGATCATATTTAAAATGAAAATTATTGAACCAAAAATTAGTGTAACCCTAACCACGTAGGATTGAGTAGTATCTGTCATCAATATTTATGTTATGAAGAAGTGGTATCCCTTATTCCGTTCGATACAATCAAAGATATCAATACAAATTAGATGGTAATAGAGACATCGAGGTATGAAATATGTTGACAGACAATTCCATGAAAATTTGGCTTAATTCGTACCTTTTGTTTTCAAAATATTGCTGAAATTCCATCATTTTCCATTCTATGAAATAAAAGCTTTTGAGAGAAATTATGAGAGAACTGTTCATGTTCATTGCAGAAAGCTGCAATTTTTATGAGATATTGTGGTATGTTAGCTGAAAATTTGTGAAAATTTCAACTCTCTACAACAACAGTTCTCTCATAATTCCTCTCGATATCTTTAATTATATGAAATACCTTTGCAAATACTGACCTAAATCTAGTTGCCGAATTTCAGCCATATTTCGAGAACTAAGGGTACGATTTTAGTTAAACTTTTTCCAGATACTTAGTTAACAATTTCGATATCTCTAAATAATTGCAGGTGAATCTTACCTTCGGTTGCCGAGATATCGCTGGAATTTTGTTCAGATTAAGTGATTAAAATGATAAGGACTCAGTCTAGTTGAGGAGTTGGCGGAATTTCAGCAATATTTCGAAAATGAAATGTGCAATTGAGCTGAAATTTTCATAAAATTTCAAACTAACATACCATAACAACTCATATAAAATTTCAGCTCTCCATATCCAACATTTCTCTCGTGATTCCTCTCTTTATCTTTGATTGTGTGAGATTTCAATGGCAAATGATATGAACTGAACTCAATTTAGCTATAATTGCTGGTAATAAAAACCATTGTTGGAAAAAACTGAAAAAAAAATTAGTTTTGGTCTTTGAAGCATCGGAGCAGAAAGAAGCAGGAAGCAGACTTTATCACAGTGGAGCAGTTTTAGGGACCAACTCTTTTAAAAAACCTGGTTCTTCAAACCAGACTTCTCCGGAGCGGACTATCCCTACATCGAAGTGAAAAATCCACAAGTCTACCTCCCCCAAATGTATCGTCCCAATAATTTGAAAATATTGAAACGAGGTTGGTTCGTGTTTGAATGTTGAGTGCAGATTTTTTATTTTATGTGATTTGACTGTGGGAAGATAACAGTCGTCGTATTCAGACAGCTGTCGATCTTGGCAACAATCGATTCATTCCATGTAGATCTCATTCATCGCGCCTTAATCTTCTCAAAAATATGTCGTTTCATTATTACACCTTTTAGTATTACGAGAATTCAGAAAAATATCACGATCGTTAGTGAAAATGGAGTCGTCTAAAACTACAAAAACCAAAACGAAAAATATGTCGAATGTCGTCTGGTTATGAAAGTGGCTTTCTTCCTCTGCTCATTTTCTTGGATGAAGTATGTCTTGGCCACTTGATGGTTCCCATTACTGTACACCATTTTGTTTTGAATTATTTAGTGAGCTAGAGTTTATGAGGAGAGGGGAGGTGTCTTTGGTGTGTTTCACTTGAAGTTTTGATTCACATATCAACTTGAAAATTGTCTAAAATTTCACGCGCAAGTCAATTTTTGCATGAATGACTACTATAAAATTTCATATTATAGTGAGTAATTCCAATCCACTAGCTCTGCGGGAATTCCGCTCGTCTTCTCATGTCGGCCAATTGCAGGGAGGAATGATGCTCCTATGGCCAATGAGGTAGTCTTGAGTGTAGTGAAAAAATTCCAAGTCCGAAGTTGGGTTATCGCTTAACATTTTAGTACCTGGTTCACCGAACGTTGCTCGGATGTGGATAATAGAAAAAATTATGTTAACTTAAATCAAGCTGAAGAATTTCAGCAATATATTTGTTAGATATATGATATCCTTCAGTATCTGAAGTTGGATTATCGCTCAACATATTACATATTATCTCGAGCAGTGTAGAAGTGACTGGAAGAAAATAGCTAATTCAGACCCACAGCACTGGTACTTGTACTTGTTTTTTTATTGATTTTTTTGGCGCCATACTTGCCTCCGGCGAAATCAGCATTTTCGCACTGAACAGTTTAGGATAAACTGTGCGTATGGCATTATGTAGTGCGAATTCAAAATCCAGAATTATAGCTACGGAGGAGGGTGCATGCTACGAGCAACAATATCGTACGAAGTACATGCACCCTGCACCTTTGGCGGGGATGCGCATATCACCAAAATACTTCACTCGAGTTTAAAATTTGTAATTTGTGAAATCTGTATCCTTCGTAAATGAGTACTTTCGTTTGCACCTAATTTTGTTGTAACAAGTTTCATCGAAGACATTTTTCACTGCAATGAACTGAGCGACGATGTGAGCGATGAAGCCTATGATGAAACCTTTGACTGTGTAGTAGTGAACCTGTAAAGCTCCGTACGACCAATGTACGTTTTAATGTCAAGACATGCCGGCGAAAAAGTAGGCAACCATAGCGTACCTTGTGCGAATTTTCAACGCTTTGCTCGAGTTGACCAATTTAGAATAAATTTGATGATGGTCGTCCCCTTAAATTCACAAGGATAGCGTACGTAAACCCCAAGCAAAGTACATCAAAAGATACGCTCTGGTTGCCTGTTTAGCACCGGCACATACTACCAGAAATCATTGCACTTTACTGGTTCAGTACTATATAGTCAAAGGATGAAACGATCCACATTTACTGGCTGATGTATTTGACGAATCGGTAGGTAAATTTTCACTTCATAAACACAAGAGTCTCTAGTGTGATGAATCAATACCTGCCCTGCCGGTCTTATCTGCTGCAGCGAATGTTTTCGCTTTAATTTTAGTGTAACTCGAGCCATGTTCCGAAAGAATAATAGTAAAAATAAATAAATAAATAAATTCGCTGCGCGAAATCAACGTCAAATATTTGATAGTCTTGATTACGTTATTACTTGAATGTCCTTTTTAATTACCAATTCCAAAAATACACGAATACTAAATAGGCTCAGATTTATTATCCGGTCTCATCTACGACATCCTGCATCTCAGGTATAATGGCTACTTGGTCGTCGATGACCGTTTATTTCAAAAATTACGATCCACTAAGAAAACGCCTCATGCTTTTTGTTTTTATTTTTTTTTTCGACCAACTATTCGCCCACTAAGAAAATTTACGAAGAAGTGAAGACAGAATGGTGCACTTGGTTTCTGACTCTCTTTTTTTTTTTGTTTTGTTGTTTTTCTTGTTAAACTGTTCGTACAGCATTTACGTCGCCGATTCCTTTTTCGATTTTGTATAAATAATCACGTCGATAAATAATTTTCGTTCTCTCATCCTCTGTCGTAAGATGTTGGTTTTTTTCACCCCCCTCTCTTCATGCTCGAGCATGTCGTCGAATTTTCTCGTCCCATAAAAGTAAAATCGTGTAATTGTTATTTAATTAAGTGGAGCTGGTTTCGGTAGCATCTCGATATTATACAGAAATGCTGTAATTGATAATTAAATTCCGGACCACTCGGATCGGTTTTTAAAATAGGTATACCGTGTAACCTATCACGAACCCGAAATGCAGCACGTTTTGCTGCTGATCCGTGGAAGTCGACCGGTCACTAACACACCTGGAACATGTGGACGAACATGAACCATTCTCTGTTTGTTGCTGCTTAGTTCGAGGTGAGTCAGTTCCACGACTGTGCGAAAACAGATTTATACGTCGAATAAAATTAAACTACCTGTACAAAATTTTCTCGAAGGAAAAAAAAAATAGAAAAAATAAAATACTGTCTCTTTGAAACCCATTTCTGCTAAAAAAAAAAAAATCACTAGCTGACTCATTTTATGTTGATGATTGCCGTAACTCACTTGGTGGCTGACGTGACGGAATGAAGAAGCTCCGATTTTAAAATGAGTTTTAAAAATCTCTACGCAGTTTCTGCTAGTAGAATTTTATCACTCGAGGCGTGCGGATTGCATTCGTTTGTGCCTTATTCGGTTATGCAATCCGCAACACACGGTGGAATTCGCAATGTGTGTAGTAGAATAATTACTCTGTACATAGCTACATACAGGCTAATCGATATTCGTGCAGAGAAGGTACCCGACGACGTTCGTCGACCGTAGTTTGTATCGTACGGATAACCGAATATTTGTTGATTATTCTGGAAAAAAAAAAAAAAAAAAAAAAAGTCTATAGATATCTTGCGAAAATTGATGGATTGTTTTTGCTGTGTAATCCGAAAACACACCTCCGAATTTTCAATTCACAATTTTACAGGAAGGCGTTTTTAAATTTTCTAAAACCAAGCTCATTCTAGTTTCGGCTTTTCGATACCAACAAATAAGTCAATTCACGTAGCCTTCGTAAGTTTTTGAAGTGCCATGTAGCAGCTTTTGGCCTGCCACTTCTCGATATTTTTTCTCTACGATAATTCGAAATACTCGTCAGTGTCGTTGTCCTATCGCGGTATACGATGACCTCGCACTCGATTTTCGTGGCGTTGAAATCGAATTCGTATATTTGTTGTCTATTTTGCGTAAATTAAAATTCGGCTTTATCTGTTTCGAGTCAGGTATTTGATGGAAAATACAGATGAGGCTAAAATGTCAACGGAAGCATTTGCGTGTTGGCTGCGCAAGTGTATTGTCGTTAATTTATGACGCTTTAGTCGTTTAAATTATTTCAAATTTTTTTATTCGTATTTTGTCTCCGGCATCGAATTTATAAAATTCGGTGTAAATTTGCATTTAAATTACTTACACATAATTTACAACTATGACTCGATAGTAGTAAATCTTCTTGAACGTGTTTGACACCTTAATCTCTCATCGAGTTTGAAAATAAGCCAAAAAATCATCTTCCGTTCGTTTTGTCATCCGAGTTTCGCGGTCTTCTTGTTGAATTTTGAAATTTTGCCGCAGATGTATTGAAATTTGACGTAGAATAGAATTAACGTTGGATTATAATTTCCTTTTTCGAAGAGAAAATAAATCAAATGATAAGTTGGCTTCTAGGTTCCCTATCAAAATTAATCGTTGTGCTAGAGCTAATTATCACAATAAAGTTCCAGGTACGTAGTTTATGTCTAGATTCGTGTTGAGATTTGCTCTACGCTGCCCTTCTCCCAGATTTTCGAATCAAATATAGATTCTTCTTATTTTATGAAAATAAAAGTTATGTTTTTATGTATGCACGCGTGTTGGTTACGCTATCAGGTCAGAACTACTCGATAAATTTTCAAGACAATTCGTGTTGCCTCGATCAAGGTTTTAAGCTTCTGTACAAGTCTGTAACTCTTTTATGGGAAAATTTGTAGATTTTGACACCGCCCACTCCTTCGAACTTTTGTTGGAATCTTGCACCGGGAACTTATCCATCTCGATTATATTATTATGTCCCAAATATTTCATGCTTTACATCACCGATGCATTCTGCCGATGTGGGGCTCTAAAAAGTTATGAAATTAAAGTGTTAGTACGTACAAACAGAGAGAATGGTGGATTTTCATCACGTATTCGAGAGACCCGCATTACATTTCAGACGTCAAACATTTGTTAGACATAATTTCCTTTTCAAATCTTCTATTTGACCGGGCTACGCGTTTAGGGACTGAAATACGGTATGGTAAAGGAGGTAGAAGGTATTCTTTTCACAATAACGAAAAGTATTTTCTTTAAGAAAATTTACTCGTATAATTCTCGCGGATCCCAATAACTTCTTGTATCTAGACATCATTCGAATTATTTTTTTGCTTTTAGGGAGACGCGATGTAGATAATGGGGCGGGGACCATTGAAAAGTGAGAAGGAGTAGTAAGAAGCAGGAGAGGCGGAGGTAGAAAATCATAGGATGAGAGAGGGAGTGTAAGGAATAGTGAAAGACTGAAAGATTGTAAGAAAAAAGAGAGGGCGCGGGAGAATAAAGGGTGCGGAGAGTGATAGAGTGACAAAGACGTATTTTATAATAGGCATTGTGGTCCTATAAGGAGGTTGGCTACTCTCAACGAGTGGACCAAGCGAAGCTGGCATCATTCGGAGCCAGCAACTGGTAATAGGCTGCCTAGGATGTAGAATGCGTCTATAATTTTTTGCGTGCGACGATCAGCCCAGATTACGGGCAAGTTTAATCTACAAATGTGAAACAAGTCTACTCCGGTGCACAGCAACGGCTTAACGTATCAAGACTCTCATTCAGAGAGCTTCAAAAACGCATTACATGCGTCTCGATGTTATCGTGTCGTCTACGTGAATCATTTCTTCGGCTAAATTCTTAGTTCTCCAGACTAAATGCAGATGTGCCTACCGTCAGTCAGTATCGTTACAATCTCGAAAACACCGTCACACGACTGCAGGTCGACAATTAAAAAACTAAATTGCCGCGTAATAACGTCATTTTGACGACCAACCCCCTCGGTACGGCGTATTTTCAGAAATAATTCGAAGCCAAAGAACCCATTTGGGCGAGTCGAGTCGATTCTGTGGCAGCTCGTCCAGATGCTATCGGTTGTCATCGCGTGTCGTCGACAAAATTTACGATATACTTTCACAAGTTGTCCTCTGCGAGAAAAGATGGGGTTTATTCTTTCACCCAGCTTCGAACAGCGGACCTATAGACGTACTTTTTTTTTGCTTTTTTTTCTCTCCGTACGCACCTAAGCACTCTCACACGCGCGCACAAACGTTCAGGCAGTCCGCAAGTACGTGTATACCTATCCGCCACTAATAACATTTTTTCAGACGATTAAAAAAATCCACTCGCGTAATTATACCGAATGGTAACATTCATTAATCGCTTTCGAGTGTACCCTTTCGAAAGAGAAGTGGAAATTGAAAAGAAGAAAGAAAGAGAGAAAAAATTCAACGACATGAGCTTTTAATGGTGTTATCTTATCTGAGGAAGAATGTCTGAAATGTAACGACCACCGCGCTGGCAATGCAGCAGAAGACGTAAGAAAGAGGGAGGAAACAAAGCAAAACCCGACCGAGAATTCCGCGTAACGCCATCAACTCCTTTAACGTTTATCTGCAAAAGGTAATTACTACTTCATTTCCACTATTCTTAACATTTTTTTCCTACCTATACTGACTGCTATAACTCCGTTTCCTCCTGTACCTGCACCTCCACCGCCGCCACCACCACCACCACCACCACCAGCGCCACCTTCTATTTTTGCTTCTTACTCCTCCTTCTCGTCGTGTTCGTCGTCTTCTTTTCGTTTACTGTCTCTCCAGTCTCCAGTCTGGCTAACAGCAAATTGTCATTTAGCAGGTCGCACCACGTACTGATAAATCGATCGATACCATCGAATTGATTTGCCTTACTACCATCCATCTTCTGGTTGCGTTGTAGATGTTTTTCGTATTCCATTTCTGTCTCATATTTTTTACATTTCTCCATCTCTGTCGCACCCTCTCTTCCTCTGTCCGCCATCTTTCACTATTTCTTCCGCTCCGCATCTCTTTCACGGTTCAGCCTGTGAAACAATCCAACGCGGTCCTCGATCTTGATATGTTCGTTCCAAGAATCGGTCGCACCAGTCGCGTATTAGAACGTTAAAATTTTAACTTGAATAAATGATCTTCTCACCTGGAGTTTGTTCGGTTCTCCTCGTGGATTAAATCCAGAACAATGGTACGTCTGCGGCTAAGATTTGTTCGTATTTAGTTCACTCATTACGTGGCAAACCAAAAAAAAAGCGAGACACGAATTTTACAGAAATCATTAACTCTTTCTGAGAGTCCAGGCGACTAGGTCAAATTTAAAATTCAAATAATACCAATTTAATCGAAGACTCCCACGTCCCGCATTAGGTAGTTGGCTGATATTTGGTGGAGCAAGAAGAATGCTCCGCCAAATGGAACGGGTCTGGAATCAATAAATGGTGAGAAATCGATATTCTACAAGTCCGGAATGGCGAATGTATTAATTTACAGAGTTATCTGCCGAAGGAAATACTGAGAGCCGAGTGTTCTTTTTTCATTTTAACAGTTACAGTGACTTTCTTTCGGTCTCTTCTTGGGCTGTTTGTCCTCCATGGTCTTATAATTTTTCCCTCCCTCCCTCTCTCCCCAACTCACTCTCTCACTCTCTCTCTCTCTCTCTCTCTCTCTCTCTCTCTCTCTCTCTCTCTCTCTCTCTCTCTCTCTCTCACTCTCTCTCTCTCTCTCTCTCTCTCTCTCTCTCTTCTTTCCGCCCCTGATTGTTCGATTTTTGTCGCAAAGCCTCTGCGAGCACCGGCCGACCACCTTTCCTCTCCTTCCTCACCCGACCCAAATTGTAGTTTACACACAAAAATTCCAACTGCTGCATGTCGTATAAATATTTTGTATCGTAATTCGTCGACAGGTCATCCTCCGGAGTATACGTATAGTATACGAGTACAGCCTAAGCCTGGCTAGGCTAAAATGGTGGCGTTGGTGTCACCTCGCATTTGCATTCGAATAATTCGTTGCCTTTCTGGGAAAGCGCTCTTTCCTTAGTTTCGGAACAAAAACCGGAAAGCTTGGTCGTGGCTCTCTTTTTACACGTAGGCTCCGTAGGTAGGTACGTAGATAACCTGAGCCTACACCCTGTACCCCTTGTACCCTACGCGGTATAAAAAGTGTACAGGCTACTAAATCTGTCTCTCCGCCCTCCTTACTCCGAAGCACGAACGACGGGGGTTCCAACTGACGTTCGTCGAGTATGTCGCGCGCGGTAATTTTTTTATTTTTATTTTATTTACCTTTCGGTTTCTTTCACCCCTGTACCCCTCCAACCGTCACTCTTAATATAATGGTCCTAAATTTTTGCCAGCAGCCGTGTAAAACCGTTCCATCGTACACGTTTCGGACTCGAGTTCGTCGTGTGTCGAAATTCATTTCTAATTACGAGTACCTACCTACGAGTATATGTCATTTTGGTTTCTTTTTTTAACCAGCACCAGCCTGTACGTGGACCACTTTTTCGTTTTGCTTCAGGCTTCGGCAGATTCGTTTAAAAAAAATAAAAAAAAATAAAATAAAATAAAAGCATTTTTTCTTGCGAGAATATGTCATGGTGCCAGCTCTGGCCAGTGGGCCTCGTGTAGTCTGATGACTCGGAATTATTTGGCCAACGGATCGCTGCTGATGGGCACTCCAAAGTTCAAACGAAAAAATGGGTCGAAAATGTTTTTGGAATCTTCCAATATGTAGGTGCAACAAAAAAGGACATACTCTCATGTAGACAACGATTGAATGTAAAACTTAAGAAAACTACGAACAAACTGTAAAACGCAAATGTTCGCTATCTTGCTACCTACCTAAGTATTTTGTAATATTTTTAGTGACTAATTTTTCTCTTCCTCCCCGTTCGATCTTGTAGTGGTGTTCGCAGTGAGTTGAGATTCATGTAGGCTGTATTTTAGCTGGACATATAGCTAACGAGTTTTATTCAGAATCGATAATATTAAAAACCTTGTAAACGAGATTGAAACCCGTCCATACCCAGACTACCGAGGTTATGATATTTGTCTTGGTCCTCCTCTTACTTATCACCACGTGCAGGAGTAATGCGCGATAATTCGATGAAATATGTTTCCAACGTACTGCACTTTACATCGCAGTCCACCATTCACGACATGTAATTAGTAGCATATAGTTTATAAATACTTTTGCTAATCCTTTTATTTCAATTCCTTACTATTTCTTACCTACTTATTATTATCTAGACTCCAGTTCGATGTAATTAAAAAATTTATCATACTTGACCAAACTGTAATCAGATATTAAATGTCTGATTGAAAAAAAAAAAAAAACTAACGCGGCAAGCCTCGCTAGAAAAAGTAGGTTTTCGAGAAAAGAATTGTGAATTTTGATGGTTACATTAATTGTCTGTAAGTTTATATGCATTAGTGGTATGTTATGATTGTACGAAATTTGTTAGTTGCTGACACAATATTAGACAACTTGAAATTTAAAAGCATTATTTCTTGAAATGAGAAATTAATTAACATGATAAAGTATGGTAAACAATCATATAATTTCATATAAAACCAAAGAAATATAATAAAGTTGTGAAATAAAAAACAGAAAACATGAACATGTGGTTAATTTTTATAAAAAGAAAAGTTCATGCAAATTGTAAAAAAAAAAGGAGGAAAAAAAAGTTTTACAGGAAGTAAGGTCTATACCAAAAGTGGTAGCACGCTACAATTAATTATAATAAATATTTATTTCAAATTTTGTACATATGATTCCAAAATTCCACATTTTATGATCAATATAAAAATAAAAGTAGAGGTACCAGAAGTACCATCTGTCTGATTTGTATCTAAATTAGTACCATTCTACAATTAATTAAAATAAATATTGAGGCGTCAGAAATCAAATGGCTCATTATGATTCGATCTTCATTTATGTTGGTATATAAATGTTAATGATGTCACAATATCTTTCAAATAAAACATCAAGCGGCTGAAACACTGTTGTCAAATTGTCTTAAGGTTTTTTAAATTTTCAAGACGTTTTTTATTTTTAAACATGAAATTTCCCACTGCTGAATTCTTCTTGACTGGAGTTAAGTCTCTCAAACATGGCAAAATGTAGTGTATCATGTCTTCATATTTGATCAGCGAGTTAGTCTGCATTAACTAAGATAATAATGAGCATAGAGTGTAGTCAGAAGAACCTAATAAAGTTTGGATCCATACAAGGGTCAAAACCTATAAAAACAAACAGCAGAATTATTTTGTCAATGACATATAATTACAAAAAAAGAATAGTGTTGACAAAGCGGAAAATCCAAAGTATAAGCAAAAATAAAATAAAGAACTATTGTAGACAACAGGTAGGGGAAACCATTAGAAAATTTCCTTTTGTCTTCACCTATTTGTTTGTCTTCGTGAGAATTGGTGGTTTTGGTTGTGAAAGAATCCTATAAGAAACTTTAGGCTTCAGAGTTTTTGTTTGATTTTTGTGGATGAGTTAGGTGAAATAATATTACTTAACACAGATGAAGATAGATCAGAACCAAGATGTCACTGTGTGCGAAGGAAGGCTCCACAGGGCCTTTATTGATAGAGCGATGCAGTCATCTTGAACAAAGCTTGTCTAAAAGTTTGTCGGCAACACATCAAATTTCCCTCTCAATTATGACAAGAACTTCATTCGATCATATTGTCGACTGTTAACATCACCCTCAGGTGTTCTAAAAAAGATCGCCTTGAAATACAATATGAATAACTGCATAGAGAAACTTTATTTGTCATTACTAGAACCTTCATGAAATAAAGAATAATCCCTACCTGTCTTTGTCTCCAATCTAATCTATCCCAAAGTTTCATTACCATCCTAATGTATTCATTGAGTAGAGAAAGTTTGGAAAATCTACATCCGTAGATGGTACACTTTATACAATTGCTTACGCGAGGAGTTTAATGTCTGACTCAAGACTTGGACCTTCTGCTATCGATCTATATGAGAAGGACTATTTGTAAAATGAACCTAGTACCAGGTATTGTTTGAACAAGAGTATCTGAAAGTTAGAATTTGTTTCAAAAAGTAGTCTTTCCTGTCAACAAGATTTCCTCGGTTATTGTCTTTATTTAGTTATTACAAGCAGAAGTGGATAAAAAAAAGTGTAAGAGTTGACATACAATAAGCGAAGTAAAAAGCGATAAAGTAAAAGATGGTGGCAGCATGCGTGTTATTGGCGGGGTTTTTATCGTATATCGAATTCTACGTTACACCGTATTTCATCTTGAGTTATCTGTCATTCAAATGAAATCTTGTTGTTTATACAAGGTGTTGCATTATATACCTGATGACTCTGTAATGTAAGCTTGACATACTATTAATAGAATTGTCTGAAAAAGAGTTTCATTTTGTTATTGTCTTGATTAGCTTTTTGTCTTCATATCACATTTACTTCGGGCATTATATTGTGTTGATTCAAGTTTCTCAGTCTGCATATTGTCTTCATCTTATGTGTTAAAAAATATTTTTATTTTGACATCAAAAAATCTCAGACTTCTCAATATTTATTTTGAATTTCATGGCTATTTGTGCAAAACAAAGCATTTTATAGCCTTTATAAAAACAAAAATTGCGATACCAGAAGTACCATCCGACTGATCCGCACTAAAATCAGTAGGTATGGTCCTTGGCTTATTACAAATGTTCGTACCAAATTTCGTGATTATCGAACAAAAATTGCGTCCTGTACCGTGGGAACAAGAAATTGACATGTATATATCTATCTGTACATATGTATATATGGATTTGAGTTATTGGTGCCAAAATTTTCCTGAGGTCATGATACAAAATAATACCACACCAAGCGTAATAAGTATATTTTCTAAAGAAAACCTGCTAAACTTACTTAAAAATCTCTAAATTCATACCGCTTGAAGAGTAAGTACGTTCTTGAATATTGCCTTTTCAGTCAAGTATTGTTTATTTTTGATGACAACTCGTTCGTATTTTGGCTACTAATAAAACAAATTATTCATTAACATCGATTGGGTGGTAGGACAATGTCTAAGATTCCAAATATTGGTAGTTTCATTCGTGATTTCTTGAAAATTAATTTTCGGAGATTTCCTGATCATGTTTAAGACGATAAAAAAAGGATGAAGTACTCGCCAACAATTCTTTTAATGATCTTCTTTAGAATGTGCAATATTTTCTCATGCTGTCATTTTTTCATATCCGTGGTTTGGAACCGCATGTTTAACAAGTTTTCTTATGAAAAAAATCGAACAAACAAATGCTGTTGTTTGAGCTTAGCTGCTTTTTCAGTTTATCTGTCTGCGAAAACATCTAATTCTTTTTCAGAAATTATTAGTGACTTATTTTCACTAATGAGACAGATTTTTAAACTTTATTTAGACGTTACATGACCAGTATTTTTGTATTGTCAGTTGGTCAACTTGAAATTGTAAATTTTTGTAATTTCTTTAAAATTTTTGGTTCCTCAACGTTTCAGATCAGTTTCGTAGTCGCAGTGATTGGTAGGTACTCAGTACCTATGCGCGTATAAATAACATTTTTCAAATCATCCGTGTGTTTGTAGAAGTGATTTTAAGGTAAAGGTAGAAAATTAAAAAAAGAGACCCTAAATTTATTTAAATTTTCCGATCGCATATTATTGGGAAATGGGCTCGAAAATGTCTCCAAACATTATTTTATTTCATCGACGTTTCTTTTTTCTTCTCCCTTTGCCTCTACGAAAAAACACAGAACGTTTCGAGCTCAAAATTACTTTTATTTGGTTGGTTGCTGTTGGAAATGATCTGACTGCGTCTTGTGTTCTGTAAGTATTGTTATATGCAAGTGCAAAGGAAAACTAGCGCTCGAATTGAGGCGTAAAATTGCAGACTCAAAGCCAATATTATTATGCAACGAAGGGAAATTTTAGCGTCAATGCAGAAAAGAATGTTGTCGAGCGAGTTCGCTTCCCGGATTTGGCGTCTCATAAACCGAACCGAAGCCAGTTAAAAACTTTTAGAATACAATACGCTGGTGTTGGAATATATGGAAGTCGATGTAGGGGAGGCGGTGGCGGGGCTATTGGCGAAGGAAAGCGAAAAGTATGAAAGAAATATTGTAAGAGGAGACGATGCGAGCGGCAAAATATTACAAAGGTGAAGAAAACAGAGACGAGTCGGTGGTGAAAAAGAAAAAAAGCCTGCGAGTGAGTGAGTGAGACAGAGAGACAAATAGACAGAAATAAAGAGACCGAGGGAAGGGTTATGGAGGGAGAAAAAAGTTAAAAATTTAGGGGAAGTGGTCGTGAAGTGATGGGGGATGAGCGAAAGAAAAGGGAGAGAGAAGATAAGAATAGTTTAACTCTGTGGTATACCAGTAGCACAGGTGTCATCCTCTGCTTTCGCCACGACGCAGTAATGTAAACCGGACGGGGTTACAAAGTAAACGGCTCTCAACGGATTATCGGCAAAAGATATATAGGATACCTTTTCCATAAGGCTATTAATTCTCTTTTTGATACTTAATCGGGCGTCTTCGCTCGCTGCGAAATATATATGAAACTTGCCCACTTTCTCTGTGTCTGTCTATCTGTCCGTCTGTCTGTCTCTTTCTTTCACACTCGGTTGGAGATTGAATAATTAATCAACGGTTTAAATTGTACGACGATGATATTAAGACCTAATTGAGGTGCTGCACGGTGCTCAAACTTGTTCCTTTTTTCTTTTCTTTTTTGTCGCCTGTACGTCTGCTGTCCCTTCAAACGAAATTACATCGCAATTGCCGAATCCCTTTCTCATCGAGATTTTCACAGAGTTTTATTTCGTCGTGAATTCGTGATGTGTGGCACGGCGTGGGGTTACGTGTGTAAACCTAATTATCTGTCCTTTGGTTTCTTCGAAACCAGCCTTTCACACTCTGCGTAGTTTTCAGCTGTTTTATGAAAAATCCTGAACTACCACCTACTATCTCTACTCGAGCGTGGATGGACGTCAAAAGCAAAAAATGTTCTTGGAATTCGATGAAAATTATGATATTTCTTTAGCCACGTATCGATTGCCACCTTTTTATTAGCTACGCGGAGAACTGACAACGTAAGAGAGTGTCCCAAAAAAGGCTACTCCTGTCTTCTGAAGAAGCACTCGTTGTTTCTCTAGGACAGTAAAATTGAAAAAATAGTCGCGGCTGAAAATGAAAAAAAGGTCGTCGAAGAACTCATGGGACAAGGAACGAGATTATGAGAAAATGTTACTCATGTTTTGCAGATTATTTAGAATGGTTGTGGCTTCCCTTGAACTGGAATTGGACAAGTGAAAAAAATTAATTTTCAAGAAATCGTGAATAAACCATTAAGATTTTGGCATTATTCTAATTGTAGAATTCATATTTGTGAATTACTTATTACTAATTTGCTAATATTTTATGAATGACCCTTGATCGAACAAAAGTTCGACTTTTTCTAAGAAAGAAATAAAAGTAACAATTTCGAAACAATACCAATTTTAATGGTGGCAAAATTTCACTCGTTTTGTTCTGTATTTTTGGGCACTAAATTTTTTGTGTAGTCCTATTTTAGTTCTAGCCAGTTGAAAAACATAGGGCCAAGTATGATGCCTCGACAATAACTAATGGTTTACCATAAAATTAGTGACATTTTCTATTCTCGTTCCCCTTTCCGTAGTTTCTCAACCCCGTTTTATTCTGAGCTTCTTATTTGTCAGTTGTCAGTTCAGGGGTATCCATTTGAGAAAAAATCGAGAGTTTCGTGAGAAATTTGTTAGGTATTTATTTTCGGTACTTGGACGGAGTGTTCAACATCGTTCAGGCATTAGATGTTTAATTTTTCCGCATATTCGCAGTATTGATTGGTCATCTTGAAATATTGTCAATTCTTGGAATTTCTGGTTTGTGTGTGGTTCTTCTATTTTCGGTTTAAAATTTTTGGCCGGTTCTAATTAATTTCTCGGTCAAAATGATTGGAACCAAGTTTGTATAAGCTTTATACTTCAGTTAGATGAGAACAAAAAAATACTCTTATTCTTATAAATTAGATTAGTTTTTATTCCTTCTTGAATTAGTGGGTTTAGACGTCTAAAATAACATCCCCGAAAACGGTTTTTCTCGTTCATCTCAACAGATATCAATTTTATGGGAAAATTAGTCGAGTATAAAAATTTTTGACTAAATTTTTTGCAGAAAAAGTTTTATTCATTTTTGTCGTCTGATGTCCCTCTACTCTGCCGAATGAGCGCGAAAGATAGTACTTGAAAGTATGAGTACGGTTGCTATTATTAAGGCAATAATTTCAACTTATTACGACACAATACTCAGCAACTGTACCTAGATAAGTAGGTATAGTCGCGGTTTCAGCGTACAGTGAAAAGGTACAATCTTCTGCGCTCATTTGGTTGGGAAGGGGATGTCAAATTGTTAAAATGTATGTAACTTTTTCTATAGGAAATTTAGTGCCAGACATTTTCATATTTTATTATTTTTTCAAAAAAATCTATAATGATTGAGATGAGCGTGAAAAACTACTTTAGGAGGCATATTCACCCCTATCTCTGTGAACGCTTGCGGTCGGTGGAATGTGACTTTCAGTATGTTGTTTTAAATTCCCAAACTGATCGATTTGGTTATATAGTAAAGAAATTAAAACTATTCTAATTTGTACGAATTAAAAATCTCTCTTAACTGGATTATTAGAACAATATTTGTTAAATATTCGGTGAATCTGCAAAAGTGATTGACGAATTGAAAAGAACCTCCCACTTTTTGACTTGATAATTCTTTTTACCAAGTCTAATTATTTTCGATCACTTGTTGATACGGATGAACTATACCTAAGGCAGGAAGGGATCGAATTTATTCGAATTCTTTTTAATAGGTTTTTCTCTTTTTTTTCCACATTGCCGTTGGTTGTTTTTTTTTCTCCTCTCATCATTCTTCGAAATGAAAATAAACTTTGGTCACAAATAAAATAATTCGTTTCGCGCTTTAGGAAACGTTGGAAATTCGAAACTTGCTCGGGAAATATTGGCGTTCGTCTAAAGTAAATACGAAAGTAGATGGGATGAAATTCGCTCCAAAATAAAAAAAATTCAAAAAAAAAAGGACAAAAAGTGGGTTGTTCATAAATTCTTTTTATTTTTCCTCTTAGTCGTGTTTGTCAAAAAAAAAAAAAAAAAAAAAAAAAAACAATCACTTAGTTTGCAGAATATCTGGCGCTGCTTGATCTCGTCGACCTACTATTTGGCAATGTGAAAAAATGTTGCCAAACGACGGCGACGGTAACATCCACAAAAAACAGAAGATAGCTTTTATCCAATTTTCGAACTATTGTTTTCCTTTAATCCACTCGTAAACATGTCGAAACAATGTCGTTTTTGTGTCCCGTCTTTGTCTTCCGTATTTGTAAAGTCGACGAACGAATAATTTATTTTAGCGCCGCTACACACAAACTTACGTCCAAATAATGGACTTTCCCAGTGAAATTAAGGGGGCATGGTGGCGGGGCATTGGGGGCGCGGACAAATGAAAGTTCGGTGGCGCACGTCGGATATTTTACTTTCGGTTATTCCGGCATTTGTTCGTTCGTCCCTTTGCCCAGACGTGGATCGTATTCGTCATCATCTGTAGTAATTTTTCAGGCTATCGCCATTCGTTCGAATTTATTGCTTTCATTAGTTCTCTGTCAAAAAATTGCGATTAACATTTGATTCTCACCGACAGTCGGTGGATACAATATTCTATAGCGAATTGGCAGCATCATGTACAGAAAGAAATCTCATTGACCTTATATTGTAATTCACTCTCCGATCGACAAATCGAAAACAAAACAACTTGAACGCGGAGACACTATCTGATTATTATAATGATTTTTCAAATGTTATTTATACCCACATATCGGACTAATAAAATTACGAAATAGATGAAAACAGAAAGGCAGTGGATACGAGACAGTAGTAGGCATTTTACTGGGTGACGGAGATGTTAGGCTTAATTTTCACCTGGGTAGCCGGAAATGCCATCAGCGTTGGGCTAGTTAATTTCTAATTTTAACAGCTTTGTTCGCAAAAGAACATTATTTGTTGAAAATTGTGTGACAAATACTTTCTTCAAGAACGACGTTCTGGGTGGCATCGACCGTTTAACAAAAAACAAATTTAGAAAACGATCGTTGAATGGGATTTCGGACGTTTTTAGGGAACTGCGAAGAGGCATCATCAACTTTCGGGGAGGTAACTTTTCCGTTTCACGACGTCCGCTCTCCATCTCACAAATCCCGCATTGTCGTTCCCAAAAATTTTCACCAAGTTAATAAAAAATTTCCTGTTTTTTCTCTCTATGTACCTACTTGTATGTACCGTGGGACATGCAAACCCAGAACCCCAACTAAATACGAATACATTCCAACCCATTTGTGTCATTCTGATGGTATATTACACTCGTGCTGAGCTGAGATATTATTCTGGATTCATAAATTACGTTATTGACGATAGACCCTCCGTTATATACGAATGTTCATTACAATCCGATGATCCAGGTTTTATTCGCCATTTTGAATTTCGTCACAGATTTAGACCATATTACGTCAGTAGCCATAGGTTTTTATCATACAAAAAACGGGTTGGTACCTATTAGATATAACTGTCTGACCAATAATTTTTGTAAGTTTTTAACGTTTAAATTCTATTCTTTTTAATTTCTGTACCATCAAATAAATTTTATGCACAAAAAATAAGCACTCTTTGGTTTTTCCTCTTTTTCTTAGTTCTTTTTTTTTTTTTCGAATGCAATTTTGCTTAGAACGAAAATGAGAGCTCTTCGCGTCAGCCCAAAATCGTGCGAAATTTCGCACGCGTGAATGGTTTTTTTTGTTTTCTTCTTTCACTCTCTATGGGTAATCAAATGAAAGAATTAATTGGCTCGCTACTCAGCATCCATAAATCTTCTAAAACGAATCCTTCGTAGGTACCTACTTTTTGACGATATTACGAAATTGCTGGTACTGAATTTTTTTATTTATTTATTTTTTTGTGTTAGCTGTATCGGTTTGCACGAGTTAATCCAATAAACTAAATTCTCCGTAATTTTACCTCGTTTTTCATCTTTTTTCCTCCGTTTCCTCTCGCCCTTTCTCTCTCGCACACATTTGCTTTTGGCCGAACGAATTTTCAAGCTAACTCCGAACTGTTAATTCCCCCTCCACCCTCCTGTATTTGATGGAATACATAAAAACGAGGATTATTTAATGACTTCTCCGCAGAGAATTGTGTGCGAAATTCGTGGACGAATACGACGTGAAAAAGTAAACGACCGTTGTGTTGTCCATTTTCTTTTTCTTTTTTTCTTTTTCAATGGTTGTTGTTTTCGAAACTCGAAGATTTTATTTGTCTGACGCCGTGCCGCCGAAAATCAGCTTGTGTCATTTTTACGATTTAATGACGATACGAAGTTTTTGAATTAAAATTTTATTGCTAATATTTATGATGTGGGGTAAAATAGTGAATTTACAACCCACTTTTGGCAGAGGGATGTAATTCGCCTTCAGCTAGTCGTTCGATGAATACGGAATGTCCGAATCGGCTTGGGCGTTTTCTCAAAAATATTATTATGGGAGCGGTAAAGTCGAATATCTTCTCCTAACCTGCCTCATATTTTTGAAACATTGGGGAGTGGTCAGTTCCGAACACGATGGAATAAAAATCCAGCTAACAAAAATTCACTTGCTTAAGCGATGAGAACCAGTGGCGTATTCAAAAGTCTTTCTTGCGAGAGGGATGCATCTAAAGATAATAAATGAAAACTTTTTAGGCTTCTCTCTTTTGCACTTTTCCTTGCACTTGCAGCACGGTTAAGACCAAATTCAAGACTGCCGTGGTCTCATTCTTGACATGGCTTTGTCTTTTGCTCATCACCAAAGGTGACTGAACATAAAGTTATAATTACCGTTAACTTGGATGGATGTATCATAAAAAATAGAACTAACTGGCAGTTTGGGGTTTTTCGAATCAGAGAAGTCATCAAAATCAAAACCATCTTTGTTAATGATTGTGTATGTAATTGTTGGCAATAAAGAACAGAGAGTTAAGGAAACATGACGGAGGAAGAGGCGAAAATGAAGAGAGAAATGTCATTTTATTCGCTTGAAACCATTACATCCCACTTAAACCCTATTTTAATTTGGCACAGTGCCTTCAACAATGTTACTTACGCCTTAAGTATTCCACTTCCTTCGAATCGACTCGTCCACCTCAAACTTTTTTCTGCTTCACCGATTTTTCTGCTCCTACACAGCCTCTAAAAGTAAATATAAGTAGGTAAGACAGTATTATACAAAAATTCTAACGTTTGTTTGAATATCCAACCGGTTTGTGGGAAAGAAAAAAAACACCATTTTTTTTCTTCGGTTCCGTACTTTGCTTTTCCTATAGGTTTGTCTGTGTGGATTTTTTTTTTTATAATATATAATAACAACGTGTAATAATAAGTGATTTATGATTCGGCCGGCTTACCGTTGTTTGCCGTTTCGCTAGGGACCAAGAAAGAAAAAAAAGTTGAAGGTAAAAAATTTACTAAACCGCGAGACTGGCCGTTTAATTTATTTTTTCAAATTCGCCACCCACTCTGTTTTTCTGAACGAACGAACCCTCTTCCTTGTGTTGCGTACAACCATAACAGGTCCTGAATGTTTGCTCAAACAGTCGAATATAGGTAAAAAAAAAAAAAAAAAAAAAAAACCAATGTCTCATTCGTGAAGAAAGCCCATCACCTTCGCAGATTAGCGCTTTAAAAAAGTCCTTTCAAAGGAGAGTTATTAGATTTGAGTAATGATCGCCCTCAAACTTCCTCCTGTATGCAGCCGGCGTTGAACCCACATCTCCAAAATGCAGTGCTTGATGATGTAGGCTTGTTGGTGATTTGCATCTGTATGTAGACCAATCTAACCGTATTAGAGGCGTTTTTGCGCATCCATTGAACCACTTACTTGAGCTTAGCTCGGGAACTTAACCGAGTTTTCACTTTCTCCTCCTCTTTGTAGCGTAAAAGTATGATTGTCGGACTCAGTATTTATAAATATTTCATCTACCAAAATTTCTCCTCTCTGGGAAATGCCTGACCAAAGTTGCGTATTGGTGCGTTTTAATTGGAAAAACCTTACTACATCATTGTTGTTATTCACAAAAAAACAGAAAAAGTGTAAAAATAGATGAAAAGTTGGAAATACTCCTATGGAGGTGCCAGGAAGCTAATCAGCGACTGTCATATTTCGTTTGTTCCAAAAGCAAGTATCGTACTATTTAGCTGTAGTTGTCGATTGGAAGGCAGATGTGGGATAGCCTGTATGTGATCCTCCACAACGTACTCCTTCCGTCGGTATTAGCATTATGAGAAGGAAGAGGGCCTCGAGCGGCTAGATGCGAGATACACGGAGGGTGTTGATACTTGACAGCTGCTACCACTCAGTTCATCGCTCATTTATATAGGGTAGTGGGTAGTAAGATTAGTACCTAATTACTGAGAGTGTTGGAGATAGTACCAGGAAAGGTGTATATAAGGAGGGTCCCGGGAGGTCTGGATGGACCACCCTTAGTCAAAGAAAAAAATCTTGTATATCTAAAAATAGTGTTTTTGTCGGTTTAAGTAATTTTGGTTGTTGAGGGAAGGGGTTATGAGAGACCACTGAGAATATGTGGATCTCTCATCATGATGCAGCTATCTACGTCCTTGGTACCATGCACCGCTTGCTATCACATTGGGGTCGTCAAGTGTGTGGAGCTGATAAAAATAGAACCGGGTTGATATTCTTGAAATTTCTGGCATTTATGCAATGCAACGGTAGCCTAAAATCTGTTTGGCACGAAGATAGACTTTAATAGAGGACAGCGTTAATAATTTTGTTGTGATAGCATGAAAAAAGATCCGTAATACCATTATTTTCGTTTATCGTGAAGCTGTAAAATACCATTCAACTGATTCTAAATTTTAGGCTATCATAGTATTCATATTAACTGCAAACCTCAAGAATACCATCGCCGGTGACCTAATCTCGCCAACTCCAAAAGCAAGCATTGTACCAATAGCTTGCAAATGCAGATGCAAGGTATCGCCCAAACGTTATTACCGCTGCCTTAATTTTATTAAGTATAAAATTCTAACGGAGCTATAGAAGTTCAGTAAATTTTACGTATGCCTTTGTTTAATTTAGACAATAAATCAGGCCCGTAGCCACGGAGGGGACAGGATGTGTTGCTCCCCTTGGTGCCCCTTTGGAAAATTTTCAATTCTTTTTTTTGAATTTTAAAAACGAAACAAGCCCGTTAACGATGTTTTTTTATTTTTGATTGAAATTTTCAATCAAAAATAATGTTTTTTGGAAAATTTTCTATTTATAAAAAATTTTGCCCTCCCTGCTCTGCAGTTTTCCACCTTTGGATTTTACTGTTGCTGCAGGCCTACAATAGATTACTGTATTCACCAGAAGTGACGAGGGAGTTGAAATTTTTACATTTTTTCAAATTTAAAAATAAACCTTGATCTCCGAAGACAAATAAAATGATATAGATAGGCTAGAACATAGCTTTAAAAACCATTTTCCCCTTTAAGAAAAGAAAGAAGAAAAAGTAAGAAATTTATTGAAAAAAACTCGAGTTATCCAAAAATTTATTTTTGTTGAATTAGATGGTGTTCGTCTTACATGTGAAGTGTGTAAAGTAAAAAGATCTTAAGATCTTATCGGTATACGTGTGAAATGACGGCGTGTGTGCGTACACTCGGGTGAGTATACAGTGCGTAGACTGTGTAGACCGTAGGCCATGAAATAAATAAGAAGAATTAATGTACCGACTCAGAGAACACTGTTACAGATTTCCATCTACCTACTGACCTCTGTGTAGTCTGTAGTGCTAGTCACTGCGCGAGCGTTTGAAATGTTGAGAATTTGAATTTTGAATCGACGTATCCCGCGCTACCCAACTCGAACGTTTCTGGGAAAATACCGTTTGAATCTTTGGGTACTGCGAGTAAATTGAATAAAACAATGGGTTCTTTGTCAGTATTCATATGAAAGCAATCCTTTGCTGCAGTTGGTCATTGTTTTCGTTTTGTTTTTTTTTTTTTTTAAATGTTAGGTTACTACTCTGGATACAAGTATCGCAAAGATTCGTGTAGGCGAGGTTGAACGATGAACGACACAAACCAAATCGTCTGCAACTAAATCGATTTCACGTTTTGTATGTGTCACGTCGATTATAGGTGTTCGTGTTGATTGATAGTGTTGACCACCGCCGCCATTCCAAATCGAATTTCCATTCGTCGTAAATTATCGTATTAACATATATCTCTCGTGCGTTCGTGTATGTGTGTGTGTGTCGTGTATGTGTGTTTAGTCCACTTGTCATTAGCCCAGCTTCTGTTTGAAGTTGATAATTGGCTCTTATAAGGTTTTTCACGTATTCTACATGAATGACCATGAGGGGTAGCCGTATCTTCCTTAACCCGTCGATCTGTGTAACGAGCCCCATTGTTTTTTTTTTGTTGTTTTTTTTATACTAAATATTTTTATTATTTTCTTTCGTTTCAGTTGTACTTTTGGACACGGCTACCGAAGCTACGCTGGAATGGACACGATATCCTTTTGGCCCAGAAGCTACGACACCTGGGGTGAGTAATCTTATCATTTACTGCGTACTGCTTGCGGCGTTATGCCTAGATGTCGGATTTGTCTAACTCATCCTCACCCAGTTGTGATGCGAAAACTTGGATGCCATTTTTATTATAATTATAAGCTTTTATTCCACTCACTACTGCGATTTATAAAATATACCAATACTGCTGCCTACCTTCCGCAACGAAATAATGTTTATTTAGCATAAAGCTAAAGCCAAACAAAAATATGAAAGCTTATCGTTGAAAAACTCGTTTTTAATCTAAACTTATTATTTAATACTGTACCTAGAGTAGGCGATTGTGCAGGACTCGGGTTTAGACAAAAACAGCAAGAATCAAATGCAAGAGCTAGAAAAACTATAGGATGGAGCTTCTGAGGAGGCTGAGATTCTGTCATTTGTTCCACAAATGAAGATAAATGGAATTATAATGAAGATAAATGGAATTATTTATTTGTTTTTCTCGACAGTGCATATTTTCGTATTTTTTCTGGGGCTGCTTCGCCTCGTTTTGCTGGGGTTAGCCACCCTCTCATGCTCTCTTGGCTTCGTCTATGGGAGAAATGATTTGTTTTGCGAATAACTCGGCTATCAAGGAAAACATCATCATCTTTAATATTGTATTAGCTTTAGAGGAGGGGTCTACACCCCCTCTTCACCCGCTCCAGTTACAAATCCTAGATGACCAAAATCATATGCCTACTTATGCGAGTTACCTTCAATATCCGATGGTGATGAAATATGCAGAAAGCACTTTGTATATATATATATACCTATATATTGTAATACGCAGAGCGCCCAGTTTTTTTCTTGTATTTTCTCTCGCCGTCATTGATTGATTAATTCATTTTAAGTGAAATCTGATTGTGAAAATGAGTTTGTTGTTAAGAAATAGGGGGATCATCGCTGAAAATTGTTTTCTGTCATCATTAGTTTTTGAAATAAATAAAAAATTAAAAAACGGCAAATTTCTCATTAATTTGCAGTTTTTTTATGGTCGATTTGTAAAAAACTAATGGCGATAAAAAAATTAATTTTATGAGAGAACTCGAGAAAATTTTCTCCTCTTTTCCATAGTACAAACCTCAACTTGGTCACTTAAATAGAACCTAAGAATTCGTGAAGTGAGAGAAAAGCAGTTTTTTTCAAAATTAAAATGTGAATGTTGCAAAAAACGCGGGTAAATATACATAAAGTGGGATTGAATTTTATAATATAGATATTTACGTATCCTTCATTGAAAATAGTTCGGAAATTTGCATAATTTAGACACAAATTGGTGAAGTATCTCGTTTTAAAGTCGGAGTTGAGTGTTGATTAAAGTGACATCGGAAGCATGTATGCTTGTGTAAAATTACAATGTGAAAACTTGAGATGACTTCTGGTGTCTCTTATCGTAGCAAAAACCTTACTCTTAATGCGAGGAATATTAATCTTGTCGAAATCCCATCTCAACATTGACTCTTTAACTGTTAGCTTTCATTTTTTTTAACATTTTTCCGAAAAAATTGTCGCATTCGACTGTGTGACGATTTGTATGGCGTTGGGTCTTTGCTCCATACTTCTCCAACTCGTCCGATGAATTTTCGTGCAGGTATTTCTATGCCCCTCCTCACTCCAAAGAAACATACTATAGCGGTGTCTACGCTTGAATCATTGAGACCTATGGAGGTATTAATGCTGCGAGAAATCGACGTGTACTATTCTTACATATAAAAGTCACTTGTCTATAACGCTTATCACGTGACCAATTTCCAGATATAGCTGGCTAATTGTATATTTAAGTCTAACTTCGAATCATTTTTTCTTCGTAATATTATAAATCATATCGATTCACGTGGTTATTGATAATTCCGATGTATTTATGTAGATCTGTGTAAATTATTGCTGGGCAGCAGCAGAGCGTGGATGCTCCTCTCTAGTATAGATATAAGAAATTCGTGCCGATATGGCGAGGGCCCATCGTAAAAGCTATTTTTCCGGATTTTCTTTTCCTTTTCTTTATTTTATTATTTTACTTGTACGCCACGATGCTCTCGTTGCGTATATTTTTACGCGTTTTCGCGGATGGAGTGAAGCAGTTGTGAAAATTGGAAAAATTGTTGCTCGTAACGACGGACCTCATTTTCACGCTCAGATTCGAACCCATTCTAAAACGACTTATCCCCCGTTTTACTCTCCACTATTCTACAAGCCTCTCCTGCCCACCAAAATCTCCTTCATCACGTTCTCAAAACAATTTACATTGCTATACGTATACAGTCGTACATTTCACAAGTAGTGTGCGTTGCTTTACCAGTGCAGTGGCTCTTCCTCCCATTTTTCTCATATAGGTACTTTTTGATTTTTTTTTTCTTTTTTCGGGCTGGCTACGTTTCGGTCTTTCGATTTGTAGAGGCAGTTAACCCAACTTTTGAATTTGTTTTTTGTCTACCTTCGATTTAATGTTGCGGTCAGCAATTCGAACACGTTATAGTTATGACCTTCCTAAAAATAATGGCTCTCTATTCTCGCCGGTACCATTTTTATATTTTCCTCGTGGTGATTGCCCCCTCCCGCTTCGTCCCCTCACTTTTTTGTGACCGTTCGTCGTGATTCGTTTTGAAATTCCATTTCGTGATTTTTGGTTTTATCGATGTGTGCGAACGAAGATATGAAATCGAAGGATGAGGAGAAAGTGAAAAAAGTTAAATTGATCTCATTCCATCTAAATTACTCTCGCCTTCGGGAGAGTCGATTGACGTGTGCTATTCGGCCGGAGGCAAGTCCTTACCGCTTGATTATGTTGGATATAAAGTCGGTTTTATCAAGGCGAATTTCCGATATTCGTCGGATAGTTCTAGCATTTGTCGGCAGCTTGTTCTGTACGTACTCTATAGTATGTAAATATTACAATTCGTTAATCACGCGTTAATTAAAACTGTTCACTGTGACGTAATAGCCGGATGAATGTAGGAATCTCGTCGATTGCACTCTTATTTCTTCATTGTTTCTTCGACCTGTATGATTGGAGAGAGCATCGAGTTATGGGGCCAAAGCATTCTCAAAAATTGTGCGAATTAAAAAACTCGTCCAAAACGACGGTATCACCATCGACCATCGTTACTTTTATTTTATTATTCAGTCTAACGTTAAATCGTTTAATGTTGCACGAAAATATGAAGACGAGGAAATGGGGTCGTCGAAGAAGTATACTATTGAGACGTAAAAACCTCACCACCATCCGCCGAGGATTGCTCTCCGTTTAGTTCGTTCGTAGTCGGTGGTCGCACTAAATCTTCGACTAAGCCCTTAAGGATTGGAAATAAATACCGTCTCCTTCCCTTTCTCCGTACCACCCTTAAGGGAGAGAGCGAGAGAGAACGTGTACGGATTTATGGTGTGAAGCGAGAATTGATCGCGCGAATTGCGCCGATTAACGAGCATCGCAGTTGAAAATTGCGGATAACGACCGCCGAGAAAAATGGTAAAGTGTGAAACGAAAAGCTTGCAAAAAACCACATATATAAAGCTCGAAATGAATATGGGGAAAAAAGATAGGAGGGTAGAAAAAAAAAAAAAAGGCAGCCCATCGAATTCGTATCCTAACGCTGGTGGCACACGTGAAAACACGACCGCAGAAACATACCGACCTACCGGTAGGAGTGAAAAATAATCAACAACAAAAACAGAAAGTTGCGATAACCGCGGAAGCTTTTTTCACGGTTCAAAGGCGAAAAGTGGCACGTTGGAAATCGTATCCGATCCCCTCGGGGGACATCTGTTCAGGATAGGTGGTGTGAAAGTGGCGAGGGGGAGTGGATTCAGTGGCAATGGTATGTATCCGCTTAGGGTATGTGTATATATACGTACTGGGACGAGTACATATACGACACTCCTGTTCCGTCCTTTTTTTTTTTTTCCCTTTCTCGTTTCTCAATCTCTGGGGAATCGTTAACCAACGCCGCACCGAATGATGGCATTTTTCTGGACTCGTGGAAAAAAAAAAATTAAAAAAAAAAAAAAACGGAGCCCGGCCGAAGGGTGTGAAACGGCAATGAACTGCGGCAGTTTGGGGGGCGGGGGTGGGTGCTCCGTACATTCGCCATTACGTTGACTTTCTTCAGCGATGATTTCAAAAGTTGCTGCGTAGTCGCGTACACGCGTTACAAACACCACGAGTGTCAGTGCATGGATGTCTGGCCGGAGCCGAGTAGGTTTACAGATAATTACGTCTCACGTTTTCGTTTCGCTGCGAAAAATACGGCGATGACGACGAACACGATCCCGTGGGAGAGAGGCAAATAAATAACGTAGCTGATTAAATTGTTCCATCCTGGGTACGCGGGCATTGATGAACTCAGCCACCACCCTCGCCTGTGCACACGTTCGGGTGACGAGTGAGGGTCGAAACGTTTTCGTTGATTAAAGTCTCTGTTTATTGGGCTCCTCATTAAGTAAACTGCTCGTCGCTCAAATTGCATGTCTTTGAACGCCAATGTCGTTTGTTCTAAACAAGAAAATTATTCGCCTTGCTGCCGGATACGAATTCGTAGGTTCCCACTTGAAATCACATTTCTCTCCCTCATGTATATCATTCTTCCTTATCAGGTGTAGTATTTTTCGTAACTAGCATTCTTTCGTTGGCGCTTCCCTTGCCCCTTATTCAATATCATCGTGCGTCGCCGCCGCCGCCCCCCCCCCGTATCCTCTGAATGCTTGTCTGATAATACCCTCTTAGCTTCGAGATATTTCAGATTTTCTTCAAACAATAATTGCTATCATAATATGCTGTGCAATTTTAATACTGTTTCTTAGAAATGCACCTCGCCCTTAGATTGATCTTGCTGAAGGTCTAGGAGCACACCTTTGTTTGGGACTACTAGTCTAATTAATACGTGTTTTTCTGCCGTTTGGTTCCAATTTTGAAACCATCTCGAGACAATTACATCATGTCGTCGTCGGTGCTTCTAGAGTTTTTCATTCGGAAAACAATTTTGTTCTGTAACCAAACCTATTGCTTCAGCATTATAAATTGAAAAAGAAAAAGAAAAAAGAAATTATTTATCGAAACTACTGTAGCGTATTGACCAGTACATTTACTAATGAGTAATCGTGATAGTCTGAGCAATGGCCCGAGCTGTTTCCGTAAAAATCCTATACTATTGTATGTGTATATGTCATAATATGTACCTGTGTGGTTATTATATGTTTGTATGTTTGTATGTAAATGCGTTCTGACAAATAGACCAACACTGTGGCTGAAATTTGCAGGATAGAGGTTTTTGGGTGCGAGAAAACGATCCAGATAGGTCTCTAATTTGAGAAAATTCGTCGAACAGATATACGAGCATCTCAGTCTATCCATCAGCTATAAGTGACAACATCTAAAAAAATTCGTCTGGAACGAACGTTTTTTTAGATCTACAATCTGCCTATCATCAGATTTATTGATTAACGCTAAACACAACTGATACAAAATGTGTCATAGTGACTCTTAAATCATAGTTAATAATTTAATTAACATCGGCTTCCGTAATTGCATTTTATCGATGAATTTTCGAATTTAGATATCGAATTTAAAGTATGGCTTTTTACTTTTTAGCGTAGAGCTACTTTCCGAGCAAAGCTCGATGAACCAGATAGTTAATTGTAAACTAATGAACAATGAGGTCGGATGACTTGTGTCGTTTTAGTTTTTGATTTTTGAAGGTCGTCGGCAACGTTTATGGGATAGTAGGGCTGATCGGTGATTGGGTATTTCATCCGGGAAAATACTGTGTGCCACGATTTGGCTTCGTTAATTCTACTAATTCTTCGCGGTTTGGTCCGAGCACTCAGTTGGTAAGTGCTTCCTGCAGTCGTTTTATCGGTGTGTCTTGACCTTGATCGATAGCTAGCATTGCAGTGTCATCTACGCAGCTTGCTGTTATGATAGGCGACACGTATACTGTGGAAGGTAGAGCAGTGGGCCCAAGACACTCCCCTAGCATCGGAAACAGATTGGTACATTTTACCTCTCCGTAATTCGTTGGGTAATGTGCTTCGCATGCCTGGCAGTCAGAAAAATATGATCAGCGTTATTTAAGTGAGGAGTAGGGGTAGGTACTTATTCGTTAGAACTTTGATTATTTTTTTATTTTTGCTAAATACATTCCATCACTCATTTTACTTTTGGCACGTCCAGTTCCCAAATTTTGGAAGGAAAATTCCAGCGTCCTTCGATTATTTCTATTTTCTATCCACCTTTTTGTTTGTGAAGCTGTTTGCGGGTCGATCTCGTATTTTTTGCTGCTACCCGTTAGTTTCGGAATGACAAAATTTTCTCTAACTTTTTTCCCCGGCGTTGTGTTCGCTGCATCAGTTCTTTTTGCGAAAACATACAATCGCCACACTTTAGTTGAAGTGGAAATTCCAACTTTCAGTTTCCCTCGGCAACCAGTGAACTTTTTTTTTAATTAAAGCCGGCGCGGCGTATTGCCGATCAAGAGTTGTGTTGTCAATTATTGCGTTTACTTTCGGGTTTACGAGGTTTTCCAACTCGCTCTTCTTTTTTCCCCTCTCTCCACCCACCTCATCCATCCTCTCACCTTATTTTCTCTCATTCGTTTCTTCGCCCCCGTTTAATTTTGTCGACCTACAAAATTCACTTTGACGGCCACCCTCGCTTTTGACAGCGCAATCGGCGTGTTATGTATTTCGATATTTTCGTATTCGGCTTTTTACGTCTATCCTTCTCTCTCCAGCGTGTCTTACATAGTTTTCCAACTTTAGGACGCTTCAACGTCGCACTTTTTTAGTACTTCTGCATGTGGTGAACATTTTTGTCCTTCATCATCAACAAAACTTGTTCTCAGTTTTGGACTTTTTGCGGTCAAATCGAGTTTCTGTCCTTTGTATGTGCGTTCAAAGGACTCGGTTCGTACGTCTCCATCCTTATGTGCGCCAATTTTTCCTTTTAGTCGCTACCCTTCTCTCTTTTCCGGCAGCTTAAAAAAATTTTAAAAAGGTAGATAATTCGCTAATTAGAGATGCGATAACATTACTTCCATATGCGTTTTTAGAGTTAATGAAATAGTTTGGATGGTGGTTTTCTGGTGGTTAGTGTCCTTCCCCATTTTTCTTAGCTTTCGTTGCCTGTTTGCAAAAATATTGACCTTGAGATTCGCTTTGTAGCCCACCAGAAACAGTGAAAACGGAAAAAGTAGGGTGAAAAAATATCTCTCAAAAGGATATTTTGTTGGTGCATTTGGAGAAAGGAAAGAAAATTCAGCGAATCATTGTTGGTGACCTAGAATTTCCTTTGTAGTTTGAGTTTTTTGTAGTTTTTCTTTGTATGTGATACGTTTTCGATGTCTACAATAACCTCCTGCTTTGAAATGCACAATTTTTCTCCAGATAGATAAATTTCAAAATGACAGATTGATGCAAGCGGTTGATGGCACTTGCGTAATGACCAAAAACAAGTTCAATACCAGTAGTCTCGGTATTGGTTTTTTTCATGCTTAGAATATTTTAAATTTTTATTATTGTCGACACCTTTTATGTTCTGCCAAAATATAGGCTATACGAATTTCACCCTACCACGTAGTCATTTAAACTATTTAATAATCGAGTAGGAAGAGAGAAAAAAGCCGAAATTTAAATATTGCAAATTATTCAGAGTATGGTAAAATAGCCAATATTCTACACTTCTTTCTGGTTTTTCTCAAATTTTTCTTTTGGTCGTGATCGTACCCAAAAAATTCTAGCCTAAAACAGGTTTACCCATCGATTTAGCTGATGGTGTACGTTACATTAATCGGATATTTCTTACCAGCTTAATAGCTTCAAAATTTCGAACTGTTGCCTTCGAGAGGCTCAAATTGAACAGCTGTGTACAAAATTTCAAGTGGTTTTAGTTTCGACTCCTCCTTTAAAGTTTAAACTACCGATTTGTTTCTCATTTCACGTTATTCAGATCCAAATCAATGTATCTGATGGGTTTTCCATCTGAATTCGTAGAAAATATAATGGTCGATATGATCGGCTGCATATGCTACGGAATCAGCCTAAGAATGTGGCCTACTTTCAAACGATAGCTGTGACAAAGTGCCGGAAAAAAGAACGTTTGTTCTGGGATGAATGCTGTTTTGAAGATCTGGAATTAATTCTGTTGCGTGAGAATAGCCATTGGAGGCGTGCACCTTTTTCCTTTAGCGTGTCTCTGGCTGTCTGTACAACGGGTGTATTCCTCACCTTTTGAAAAAAGTATGTGGAAACCCATTTACATAAAAAGTATAACCGTCGTTGTCGCAGTCGTTTTTAAAGTAAACACAAGTTGGAAGACCAGACGAAGGTATTTTACAAGATGTCGTATAAATAAACGTCGAACGCGCGTTGGTCGGTCGTCGTGACATATAAAATCCTATCATAATATTGGCTTTAATTTTGAAATTACGTATAGTATTTTGCTACACGCTGTCTTTTGTCCCCCGCTCCTCGCTTACGTACTCGGACGATTACCGCTCGAAAAACGTCTCTCAAAAGCGGTTGAAGTGTGTCCGACTCATCACAGCCAAATCCACTGGCAATCCAATCATCTGGTATCGACAAAATTGCATTTTTATCACTTTCTTTTACGCTGTGATGCTCTCCAACTGCCGTAGGTTGGAATTTTCTATAGATTTCCAGGAAGGAGGGGGAGTACAGGAGTATTTATGGGGTAGAAAAAATTGAGAAAAAATATATCCCATTTATTAAATCTGTTCGTGGGAAATTTAATTTTTCTTTTCTCAGAACGCTTTGCCTGATATGGGGTTAAACTCGCTGAATTATTAATACAGCTTTTAGTCTTTATTAGTTGCTGTATTTATACAGCTTGAGAAGCAAGTCGTAGAAAGCACGTGTGCGACTGTGTATGGCTGCATGCGTGAGTAACACTCTCTCGTTGCAACAGTGATCGACTGTCATTGCTGGTAACATCGGGCAGCAAAAAGCTGCATTCTGACGTCGTACCACTTTGTTCACGTTTTCTCATCATTCTGTTCGCTGGATATAGTGGCTCTGCTAGTGGAATCATCATGATCTTCTTTCCCTTATGTTCTCGAAAGAACAATGACTGGATTTCGGTGTGAATAGCAGTGAACCTGGACGTGCTGATGGCTTGCATTCGGACATCATATGCCTTCATCTTATCGACTCTCGAGCTTCGCCTTTCAAATACAAATGAACTGTTGGCTAACTTTCTGGCGATTAACTTGTAGGTTCCGGCACCTGAAAGTTTTACTTTTTCTTCGTTTCAACCTTTTAGAGGTGTGGAATTTCAGAAGCGGTACACCAATTTTTAAGCAGTTTCTGATTCGTCATACCTGCGCGAACATTTTCCTAGGTTCAAGGCCTGCTCAGGCCAATGAAGAACTCTTCACGTTGGCATACCGATGCAGAGGAGAGGAACAGTCCCGAATAGCTACAATTACGTGTGAGGTGAAATTGTTTGAGGCCAGTACATCTGTACATAACTCTTTGTGCAATGTACGAGTAAGTCATCTGTGAATGGGTAATCGATTTATTAATCCATCATTTCCACAGAATGAAATAACTATCCCGATTCAGTTATTGTAAGAATTCGATCGACGATGTAGCTAAATCGTGTTTCAAAAGTACCTACCTCTGTGATGTCTGATGGGCTGATTGTAATATTGTTGGACCATGCTTTACAGCTAAACTAGGCTCGGGTTTCTATCAAAAATTGTACATTTTAAGCTGGTCTGATTAAAATGGAATTTAAACAAACGTCGAACTGCGCTCAACTAACCAGATCCATACGTTTGTTTGTTGTTGGTCAGTGGATCATAATGTGCTTTCGTAAAAATTACGAACATAGTGCCCATAGGTATATTTCAGGCCTCCACATATCTCGGTGAAATTTAGATCGAATAATTGCCTAGGTGCGGTCTTGTGGTCACGCTGAGCCGGTTTCTGCTTTTCTTCGGCTGCCTCCGTGCGACAGAGTAGTGCTCCAGTGGAGACGAAGCCGGTCGTGGCACACCATCGAAATTATCATTCGACGATTTATCTAAATAACAGAAATCAGGTATAGAAGAAGACAAATGACGGCTACCGACATGTTGCTCGTCAAATTGTGTTTGCTGCTTCTACAGGTACTGCTGCTTCTGCTCCGCCGTTGTACTTACACATCGCTTTAATTCCAAATTTACGGCTTTCCGGAGAGGAGAGGAGAGGTTTAGCTATGGGAAAGCTGTGTGCTGCAGTAAGATGAAAGTGAAAGAGAAAGAGAGAAAAATAGTGAGAGAAGAAGAGGAGAACTGGCCGAAGTATTTTGGAGTAGTTATATGACGTATCTAGTTTAAACTTATTTTTCTGGCCTCTTGACTGTTTATGGTCGAATTTATTAGGTATCTGTCCTCTTGCTTGGATTCGCGTGCGCGGTCAAAAAGTGCATGTCGTGTTAAAAAGTGCTGCGGGGAGACTCACTAAGTTGGTAAATATTTAAGTAGGTACAGGACGAGTTAAACTAGTTATTTTGTTTGTTTGTTTTTTTTTTGTTTTTTTTTGTTTTTTTTTGTTTTTTTTTTTTGAGATGCTGACAGTAATGTTTTCTTTTTCTAACGGGCTATGAGTTCTCGTTCGATTGTCAAAAGGCTGGTAACTCGCCTCATTGTCATCGTAACGTCCGGTGTTGCTTTTGTTACTTTTTTCGATGCTTCAAGTTAATCTGCCTCAACAACGCAAATCTGATCATCGAACCTTTTATACCGAACACGATTTAAATAAGGTGGAATTTAGTGCGTATTTTGTCTATGAATTAGAATTTAATTCGAATTTGCTAAAAAGTTCTGAGAAATTTGTAAAAAAAAATGCCATAGATAGAAAATAAATAAATAATATTCATCCGCGCCTTTATGCGTGAATATTTGGTAAAGCAACTAAGATGAACATCAGCCAGCATCTACGTTTATTTTCTTCAAATTTTATCTTGCTTTAATATTTATGTACTCGTATCTACTTAGCTGTGATGTATCTTTTAATGGTGTTTACTACTTGAAATGGAGGAAATGAAACAAATTATTTATAAATTGAGGCGGGAGACCACCATATGGCATTGAAAGAGTGCGAAGAAAAATTTCCATCGAATTTGCGACCGCTTAATCAGAATAAATTAAAGGAAATCCTGGCTGGTTCAGGACATCTATATCCCAGAATTCTATCTTCTCAACGACTTCGCGGCTGGTAACGAATTTTTTTTTGGTAGTGCGAATAAAATCTGGTCACATGGTAATGGTGCTCTTTTTGGTTTGTTTTACTGAGCATACCTAGGGCCTATACGTATAATAAAGTAAAAGGTAGTCGAGATGTTTAACTTAGTTCTGAACTAATTTTAATTTGAGTCATTACAAATGTCTCAAATTTAAATTTTTCTTCAACCATTTTTTTTTTCAGTTTTTATTTGATAGTTTTACATTATATGATTTTTTTTTTGTAAGTGTTTCTGAAACTGAGACAGACTACACAGCAAAAGGGAGACAATATCTGGTCAAATCAAAGTGTGAAAGGTACAATTTTTTATCACTAAATGTTGCTGTTTGAGGATTATGCATAGCTTAGTTATTTAGGATTTGGCTCTACATCTGGGAGACCAATTAGGGTTCAGATCCTAGCCCTGACTATTTTCCCTACCAAAAAACCAGTGTTGTATCTGGAATGATTATGTTACCATCCGCATGACTGCAGCAGTTCTCAGTCAAATGAAGTCGTTTGTAATGAATAATTATTAATGATTACATTATGTTTCGTCAGTTGATTACAGGGGTGATTTATCAGTTATTGGTGTTTGTTGCTAATTATAAGCTGGCCAAAAGAGGGGTGTTTGGCCAACTAACTTTAGTGGAGCTTGCACTGATATTTGTTCTGCATTCGACATGTTGAATGATTGAAACATCGGGTGTTTCATTCTCCCTGTGCGGGGTATAGTTCACCTTAATAAACTGATCGAAGGGGCTAGTTTTGCTCATTGCTATTTGAAATATAAATTTTTTTTCATACCTTTTCGTTGATATTTATCAAGATTTGTATCGAGGTGGACAACACTCATGCGGCTGTTCGTGTTCTTAGTCCATCATCTTTAATTACATTATCATTTTTCGGATTCCGACTATGTTGTAGATTCGTCAGTTTTAGTTTGGCCAAAAATAGGAAATGTCCATCTTGGGGATGTACCCGCTCTTACACATACCTTTCATCGAAGATTATTTACTCATAATAAATTCTGTGGCGTTAACGTTCAAAAGTTTCCATGTTAACGTATATTTCTATTGAGAATCGAAACTTTTATTCGTTTTGTGCGTTTATCATGAAATTTGTTCCTCTTTTTGTCGTTTAAATACGAGTAAAAGTCACAGAGAATTGAATGCGTATAGCACGCATTTTGTAACTTCCCAAAGAAAGTTGAATTTTTTTTGTAAACCTGCAAATCGCAATAATGAAGTGACGGTTATTGTGCGTTGTAGGGCCCGTGGCAGAGGCCGTATTGGGAGGTAGAAAAAAGTCAAAATGAGGGGCTAACATTAGTTTTGCAAATCAAATAATAAGAGGAAAAGAGACAGAGGAAAAAAGACAGACGAAAAGAGACAGAGTAATAAAAGTAATAAAAAGATTTGCAAAAAAAAAAAAAAAAGCATTCTTTCTTCTGTATCGTTGTATGTGAAAGCTCTCCAGTCATTGACAAAATTTTTCAGCTTTCAATGGATGCGCACGCGGGCGGGGGCGCATACACACACAATATTCTCGTGTATGTATTAAGTACAAGTACGTAGACTATACAGTATGTATGCAGCAGTCTCTCGCATTTAAGTATCTACGTCTTCCTTAGGGTTTGCTAAATTACGGTCTTCCTCTGAGTGATAATGAAAGATTGGTCTTGCTCTTGATATTTTACTTTCCGTAATGCCAAAGTTGATATCAGTAACAAGACCAAGACCAAACACAAAACTTACGAACAAACGGTAAAATATTGGTAAAATTGTAACTTATTTGAATTATTCAAGTTCCTTGATTGTCTCCTGGAGTGAAGCAAAGGAGAGGCATAGGATAAAGCCTTTCTATATACTTGAGGCTTAAGCCTCCTTTGAAAATATGTGATCGAAAATTTAAAAAAAAAAATTATTTTATTATTTTCATTCTAGAAAAAAATAATGGGACCTTTATGCCCTTTCTCCGGGAATTTTATTTTAGCTTCGCCTCAGGTGCTCTCCTTTTTCCAATTTGGCTATTAGAGGGATATTACAAAACAACCAAAAAATCTGCCGCTTTTAGCTGTCGCTCCTTTCACCATTTTGGAAAAATTGCAACACCAAATCATTTGTTTTTATTATATCTCATTTTATGTTTATGTTAGACTAAAAACTGATGTCACAAAAATTAAAGAACATTGAATTTTCTACATGTTTTGTTTCAAATTGTGTTTTCTCATGTCGATAGTTTTCGAGTTAGGTGTCATATGAAATTGAGAGTATTTTGAAGATTTCATGCAGTCATCAAAAGAATTGCGGGTGGTAAGGGAAGGTCCAGTTCGCAGTTCAAATTAACAAAATTCCATGTCATGAGAATGAATCGTAATAGAGACAAAATAACAACTTGAAGAGATATTATCGGATCAGTCTAATAAGAATTTTGAGTTCAATTTTAAGGAGATCACTATGGATGTCGCATTTGAACAACTCAAAATTATTATAGTTAACGAAATCGAAGAAATAGATGATTCATTTAAGCTGTAATTTATGGCGCTATTGCTTACTAGAGGTAGATGAGGTCATTTGTCGAGACTCATGTAGAAATAATTATGGAAGTAAGAAGATTGTGAGGTGTGCAATAATTTTAAGTATATGGGCTAATTTTAGAAGGCCATATGATGGGATTTATAGTAACTTTGAAGAGCAGTGGAAAAGTAGAATAGTTAATGTGATGACAATTTAGTTGATAGTATTTGAACAATAATGAATAAAAGACTTAACCAAATTACTGCATTTATATTTGTTTTCAAACTAACAATAATAAAATTATAACATTGGTATATATTTTAGACTCAATCTGTTGAACCTCTTAATGTAGCTTGATAGCATTAGATGTTCATCTTTCAGTGATTACTTTAGAAGTGATTTGCCTCTAAATTGGGCATCACTAAATCGCTGTTGAATTAATGGAGCGAATGAATACTTAAAACAGTTGGTCATAGGTGGTCCAATACAATTATTTGAGGGTGAGGTGATGTGCTGATGAACTGATGATGCAAGGCTGATGCAATGCAAATAGTTCCTTCTAGGAATCAAGGTGTAAATACCAGTTAGTAGAGAGGTATTATTTTATGCAGGTGTATATGATGCAATAAATGACTTTGATGTGGCCACTGCAATTACGGTGCGTTGGCCAATGTGTAGGCTGATGAAATAAGATGATGAAATATGTTGCACGAATTATAATAGAGAATGTAAGTGTATTACTATTCATAATATATAAGGTGGATGATTATAAAGGGTTTCCAGACATTTTCATCATAAATTTTATGCCCTCTAATTGCTGTCGAATTCGATTAATAATGAACCCTCCTCCAGACTTGTGCTTAAATTTACCAATGTCTGAAGTCCAGGCAGCTGAATTTTCTAGTTGTCCATTTTTATTTTTTCATGTCCATTATTTTTGTCAATATGCTGACAGTCCACAAATCACATTTTTATATAAAATTTCAATTTGACTCCTCTAACTATTCATATTTTTGTGTGTTTCAGAACATTGACCATCCAAATTATTTTCGTTTTATTCTGGTGTCATATTCCAATTTCTACATGTCATTCTGTGCCACATGTGAAACTGTACATGACAGCATCTATAGGTGCCTACTTTGAGAAACTTGCTTCTACATGATTTGTCAGCATCAATTCTTATTGTATTCTTACTATTAATTTACTGTACCATTAAATACCTCTTCAGTGACAGAGAATGTTTGTCTGAAAGTTTCAACCTTTTACAAATGTTCTAGAAATCAAACTTTCGATCAGATACTGTCCTATTACATTGACGATTTAATTAACAATTTTTCTTCCCCTGAATACTTACTCTATTTGAGTAAATGGAAACATTACTACAGTTTCTAGAGATTTCTTCGAAGACTTGTTGATTTCAGCTAATACTATGATCACATGTATGGTTTTTTCCATATTTCACATCACTTTCTGAAGCTTTGTGTCATTCAAACACCCATTGACTGGCATTAATTAGTCTTGGAAGAAATCGCTCGACAGCACAGAGTTGAATTGTTGAGTACTGGTATATTGTGTTGCCACAGTCATCGAGTGCCTCAACATTACCCAGGCTTTGTGCAGCTACCAAAGGTCACTCGCTGTGATCCTGTAAAATCTGGGTAGACTAGATCCAAAAAAAGTGAAGACAGCAGCTCAAATATAAGGATGATAGAGGGTATGTCGCTGAAACCCTTCAATAGCTTTGCCATTGATGTGCTGGCGCAACATGTGGTCATGGTGCATACAGAGGCGGAATTACTCACACAGTGGCGACTGGCCTCTGCAGGTGAGAGGCCTGTATTAGTGTTGGGTGGTGGCAGTAATGTGCTCTTCTTGGAAAACTATGAGGGCACAGTGCTGTTGAACCGGATTCGGGGCATCACAGTCAGCGAAGACACTCTGGCCTGGCATTTGCATGTTGGTGCTGGTGAGGTGTGGCATGACCTGGTGACCACATGTCTTGATTGCCACATGCCAGGGCTGGAGAATCTGGCCCTGATCCCTGGTTACGTTGGCTCAGCGCCAATACAGAATATTGGTGCTTATGGCGTTGAATTGCATCAGTTATGCGAATATGTCGATGTTTTGATGCTGGAAACTGGCAAAAAACAACGGCTGAATGCTGCCGAATGTCATTTTGGTTACCGTGATAGCATTTTTAAGCATGGCCTACGTAATAACTGTGCAATTGTGGCTGTAGGGCTTCGACTTAGAAAAGCCTGGCAGTCAGTGCTCAACCATGGTGATTTGAGTCACCTTGATACGCAGCACACTACACCACGCCAAATTTACGATGCAGTTTGCACCATACGTCGCAGAAAATTGCCTGATCTAGCTGTGACTGGCAATGCGGGAAGTTTTTTTAAGAATCCAGTCATTGACGCCTCAATGGCCGCAAAACTGCTGAGCCAGTATCCAGAGGCACCCTACTATCCTCAGGAGCCAGGTGGTGGTGGTAAGGTGAAGTTGGCTGCGGGTTGGCTGATCGATCACTGTGGCCTGAAAGGCTATCAGCTGGGTGGTGCGGCAGTACATAGCAAACAAGCATTGATTTTGATTAATGCTGCCCAGGCAACTGGTGGTGATATCGCTGCACTGGCGCGCTATGTGCGCCAACAAGTTGCGGATAAATTTGCCATTTGGCTGGAGCCAGAGGTGCGTTTCATTGGCACTTGTGGAGAAGTGGATGCAGTAGGAGTATTGTCATGAAAGATATAAGCATATTAGCGATCCACCACTGAGGCGGATTGGCTTGCTGGCTGCTGGTATTACCCAGTTTGTCTTCAATTTTTTAGTTTTGTGGAGTCTATAGTTTTCGAGTTTCGATGTATTCTGATTTCCATGGTTTTTCTTGAAATTGCATGAACCTAAAATTATATTCATTAATTATTTATTAATAAATTAATTATGATATATACTCATTTCTGCATAATTTATGGATATTATTTTCATTCATTCTATTCCGAGTGATATCAGAGAAAAGTTCTGAAGATCCCTTAAATTTTGGTTTCTTCTTTCTTTCATACTATTGCTAGATTGTGCCAACTTTTTCTAGTTTAGCGCTGCGTTTTAACACCAACAGCAGTTGAAAAATTACTGATAACTGTTAATTTCCTATTTATAACACCTGATAACAAAGAAAGGGTTGGTTCTGTTAAAAAATTTATTCAATATTTATTTCATTTTGTCCCTTCAAAGTGATGAGTATTGACGTGCAATTAGGCTAATAAAAGTGATCCAATACTGCATATTTTTCAATTCGCCACTTATTTGAAAAATTTTCGTGTGAATTTTTTTTTTTCTCATTCAAATTAACCATTATCTCTTATTTTTTTGGTGACGATATTTGATTCTCCAAATCTGTTGTTTCGCAATTAAGTTCCAAGAATGAACGATGTGTGGATATATGAAATCAAAGTTCCTTTTCGATCTACAGCTTGTTTAGCATTTGCCAGTTGGTAAAAATTACAATAAGTTTATCGAGAAATAAATTCCGTCGAGTGTTTGCTGTTGTGTTTTTTCACCAACCAGCATTTTTTACGGCTACTTTTGGTATTTAATCGACAATTTCTGATTATGTTGATACGTAACTTTTCCGTGGGTGAACAAAGGTTAAGTTGCCTTTAAATTTATCTCCTACTGAAGCTGTTACGAAATGTCATTTTTCATGGAAGAAAAATTATAACACTAACTCTGTCGACCCTCTTCAGATACGAAAATTAAATATTATTTTCTTATTCCACCTAATCCGGTGAAGAATTCATTATTTTCTCTAACAGTGTTGCAAATTGATCAAGAAATTAGATACCTGTTCGCCAGGAATATGTCCATGAAATCGAAAAAGTGATCATTGCATATTAATTTATTATATAATATGGCTGCTGTTATTGTCGTTTCATAATTGGTTTTAAAAAGCGAATAAGCAATAGTAGAGATGTTTTGTGATGATTTCCTCTGTGCGGGTTGCATAAGTTTTGTTCACTTTTTTTCAAAAAAGGCTCAACTTTGAAAGAGAAGTTTGAAATTATGTATGAATATTTTTTAATAAAACATGTAAGAAAAGATTCGTTAAGTATTGTAGATTATTTTCGTTTATAACCTATCTTGTATAACATTTAATTATGGTGAAAAACATTGAGAATAAATTTGTCAATTTTTGGTCTAGAGGTGTACTCATTTAAGCCTTGATATTTTTCGTTTTTTGACAAAATAAGAGCAGAGAAGCTGATTTTCAAAAAATAGAATCTTCAACGGACATTTTGAGCCCTAATACATAAAAATTGGTATATTTCGGGAATGAGAAATAAGGTTATCAGTTTTTCTTTACTTTAATTTTGGACTTTTTCCTGGTTTACTCACTAGTATACCTTTTCACAATATTTCATCTATAGAGCAATCAGTATCTTCATTAACTCGAAACTGACCCAAGTAATTTCATAATTTGTAATTTAATTGAATCAATCTTCATATTTAATCTTCATTCTGCATATTATTATCTTACAACTACTGTGCGATCTTACAGAGAAACTTTGGTTGTTACCCAAGCACAAGTTCGTAGGTTAACTAATGCTATTCTACATGCATGATTTTACTATTCGCTGTATTCTTGTATGAATTATCATGCTCAAGTTGGACCTTCGTTTTTCTCTTAGTGGAGATATCACGTTTTGTGGGAAATCCTTTGTTACTTCATTTCTCCAATAGAGTGTTTGTGAGAAGTTTGAATAATTTTAGTTAATTATACTCGGAAAAATATAGGAATTAAGTTTATCTTGATTTATATCATCATAATTACTATCCGGAAACAAAAACTTTATTCTAGTAGATTTGGTAATAAACATTAAACCACTAAAATAGTGGAAACTTTTGGGAATTCGAGTTATGAAGAGGAATTGCGAGAGAACCATTGGTTGTGATGAGCTGAAATTTTGCAAAAACATAGAAGTATGTTTGTTCAAGATTCTGTGAAAATTTGGCTAAAATTGCAAGTTTCGTTTTCAAGATATGTATTGCGGAAATTCTGCTTAAATTGAGTGATTCAAATGATACAAAAATGAGTTCAACCTAGTTGTGGAATACTAGAAATATTTATAAAACCATATGAACAATTTCAGCCAAATTTTCACAAAATTCTCAACTAAAATTCCGCGATGTCTCCGCAAAATTTCAGCTCCTCTCAATTAAAGGTCTTCTCGCAATTTCTCTCGATGACTATGATTAAAAATAGGAAGAATAGTAGTAGATGTCATTTTGAAAAGCATTTATGCCAAGAGTCTGAAAAAATATCCTTCAATATCGGTGATATGGTTTTACATGAAAATCTCGAAAAGATGTATTTATAAAATTATAGTACCCCATTGCTTCATCACAGGTGTGGTAAAACTTAATTTTCCACCTCTGGAATGTGTACGATGTAGATTCAACTATCTGTTCATTGAATGATTTTGTACATTATTGCATTTGCTTTATGAACAATTGGTAAATTGAAGCTTTTTTTTTCTGGAAAGAAACTAAAATGACAATATTTATTAATGTTGTGTTTAGGTCGTAGAGCTGTTACATCTTAACAATTATTTCAATTTCAGCGATGGTACGAAATTTCAGAATTATCTTTATTTTTACCAATAAAATGTCTATAACTTTTTTCTAAGAATTTGGGTTGTTGTTATTCTGCAATTCTCAAAGTAACCATCAGAGAATTTATAAAACTACCTACTGTTGGAACTGCATGAACTTTTTCTTCACTAATTGTAAGAATAATATGGTTTGCTATTTCGTTACTGATTGCTTCCACTTCTTTGATTCAAAGGATTATGAGTGCAAATTCACACGATTTCCTACTCATCCAAAATTAAGAAAGAAATGGATCAAATTAATTAGGTATTATTATACTAGCTATTTTCTAAAATTTAATTCATTATTAGTTTATACTAGGGAATATAAGTTTATTAGAGTTCTTATTAATTTTAGTTATTCTTTTGATAGACAATCTGATGAAAAACCTAGCAGTTATTCAATAGTCTGTAGTTGTCATTCTGTTAATGAAGACTTCAGTCAGATACCATTGATATATCATAGAAATTGTGATAAAATATTTACATTTCCTTTTTCATCAGACAAACGAAAATAACATCGTCGAGAGTGTCAATGAACATTGGCAACAGATTTATTTCCATGTAGTATTGATACCCCTTCAAATAATATCGATTCTCCTTCATTTAGTTCTTAAGCACCAGTTTATGCTGAAACTTACCATACATTTGGGCCAGACTTTTATGATTATTAGTCTCAACTGTATTTTAAAAATTTAGAAATTGACCGCCTTAAATAAGAAAATTGTCGTTCAACTACTCAGCTATTTAGTTATTATATGATCACTCAAAATGACCGCTCATGTTTGCATTGTACTGGATTAAGCCTCTCCGTATTCAATATTATTAAAGTGTAATGTTCGTTGATAAAATTATAGTATTATAACAATGAACCAGTGCAGCGACTTCCCTTTAAAGATGAACTTCTTATGACATTAATGGAGCTGAAAGCAAATTCATCTTACTCTGACTTAGGAATGAGGTTTTGGTATAATTAAGTCAACAATCTGTAATATTCTGAATACTTTTTTACCAGCGTTACATGTGATTGTTTTTCAAAGTATTGTGGATAAGATTTCCCTACAGAAAAAATGAAGGATTCATTACCACCATCATTTGCAGCATATTCCAGTTGTCGTATCATCCACCATTGATTGCACTAAAATGAGTTGTGAAAGATAAACAAAAATTAACTTACAGTTTTTATAAACATTTTAATACAGGAAAAGTGTTTATTGCAATATCTTCCAAATAGGATATTTTATGTAGCATTTAGTACTAACAAGTTTTACATTTAGAAACCTGGAATATCAGATATTTTTCAGCAGACAAAAAGTGAACTTACAGTATACTTTTCACTGAGATTAAAAATAAACATATTAACTGTAGTTGAAATGGGAAAATTTGTGGACCTAAAAACTTTAGGGGTGACTATTGGGATAATGTTGAGTTTTGACCATATGTCAAATTCAAATCTAATGTTATTTAAACATTAGCGGAATAATCCCTTAAAAGATTATTTTTTGCAAGTCAAACAGCTGGTGTGAACCAAGAAATTTTCACAATTTCTCTACAGCCCCCTAATAATTTAAGAAAATTGGTGTCACTGATTCTAAGATCATTTTTGAAACCATTAAACTTCTATGCTGTTACTATTATGAGTATGTGAAACGAAATTTACCAATCAAGATTCACAATCTCTGTCATATTTTTTCGTAGACTTTTTAAAACCACAATTGCACTATTTTTTTGTCTGTCCTAACAAAACCTATATTACTTGCTGAAATTCGAAATTGTTTCTATGAACATAGATTTTATTGTTCATTTGTCCTACAGTCTATTTAGCAATATTTGTAATTTCTACTACTTTTAAACTGCCAACATTTTCCAAGAATCCTCTTTTATTTTCACATTAAGCAAATTCAGAATTTTCGAAAACTAATCTCAAATCCACTTTTCGATCTACTTTTTCTCGTTGTTTTCCACCTTGAAGGAGCCAACTTGCAGGAACGGATAATTGTGAATTTTAAAGTAAGTGGCGACATTTATTATTGATTTCATTTTTTTTTAAATCTTCGGTCAAGGTGCGATAATTTGTTTCCCAAACCATATACTTCTAATTCTGAAAATACAAAGTTGTACTTTAAATTACATCGTATACATCCAAAGACATAGAAAAGATTTTTCTTTGGCATATTATTTTGGTGGCTGTACTTAGTGAGTAAAAGTTTTACTGATAATTTTTCTTTCCTGTATCACACCATTATCTTCTTATCCAAAAAAATTTTTTTTTTAATTCTATTTGAAATATTATTTATTGGTAAGATTTTCCAAATAGCAGAACCTAAAATGGTAGAGTAGAACAGAAAACTGACTTCTAACAGAACTATATGGACCACAAAATTTTTCACACATTTATTCAGGAAATATGCTGGCGTTTTAATTTTTTTATTCACACTTTCTAACAAGTATTTTATTCGTCAAGATAGAAAGGTAATGACATGAAAACAATCTGCATGATCAATACAAACATGACAGTGTAACTATTTTCGGTTTCTATGGAAAAATAATAACTTGTGTAACCTACCATGGGCCCTGTTTCCCTCTTAGTTCTCTGATTTCCACCTAAAAACTACCTCTTTTCTCCAAAAATTTGGAAACTTACGAATGATTCTACATTTTCAGTTTTTCTTTCCCAAATAAAGAAAATGGAAGAAGTATAAAGATACAAAAAAGTGAAGTAGGTAAACAAGAATCATAAAAAATCATGTAATGTTGAACAACTTTGAAAGTATGTTTATTATTTCATTTTTAATTTCCTGAAGTAAATACCTATGTCAGTCACTGGAGCTAAAAAAGTATCGTTTCTATTAATTTATTCAGTAAGCTATGTAAGCTGAGAGCATCCTTGCACCACACACAAAAAAAGAAAGATGGCAGCCCAGGCTATATGGGATATACTTAGAAGATAATAATATTCAAGTTACTAATTACTTTGTGTATCACGTTCAGTTGACTTGCGTTTTGAACAACTTGCCAGAGTCTCTGTACAAGAAACAGAATTTGAAATGTTGAGAAGAACCACATCAATATGTTGACAAGCTGACAGCCAATTGAATAGGAACAAGTTGCTTTAATTTTTCTCGATGATTTTATCGATATCTTCCAACAAATAATAAGAAAATAATTTTTGTCTTATTACACAATACTTCCAAGATAAAAACAACTCACATTAACCTCGCCTTCAGTGTTCTTCATTGAAGAAGGAATGCTGCCTTTGTAAATGGTTTACCCGTTGAACATTGAAAAGGCACGTAAGTGATTGCTTCGATATGAGTATTTGGCTATTGCAAGTTTTTGGTGGAGTTCGGCTCCATGTGAGTAAGAATGTCGGTGATTTTTAGTGAAATAATGATGGCATCAATTAAAATAGTTCAGCCATCCATAGTCCATCTCCATACTTATTTCTGCAGAAGAAAAAAAAAAAATTACTAGTCACCTGCGGGCTCTGTCTCCAGGTAGCAGTTTGATTTGAGACTTAGAATTCTCGTGAGAGAAGAACCAAGTGAGGAAGAGAGAGCCATATAGAGACAGAAATAGAGCTTCTTTTTTCCTTATCTTTTTCACCCTTTTCTCTTTTCGTTTTTTATTTGACAAACAGTAAAGAAATGAGGAATATACTTAAAGGAAAATATAAAAATCTACACTTACGGTGGCTACAGACTTCCACTAAGGCTTGAAACCTTCCTTAGGACAACCCATTTTTTTGGTAACTCAGACCGTCAATGTGTAACGGCAAGAAATATATGAAAATTAGTCCTGTTAAGTGATCTTTTTGGAGGTACACCTTATGTCGAGAATATTAATATTCAATAATATTACTTGAGATTATTTTGAATAATTTACTATCCACTCTTATGGCAGACCTTAACTTTGGTATTCGACTTTAATAAAGCATTTCAAACGCAACATTTTACACAATATTATAATTCAATTCTGTACATTCAACAATACTAGTAAATAATATTATTTTAGTTGATCATAAGACTAAAAAAGACAGAAGGTACTCTGTGCGACTTTTGACGTTGCTTTCCAGCCATCGATTTGCGAATAGAACCCAACGCGAAGATGAACTACTGTATAATCTATACCTACCATTATTACAGTGTACAGTAACGAAGGCCGATAAGGAAAAGGTAAACTTTTGTGTGTGTTTGGCGTGAGATAGGGGTGAAAAAAAAAGGACAACCATACAATAGAAAATAAAATAAAAAAGTAGAAAATAAAAAAGACGAGATAATAAATGAAAATCGAATTTTCTTCTTCCAATTTCTTTTGCGTATTCTAGCACGCCGTCAGACGTTTGAAGGAGGTGGTGAAACAAAAAGAACTTCGATTGAGTGAGAGGGAGGAGGAGACCTGCTTTCCGTAGCTCTTTCGCCAAATTTTATCTCATTTGTTCCTATAGCAACAATATTTTATTATTCCTCGACCTGCACGCACTGCTGTAGTTTTCCTGCCCCCTCCCTTTCCTTCTTCGTCGATTCACCTTGCGCTTTTTTTGGCCCTTATGCGGGCCGTACAGATTCACTATTTTCGGGTTAGAAGGCTCGCAAATAAAAACAAAACGAAAAAAAAAGTAAATAAATAAACAAATAAAATATAAAGGGAAAGCACGGTAAATTTTATCTTGTTGTTGTTGTTCTTCTTTCAACCTTATCCGTGCAGTAGTCTGTAACTGACTTTGAAAGTTTTGAGCATAGTTTTGCCTCGATAACCTTTGCTCGCGTAAGACCTTTTCTCATTTATCGGCAACTTTACTCACGTTTATTATCCCACGTCGGTTTTTTTTTCCTTTTTGCTGGTTACGGATAAAATTATTTTCGTTAAATTAACATCTAGGTAAGCTGTTTTTTTTCTCTTTTCTTTTTAGGCTGAACTTGTTCACGTATTGAACGTTGATATTGCATCTTGGTAAATTCAAATTTTTGATTGAATCGAAATTTTTCGTCCCTTCCACCTCGTTTACATTACGACTTTATGAGTAGGTATACCGTAAACTGAATCGTAGCTCTTGTCCTCTTGATCTACCAATCATGTGTGCCTTATTCACCTTTCTCTTCGTTTCCCTGTCATTAATTAGAAAAATCTGAAGACCATGACCTTGGTATGATAGTGTTGGTCTTTTTCTTAATTTTAGTCTTCTACTTTGGGTTCCACAGAATTTTTATTACCATTAATGTAAATTTAATTTTCTGCTATGCCCGTCCAAAATACGTATATAAGAATTGTGACCTGCTATAAACTCTGTGAATATTCAATTAAGAAGAGGAGAAAAACTGACGCCAAATTCTGCAAATTATTTCCGTATCTAGGTTGCGCTCGCGAATACTGTACAATTAAATCATATTATTTTTTCTCAAGTTTTGAGGTTTGGTCTTAGTCTTGCTCTGTCAAATATTGGTCTTGGTCTTGGTCTTGGTCTTGGTCTTGGTCTTGGCCTTCCTACGGCAGTTATGGTATTGGTTTTGCTACTATAAGAACAATATTCATCTTGGCCTCGCAGAAACTACAAAATCGTGCAAAGACTGTGAAATATGAATAAATATTATGGAACTACAGTTTTTTACTTGAGTTTTTGGATTTTTAATTTCCATTATTGTGGTTCCTATGAAGGTATTCCTAGTCATAAGGTATGATGGACAGACCACATATTGTTGGGCGATCTCAGTATTCTGTATGTTTGGTTTGTCTGGTTGTCTATTTTCGATTTCAGTTTCGTAGTACTTGGAAAATAATAGGAACAGATTTTTATGTGATTATGAATAAAAAATATCTTCCTTTACCACCCTGTGTTAGTTAAGAAAAAATTGTTCAACGACTTTTTTGTTTAAAATTTATATTCATCATTTTTGTGCCGAAGAATTTTATCGTATATCGCTTAATTATCGAGGAAAATACGTTTGAGCCGCCGCTGGTGGAAGCACTCAGTATAGTGGAGTTGGAGCATTTTTATTACTAATTCAGAAGTCTACCTCTCCCCCATTGTTGTAAAACCTTTTTGTTATCTGTTAGTAATCCATTTAAGACCATCATTTTAGTTGCCTATATACTTACTATACATGGACGCCGACTTTAGTTTTTTTCAGTGTTGCAAAATTTTGTAATTTTATTGTAATTTTAAAATGAGTGAAAAATGTCAATAGTAATGGAAAAGATAATTTTAGCGATAAAAGAATGAATTTTCAGTGTTGCCGTTGTTACCTCTTGTGTCCGGAAGTCGGCGCATGTGTTACCATTTGAACATAAGCTTTGAAGTATCATCTTCTTGAGAAAACTGCGTCCGACGAAAGCCAATCGTCTAACAGTTTCCTTATTCTCCTCACTCTCCAATTCCCCCCTTGCCACTTCTCACCCTTTCTCTGGTTATTTAGACAAGAGCTTTGCAGAGCAACTGACGTGACTCATTCCTGTAGTCGACACGCGAATAAATTCATTGTAATCCGTAAAAAAAGTTCCAGTCGTCGTCGTCGTCGTCGTCGTCGTCGTCGTCGTCGTCAATTTCGCGATCAATTAAATTCTTTTCGCTGCGGCGGCTGCGACGGTAGCAATTGCCTTCGCATCTTTCCTTTTCTCATTGCCGCTCTTCTTCACCGCGCAGCAGATAAAAAGTATTCGACAGGGCGATGACGAGGAAAGAAAAGAAATTAAATAAAAAAAAGAATGGAAGAAAAAAAAAGATGCTTCCGTGATTTCATCCCCTCTCACTTTGTGCTCACTCGAGGCGACGAGTAAATCCATTTTGATTAAACGGCGACTAATCCCATGAAGACGGCGTAAAGTGGTGGACAAAATGGTGGAGAGTGAGGGTCAGAGAGGGAGACAAAAGAATTTCGAGTCACGTAGAAATGTGGCCGAAGGGGGTGGGGTACCGAACGACTGGAGAATGGAAACGCTGGTGCGTTGTTGTAGAATGTGCGACGCTGAAAAAGTATTAGGCCGTTCGATTCACTACTCTTCCAGACTTCCAGTTGGCGTTTATGGTGGCGAATTCTTCGATCCAGTCTGTCACATAGCTTAGCTTCGATCATCATCGTCGCCACTCATTCGTCTTCTTGGTCGTTCTTTTTTTGTCCTTTTTTTTGCGCCAGCGTTATTCCATTCGCCATCCGAATGACCAACGGTGAACCAACGTGTTAACAAAAATGCGAACGGAATGCGACGCCGCATTCCTCGTCTATGGAAAATGCTCCATCTTCGAATTTTCCAAGAGTGTATCTATAGTATACGGCTGCTGGGCAAAATTTGATGCGCCGTTTAGTACCGGTTTTTGCTCGATTATGATCAGAAACAGTACAAGGCAACGAATAAGCATACGAAACCCCCCCCCTCCCCACAAACACATATATATACATTCTTTCTCTTTTTCTCACTTTCTCTCTCTCTCTCTCTCTCTCTCTCTCTCTCTCGCCCATTCGAGTGATCGCATTTGCATTTTGGACGATTCGCACGTGGATCCGCTCGGTCCGAGAAGGCATTCGTACGTGAAATACGAACTTCATTTTGGGCAGTTGTCTGTTTTGCTCCCTTGGACTCGTGCCATCGAAGTGTATCCGACAGCAGGATGCGCCAAACACCTATACATACCCAGTATTTTAATTATTTCATCAAAATATTTACACGACGCTTTTACCAACTGGCAGAACTCGATGAAGTAATTAAACAATGGCGCCATAACATGTGGTTTTGGTCGTGCATAAAGTGTGAAACCAACGCAGTGAAAAAACTTTGGCATAAATTATCGCAACAAGTTGTTCCTTCAGTTTTTTACCCAGTTTACTGGCAAACGGCGTATTGAAATTGACCTCCAAAAAAGGTTCGGGAATGGGGATGATGAAGATTATCCGTTTCGTGAGAAAAGAAAACGATTGGTACTATTTTCGCATTTGGATCTAATTTTTTAAAATTTATATACCTATCGTACGTATTGATATTATTATTCTATTGAGATATTATATTATGTATGTATGTATGTATCGTCGGTTTTGAGAAAACTTAAAAACAGATATAGCAGAAATTTTAACGACAGATAGTTATCATATTGTGGTAGGTCTGAACAAAATTTTGGTGCCTATCGATTCTCCATTTTCCGGAAAAACTGAAGAACAAAATTTCAGGAAAAGTAGTTTTTCCAGGATTATGAGGAAACGACAAAAGGGATCGGGCTGAAATTTTCACCGATTGATTATCTTTATGTTGGTGCAAGTCTGATTAAAGTTTGGTGCTTATTAGTTCAGTAATTTCTGAGAAAACCTGTGAAGATAGATTTGTGGGAAAAATTTTATGTTCATGGTTTTTTGAAAACTACCAGATCGATAGGGCTGAAATTTTCCTGAAAGGTATTATTTTTATGTGACCAAGTCTGATATGAAGTCGATTAAAAATAATTTGGTGTGCCTATTGATTCAGTAGTGTCCTAGAAAACTGGAGAACCAAAAATTCTTGGAAAATCGGGTCTTAACAATAAAACATCTATCGATAACCATCGATAGTTTTTCGTTACTTTTTTACTTACTTGAAACTAGCTAAGAAATATCGCTGTATCGATATAATAGTCTGATATCGATAACTATCGACACTAATATCGATTACTATTATTAGAAATTCAGGTTTTTTTTTTTTTTTTTTTGTAAATTATCGATTAAAATTGGCAATCTTGGTTTTTTAGCAAAATATTGCTGCGCTGGAATTTTTCAATTTTCAAAATTGTAAATTTAGAAGTCAGTTACTTTAGCAGTTTCAGAAAGATAACACAGATTTTTAATAGATTATTGGGGTTTCTATCTCTATACTTAGGCACTTAACAATTGAACCGAATTACTTTTTTTAAATTGGTAATTTTTCATCAACCCGTTATTTTGCTGCCTCATTTAATTTGAAGTAATTCTTACATCAACTCTTTACTGATCGGTTTATAAATATGAATCTCAGTAGTTTCTGTTTACTCATGTTGAGCCCATTTGCAAACATCAATAAAGTGGCAAACTGGAAGTTGGTAACCGTTTTATCATAGAACAGTGTTGTTTTGTCACACTGCCAAGGTTATATCTGGATTTCTAGTAATATCTGCTGAATCGATAAGGTTTAACTGTGTAGACCAAGGATGTTGTCTTATGAAACTACAGCTGATGTTTGTAATATTTGATATGTATACTTGTATAGCCTACATATGGATTCTTCGGACTTTATTGTGAAGTTTTCTATTTGTTGATATGATTTGAATATTTCATCACAATTTTCAGCTAGCCATTGACTGAGTTCGAAGAGAAGTAAAACGAGCCACGCTCAATCAAACGTTTTTTTTTTTCACATCTGTGACAATTGCTGATGGTTTAAGGCACTCCGTGAACTTGATCCACAGCAGCTTCGTGACTTTGGAACCCAAACTGGCTGGCAGTCGGGGGAAGACAGTTGGCGCAGATAAAATTCGATGTCGTTTTCTTCTTTTAATTTTCTGCAACCATTACCGAAAATGAGAACGCCTACTCGGTGTTTTAGATTTGGTTCATTATTATAAGCCAAACTTACATATCGTTCCATAAATAAATCATTCGACTCTTCGGCGTTTTTAGTCATCCGTAATCTATAATTTTATATCATTCTGAAAAAGTTGACTAAAATTTCAGTTGGGTTGTCGTTTCTTTTGTTTTTGTTTTTTCCTCAACGAGGACGATAAGATGATCCGATTACAGCCCTACTCTTTTTTTCGATACCCTATATTCGTAATTAGGCGACATGATATTCTTGAAATTTTACGCGGCCATTTGTTATTCTCAAACATGGCGCCTATCTGTCTTCTGCTGTCCTCTTTCTTCTTTTTTCATTTTCATTTTGTTTCAAAAAAAAATTGAGAATCATAGGTACGACAACAAAAATGGTTCCTTCATAAGAAAACTTGTCATTGGAGATCATGCGGCAAAAATTCATACACCATTCCGTAGATTGTAAATTAAAAAGAAAAACGTAAAAAATAATCAAAAAGCGGATGTTGTGGGGGAGGGGAATACGAATGTACACGTCTTCGTTTTATATGAAATTCGAAACTTCAACGGCCATTATACCGAAGGGGTTGGGATAATGTATGAGAGAATAATATACGTGTGTGTGTATATATATCTACATATACATATATATGTAGATACATACATGTGTACATATAGCCTAGCCTACCTACTATATAGGCTGTATATATACGTGTATGTAAGTTCTATTGTAATTTTTTTCTTCTTTTCTTTCCCACAACCTCTACGTGGCACTCGACTAAAAAATACCGAAGACGACAAACGTTGTTTTCACTGCGCTTCAAAATTAGGCGAAGTGGTTATTTGAGATTAGTCGATGGGCGGTCCTTTTCCTCTCTCAAATATAGTAGGGTACTCAGACGATGCTGTACATTGTGTAAACGGAGAAAAAGACAGAAATGGAAATACAAAAGAGTGGGGGTAGCGAAGGGGGAAGGGGCGAGGGCGCCCACGGAATAAAAAAAAGCAATTAAAATTAATTTCCTCTCGGCTCTCTGTACCGCGATATTTAGCTTACTTAATTAGGGGTGCATGACAGTCGCCATTTTCTTAATTCAAAATCCAGTTTCATTAAAACACGAACTTTGTTTTTTATTCAGATACGACGATGGCGGCGGTGTTGGTGAGATGGCGGTGGTAGTGAATGTCGCAGAAAGAGTTTAATGTAGGGATGGATGCGAACTTTTATAGTTACTTATTGAGCGTAACGTGAGTCGATGATCGATATATGAAAAAAAAGTGTAATGCAGAAGAAGAAGAAATTTTTGAATGATAAAAAAATTTTATCACTACGCTGTTTGAAATCAAACTGTAAAAATAAACGTAGGTACCTAACTGAATTTTAAAACATTTATAAACGAACGTGGTTATTGAGAATTGCTAATTAAAGTTTTTTCGAAGTTTTTATCCATTGTCGCTGCCCGCAATTATTATTTATATTGCGGGCTGGATCTTCATAAAAATTTACTAAAAATTAACTGATTTAATTGCTTACACAAGCCGATAAGACAACATAATTTTTTCCTTGAGAGAAACAAACAGAAAACAAACGTAAATAAAAAATTAATTTTAAATTATAAATTATAACTTACAGCGAGTGAAAAACAAAAATATTTCCATACATGTCTCAACATAAACTAAAATAAAATCCTACAGCGCACGGAGAGTTTTTTCAATATTTCTGACTCTCTTGCGGGAAATTGGTTGAATTGGGTAGTAATTAAATTTAAAAAATTTTTTTTTCATAGGAAAAACTCAATTTTTTTTATACTAATATCCTATTTTTTATTTTCACATTTGTATCAACATCGAAACTGAATTCGTCAGTTTTCAGAAAATTTAAATGAATTTGAGTAAAACCTGAATGAAAAGTTAGCTAATTGTGGGTTTTCAGTTTTCAGAATTTTCTACTCGAGTTTTGGGTTATTAATCATTTTTAAAAGGAAAATATTTGGTAAATGCGCTTTGCAAAAGAATTGTGAGACATATTTTAGATTTAGCTTTAATATTTCTCAACTCTAGAATAATTTTCAAACTATTCGCTTATCAAATTTTCTATGATGGAGTTCAAAAATACTGAAAAAGCTCTCCCTGCTCAGTTATGTTTTGTTTTGGTTCATGTTTATGCATGGGAATATTTTTATTTTTCTTTCCTTCCATGTTGTTTATTTGTGATCCGAAATTCGTGTTTTACTTTTTTATTTTTTTGTCTTTCAAAGAAAAACTTTATTTCTTTAAATTGTACCTGTTCTGGTAAATAATTGAATTAATTCATTTTCACTAAGTTTTTATGAATTTCAATACCTTTCACTTACTGAAACCATTTTTCATATTTTGAATTCTCAATATTTCAGATGAGGGGTTTGAGTTGAGTTTCTTATCATTTTGAAAATGAAACTACGCTATAAATGTACTGTTTCTGACTGTTATTAGAAAATTATGTCCGTTAAGTCCTCGAATATTCACCTCAACTGAAAGGGTTAACATCTATCGAATGAAAAAACTTTGAAAAAAAAATATTATTTCGAGTTGAACCTAATGACGTCTTTGTCTATCGCACTGATCCCATTTTCTTGAGAAACGAAAATCAAGGTATTTAAAACTGACATTCGTCGGATTTGTATGCAGTATTTTTCCTGCCGTTTTGGCTGAAAACTAATTTGCCTGATGAAGTTTATTTCTATCCAGCAAGATGGGGAACCTTGCTTTTTTGATAACGCTCTTCCTCTCCCGAGTTTTAACATCGTTTCACCGAATATATACTTGGCTAATTTTAGAGTGTTTTTCGATTACTAAATAGTAGTGTGCTGTCCGCCCTCTTCCAAATGAGCATTCTAATCACGTTTTTTGCCACAATACTCGCTTAAAATCTTTGCACATCCCTCTCCTCCTTTGGCTCGCAACCAAAAATCCCATCTTTGAAAACGGAAGCTGATTACGTTCAGAAATTTGTGCTTCTTATGTCAACTCCGGGTCTTGTTGCTAGGAAGACTAATCTTTTCAAACGTAGGTACCTACGGTATGTTTTTTTTTTCTACACTTCCGTTTGTTTTGCTTGTTTTTCGACATAGGCACTGCAATAACGATGCACTGACGACGTCATTGCGCGCAAATTCGTTTTGAAAATTTGAATTAAATAAACTGTTTTTCTATTGTTTTATTCACTCCGCAATAAAAGATGACGTGTGCGGCGAAAGGGGGAGGGTAAATGTAACGAGCAGTGAAGGAAAAAAAAAGAAAAAAGGAAAAGAAACAGAAACAGAAAAAAGAAAGCACGAAAAATTGGTACGCTTAGAGAATAAGGGTGAAATGAAAACAAAAAACGAAAAAGGAAACTTTGTTTAACGACAAATCGACTTTAATTTTCTGCTTGGCTGTGAAAACTGAGTTACGTACCGTTTAATTCGGGTCGACATGACGGAATGAGGATGAGGAAAAATTGTTGGAAAAAAGCTGGAGAAAAAAAAAACTTGGAATATTCGGCGAAAGACGGTAAATTTAGGCAAGAGAGTGAATGGGGAAAAAGGAGGAAAAAATTTCGTTGTTTATTTTACAGCTAGAGAATAAATGGCGATCGTTACGAGGCGAAGCGACAAATTCTCTACAGAAAAGACAAAAGTTCTGTTGGGTGGATTTGTTGTTTTGTTTACGTATGCGAACGTGTAGAGTGTAGACTATAGTTATTTACAAAACGACAGATTGAAGGAATCGAGTGGAAACGATGAAAAAAATGCTTGTCGTAAATGCACTTCAGGTACCTACAGTACCTACTTGTGTATTGAGAATGAAGAGAGCTATTGCGCTTGAATTGAGTTTATATTTTTTTTTTTTGTTTTTTTTTTTAGTTTTCTAGTCTGACGTCGGGGAAGTAGTGGAGCATTACTTGAATTTAGGAATGGGCGCTTTTCAGGAAAGTAATTTCAGTGTAATGAAAAGTGAGAGGAAAATGTTCGGTGAAAATGGAAAGCTCTCTTTAAGTACGGCTCAGCGATATAAATAACATTGTACTTACTCCTTCCTTCACATATTACTCATTTTTAATTCAAGTAATAACGATATAACTTGTAATTAATAACGAATCCAACGATAAATCGTCTCGAGAAAGTAATAAAGTACCATCTAAATATAGGTAGCTCTACTTGTACCCAAGTATTTTGTGATGATATTATTTTTGTTTTTATTAATGAAAAAGGTTATGGTCTGAAAATGCCAGGTGCATAATAGTGAGACAAATTTGACTTCAAAAGTGAGGTAAATAATGTAATAAGATTTAAATTTGTGTAAAAATGTTTTCTCTACGTTTGTATTAGAGAATAAAATTGCCACATCCTCTCCAAAAAAAGAACTGATACAGGTTTGGAACAGACGATATCAGCTGAAAAAGTTTTTGGAAAAAGTCAATTTTGATGGCAAAATTTATCCAACCCGTGGTGCCTGTAGCCAACCTATCACTCAGTTACTTATTACAAATTCGTTTATTTTAATTTAATAAATTATTTTATTGTCTTCCCAAATGAAAAACTGAAATAACATTCGATCTTACGAATTAACATTAATTGATAATGGCTCATTTTGAGGCATTTAATTATCTGACTATAAATGGAAACAGTTTACTGGGTGAATTGTGGTATTTTTGACGAATAGTTGCAGAAAATATCCTGTTTGTCGTTGCACGAACACAGATTAGAAATGCTGTTTACGATATTCAAATGTTACGATTCGTAGTAATACTTCCATAAATATGCTTTCTCCAAGGACCAACTATCTGCCTCTGAAAATTGTAATTGTCGCATTGTATCCGCTGTCTCACAATACCTCTCCCTCTCTTACTCAAACTCCAAGTCTAACACTCTTTCATTCAAAAGAACACAAAATTTCATTTTGTCAATCGAGGCAGTTTAAATTAAAGCGACTTGTCTGACAGCAATTTGGTTAATCAATATTTTAGCGAAATTAATAAAAGACTCGAATGAAAATCGTGATTACAATAGAAATGATTTGTCTCATTTTAGAGATTCGCGAAATCGCTGTTAAATTATCGAGCAAATTAATGCAAAAATATTCGGACTGACGCAGTCCGTACAAAATGTATGAAGATGAGGGGACGTGGTGATGCGCAAGAAATAGTTCTTTTTTGGAATTGAGGCGTATGCAACGATTATTTGAAGTGTCTTTTTCTGGATGTGTATAGACAGAGATGATGATGTCAGATGTCATAGGCGCTAATCGGATGAGGAAAATAGATAGTGTGGAATGTCTAATGAACTGGATGACGAAATATGTGTGACATGAAATGGACTGGTATCGATGGCCGTGAACTTACAGGTGTTGGTGTATACGGTTTGTGACGATATACTATTTGGTTGATTATGAAGGGTGTATCAATATATTGGCTTAGGTTATTTGAGGGAAAATGTATTGTTACAGCTGCAATTTTTTTTTCCTGAAAAATCTTCAAAAAAGTTCGAACTTTTGATTTAAATTTTTCGTAAAGATCAAGAAATCAGTAAAAAGAAAAAAGAAAACTTTTTCACGAACCCACTTTTACGTTGCTCATTGCTAGGTATTTGAGCTTCGAATTCGAAACTGAAAAATGTTGATCGAGTTGATCAGCTCATCGTGAGAAATTTGAAGTGAAAGTAATATTTGCTGCCTGAAGGAGTCGAAATGTGACACTTTTCTGATTATATTATTTCTCTTATTTATGATTTTTTTAATGGCTCGTCTCTCTTGGTAGACTAATGAAGAGTTTGACTTTCTGTTGTTATTTTTCTGGTAACTTTCAGTTTTGGCTGAAGCTATATTTAATTTAATAACCTATAATAGAGTGGAGGTGATGCTTTCACTTGGAAACGTCACATCGCTGAAGCATTAATATTCTGATAACGGTGAAAAACAGCGTATTTGGCCTCTTAAATTCCCAGTGTCATCACTTTTACTGAAATCGAAAACCCTGATTTGTTGAAAATTTATACGGTAATAGAAATTCTTTTAGTTTGTATCGCGACCATTGCACTCCTGTTCTGAACTGATGTTTCAGTAAACAATCCGGACTTTGGCTCGCAACGGTACGCCAACGCGTGGTTTGTGCACTTACTTAACTTTCTTGTCTACGATATAGCGATGTAAGCGAAGCGCTTCGAGCCATGTTTATGGCAATTGTAATTTGATTTGCTATATGTATCATCGAATCGTCGAATCCTCTTTATTCGGTCAAAGTTCTAATTTAAATTCGAATTTACGACTCTCCGTACGTTGTTTCCCCTCTGTGTAAGAATTAATTTTTGAGTTCCAACCTTTGAACCATCGTCGATGAATTATGAAATTTTGGAATTATTTCTTTCGCAGAAAAAGACTGAATTCCGATCGCTCAATAATTCAGGAGAAAAAAAAAGGAAAAGAAATATTGCACGGAGGAACGAATTATAATTTATAATATCCCCCTTGGATTATGATAATACGTCGACGTTTGAGAAAACATCTTAAAAATATGTCACGTAGAAAATGAAAAAATAGAGAGCGCGACGAACGAATACATGGAGGAATCTGTAAAGAGAAAAAAAGTCATCCAAGCTCTGATTTATATTGTTCAGTGCGTGCGTGCGTGCGTGCGTGTGTGCGTGTGTGTGTGTATGTGTGTATGTGTGTTGAAGAGTATGGCTCCTAGGTTTGTGGAAATGGGTGAGGAAAAATTCCTATGTCGTTGTGAAACTGTAAATGAGGGTGTGTGTGGTGAAGGGAGAGAAGGGTGAAAGACGAAGATTGCCCAAAAGAATGAGTTTCGACGTTGCTATTCTTGAAATTTCTGCAGATAATTTACTGCTTTATTATTTTATTACTACGCGAGTAGCTAAACACAGACAAGAGAAAATATATTCGTCTTTCCCACTATCAAATCGTACAAACCTTTCTCGTTTTTTTCCCTTTTTTTTTTGGCCCAAAATTTTGCGCTTTTCGACTTTAATTATAATTTTAAATAGTTTTTGTTTCCTCTTTCTCGTTAGGTATATATATGACAGTGTACGTCGTCAGCGTTTCTGCGACGTTCTTGTTTTTCTTCTCCTTTTTGCTGCTGAAAAAGAAAAAGAGGATGGGGGTGTTGCGAAAAAGAAAAAAAATCTCGCTATTTTGCTTTTGAGCTTATTTGCGTCGGTGGAATTTTCAATCATTGTGTGCGTTCTTTTGAAACGAACACATTCTTTTTTACTTGCCGCACCCTTCACCATTTGGCCCCTCTCCCCGTCATCCCGTCCATCGCAGTTCTACGTTTACAAACGAGAATAATTTACACGACCTCCTATAGGGGGAGGGTAATAAATAAAAATGAAAATGCAAATTAAGAAAAAATTTTCGTAAAAAAATATTACGTAGTCGTGTGGTCGAAGCATATTTTGATAATGTGGTGGGAGGGTTAGAAGAACACGAGAAATGAAATATTCGATGTGGTCTTTGATGTATTTCGTATTCGTTTCTTACGGAAACTTTTTCCTCTTTCCCCCTGCCCCCGCCCTAAGCGATGAAATGCACGTGTGGCAGACGCACAATTGTAAAATTTTTTTGCCACATTTCGTTTATGTCGTGGTCGTGGTCCCTCCTGGGTCAGTTGGCGTGGATAAAAAAAAAGCGACGATGACGCGAGGGCGAATCCGCAGGTGACCCGAAGCGCTCGAAAAATAGTAAAATTTAATTCTACACACATTTGCGCGCGTAATAAGGAAAACTGAATCGACGGTCGCGTTACGTACGCCATTTGTGGCCGATAATCGACAAATGCTGTTTCTCCAAATGTCGAATTATTTCCCGGACATTTTTCCATTAAACGAATAATATTGTGGTCTCTGTCTCTGTCTGGCTGTCTCTCTGTCCCTTCATTTCTTTCACGGGCGCACATACAGCCTCTTACATATTTTCCTTCCCTCCACCGACCACCTCTTCCACTTTTGATCGCAGGAGTTCGTGTAAAAGGTGGCCTTTTGCACGAAATCTCCTCAAGTGTTGGTGACTCACTGCGAGTGTGTGTGCGATTAGGAGAGAAAGTGAGAGAGAAGGAAGGTGGCCGGCCTTATTACAAACTTGATAATATTCGACGCGAAGCCACACGTGCACGAGGGTGGAATAAGCAGAAAAACGGGGTTGGTCGACGAAGGGGTGAGTGCTGTATCAGCAGCCTGGGTGTCGATAGTGGCATAATAGCTTTAACTAATAATGAAGAATTTCGTTAACGTAGACGAATGCTAACTGATGGCTGGCGGCGATGGGAATGGCTAAGGGGTGAGGGGTAGGTTTACTCAACTTGTACTATTTTCTTTCTTTCTTTTGCTGTCCTCCCTATATTGTAATTTCGTCGTATACCCTGTCGTATCGAGGGAATTGGCCGTACTCTGTCCTCGTTTCTTTATTTCTCTCATTTCCAATATACTGTACCTATTGTGTGTTGAATGTGTAGCGAAGTGGACGAGGGTGTGGAGGTCGCACGACGATTCTTCGTGGTTCGCTATTGCGGTGTTTACCGATGAAAATTTTATAAATGCGATCCTTTTGTTTGGGTGTCTGATGCGAAGGACGCTTTTCTGGAGGGGTGCTCGCGTTTCATTCGCATTCCGGAGGGCGTGAAAAACGACTGCACAAATTTTAATAACGAGTTACGCGATGCAACGAGTTGGTATTGCGAAGAGGGTAGTTTTAGCGAGTGCAGTCAAATGTCGGATGATGTACGCGGCTCGTGACGAAAACATGTGCCAGTGCGTCTATAGTTTAAAACGAAAAAGAAAATGTCAAACATTTGGAATCTGATAAAATTCTGAGTATTGTTCGTAGAAAAATATCATCACGTCGACAAAAATATTTAATTTATACATTCTTCCGTGTCTTCTCCTTTGTGATTCTTTTGTCATAAAACTGGCATCTATGCATGTCCACTAAAATAAGTTCCTCCTTCATCAGCAAGCATCACATTTGGCATCTACAAATGCGTCCGCGGCCAGTGAGCTGCTCGATTTCATAACTATGCATTCATCAGTAGACGCTGGAAAGGTTCAATGAGTTCATCTGCTCCCCCAAGCTAAATCGAATCCCGTGTACCTTTTGCATGATAGTCCAACTGCCAGCCCACTGGCCCATTAGGTTACGCCGGCGTTTCTGTTTCACGTAATTATTTTCGTTGTATTCACGTCCAATCATAAAACAATATTGTTGCTCGTGTGGATCGCTCTTGTTCGACCAGTCGTATGTTGGCCTCAAGTTTTTTCATATAAAGCGAAACAAATTTTCGCTGTGGAGCGTCGCAGTTTGAGGATTCAAGAAAATCGCTCTCTCACATCGTGCTTGTTTCCTGAAACAGAAGCAGTCGCCGCGTGCGTGACTACAAAAATTATGCCTTTTTATAAAGCGGCCAGATTTTCCGCATTGAACGCAGCGTGGCAATGCTCGCAAGCTTCCTTTTTTCGTTTTTTGCAATAACATTTTTTAAGCGCCATCGATTTCTCACTGAAATTAAAGGGGGCCCGAAATGATGAAAAATTTTTAAATTTATTCCACTCAGCCGTAGTGAGAAAAAATCTTTTGAGAGGAAATTTAAACATTTTCCAACTGACTACAAAATATTTCAACTCAGACGTAAAAAAATATCGCATGTTGTAGCCTGTAGACGTGTTCGTACCTACAACGTATTAGTTCTTCTGTAGCCTATTTCCATGTTGAGTATTCAATTTTTTCTCTTTTCAAAAACACTAAAAAATCATAATTGTTCCCACTAACTTTAAATTTCCCAACTTTTCGGCCAATTTCAAATTACTGAGGGACAATTTGTCCCCTACGGCGCCCTATAACTACGTTTCTGATATCGAACAACTGATAAAAAAATTAAGAATAAGAGAAACAGGACGCGATTGTAAATCTTTTGTTAGCTTGTAGTTTGTGGAAGAAGGCGAATATAATTCGAAACCCCTTGGAAAAATGGCGAAACACAAGCCACAAATTGCATACCTCTGTGTAGCGAGCGTAAGATATGTAAGATCATTAAATATGTGGAAACAGTGCGTCCAGGTACGCCATGCTTAACTAGAATCAATTGAAAATCTGCTCCGATAACGAACTGAGTCAAAAAAGTCGAGTTTTCAGCGATTTCTATGGCCATTTAGAGCTTTTTTAAGCTCGTTAGATGTAACTGTCTGAACAAATTTCCCTTACAAAAAAAAATTCAACATTATTTGTTGGCAAAAGGCGGCAATGTTCTTATGTCTGTGACTAATTATTGTTTCTGACTTGAATCGTTTTCACAAGTGCCAATTCACAGTTCTAAAACAATAAAATTTTCTCAAAGTTTCACCCTATCCCCTACTGAATGTATTATTTTTCACTTCAGACATTGTTTACGACTAGGAATGACCAGAAATACGAATTTCGTGCGGACAAAGCCGATGAAATTAAATTTAAAATACCGTGTCCCAAAAACAAGCGTCACGATTCCGCAGCCCACGAGTATTACTGCGACTGCTTTCGAGTACGCCAATAAATACCTTACAATAATAACAATCAATTTCGGATACCATATTCGACTCACGTTTGACAACAGGATCATCTATTATTGGCCCCGTTACATTCAACCACCACGAAGACGTCAGCCCAAAAATGCGCTTACCTTGGAGCCCTTAGGTATTAGATGCTTCATTAGCAAATCAATAGTCTGTTCTTGTGATCGAAAAAAAAAAAGTATATAATTATATACTATTCTTGTGTAGCGCAGTATAGGCGCAATTCAGTCGATGGTTGGAATGAAATAGAAATAAGAAAACGAAAAAAGAAAATGGAAGGTAGAAATCGAGAATGCTTTACTGTGAACACGTCATCGTCAGGAAAATTCGACGATTACCAGCCACCCGTGCTTATATAGAAGAAAATTGGTATTGGTGCAGCGAGTAAAAAAAGACGAAAAAAAAAAACAAAAAAAAAACGCTCAACTCGCTCGAAATGGGGTAGGACCTAGGATGCTAAAGAAAATCAGCTAAAAGAAAAACAAAATAAACGTCACGAAAAAATGGAAGACCTGTAACGAATTTTTCGATCCGACAAACGCCAAAGATTTACGAATCCATTTTTCACGAAACGATTTTCCAGAATCCGTGTGTCGAGAAGAAAACATCTGTTAACGAAGCAAACAGTGTGCTGCGTTTAACCATCGTCGAATATGAATGTATGGGGGATGACACGATAGGGGTAGATGTCAGGGGTTTTCGGGTTGAGTAAGGCGAAGTAGATTGGCACGAGGGGTTAGTATACGATTTGTGCACTCGAATGGGTACCAAAAAGAAAGCAGAATTTGGGAAATTATTTTGATTGCGTGTGTTCTCAAATAGACGAGTAAGAATTTTTTTGGCTTGGTGAACGAGTGAATTTTACAACTGTAGACGTTTGAACTCTTTTTCATCATCAGAAGATGGGTACTTTAACCAATAATTTATCATTTTTGGGCTTGATGTAGGTGTAGTGTAGGTATTGGTCTTGTTTTTATTTTTGGTCACGGTCCTGGAAAATCTAATCATCATTTGAGTCTCGACCTTGCTAAATGAATTTTTTTCATCATTGATGGCTGAATTAAACTTGAAACTTCATGTATTTTCAAAATATATAAGAATGATAAGTAACTTACCATCAACGCTCTTCAATAATCGAATAAAGAGGGGAAAAAAATCCATTAAAATCTGGATCAAATTATTCAAGCAACAAGATAGCGAACATTTTAATACCTAATTAGTTGAAATTTTTTCCCAAATTTTTCGTTTTGTCTTGGTATTGCTGAATGCTCAAGATGAGGACCAAGAGTGCGAAAACAAGATCGGTTTTACTCGTTGCTTTCTAAAATACATATTAAGTATCTTCATAAGCTTTTTTTGTACTCACTTCTGCGATATTAAAATATACCAATACCGCAGCCAATCTTCCGCAACGAAATAATATTTATTTTGCATGAAGCTAAAGCCAAAAAAATATAAATAAAAGCTTAGCTTTTAAAAACGTGTTTTTAATGTAAACTTATTTTGTTCATGTTCGATGTTTCTCAACAGTTGACGCAATTTTCAAATATTTGTAAAGAGAGGAAGAACATCATTCTGGAGGGCGAGGTTTCTCTTCTACATCAGTGGTTAACAAACTGGGGTCGCGCCTTCCAAGGGTGCGAAAGCGTGCGTCTAAGAAGCGTGAAGCACTACCTAAAAAAAAAAATCCAAATGAGTTGAAAAGTCTCACTATGTCAAGTATGTTGTCACAGGACTAGAAAGGAATGAAAGTTTGGAAATCACTGCTTTACACATTGAGTAATGTAAAAAATATAAAATTATTAAAAAGAATTCGATAATAAGTTAGGTTAAAAAGAGTTTTTAAAAAATACGCTTTTATAATTTGAAGAAGAAAATAATGGTGAAAGAGAAGATAATATTTCTCTTTTTTTTTTCCGAGACAAAAATAAACAAAAGTTGAAAAATCAACTCATAAAAACGGATATAAGGGTATGTGTACGTGCGTCGTAACACGTGAAAGCAGCGCTAAAGTTGGTCATCCGGTGTACTTCAACAAATTGAGTGAGTAGAATAAAAGCGTATAAAAATTAGTAACAATATAACAGTGCCTATACAAATAATTCGCACGGATAACATTGGTACGAATTACCATTTGATCCGTCCATCCGTTCTGATGCTACCAATCTGGGCCTCGCTTTACTTTTTTTCAAAAATTTTCATTTCCCCCACCCAAATTATGAAAAATATTAATGACATTCCGGTATTATTCACATAAAACTCACTTTCTACGGATACATTCTTCATAAAAATCCTTTATTCGGTGTAACGCAAAACGGAGAAATAAGTGCTGTGATATTACCATAGGTATACCTAATAATATACATATACGTATGAATAATGGAAAATTTTTGAATATAATGTTTATTTTTAATGATTGGGCATCTCGTATAGCGATATTCAATTCAGTTTTCAATAATAATAATAATAATAATAATAATAAAATCATGTTAATTAATATTTTTTTGAATGGAATTTATCAATGATTTTGTTGGATATGCATCGAAGACTTCGCTTTTACTCCTCCAATCAAAAATGAAGAAAATAAAAATGCTCTGAAAAGAGAAAAATAATACTTCTAAAATTTCTCCAGCAAGATCTAGGTCTAGTTACTGGAATTATTGACGTTTGTGCTCCTTTCCTCTACCATGTAAGATTAATACGACAATTCTTTCCAGTTTTATGACAAATAATTTTGATTAGCGACGAGACTTTAAGAACTCCAGTTCCTATACTTAAATCTTGCGGGAGGAATTTTAAAAGTATTATTTTGTTTTTCTTAGTCCATTTTTTATTGATTTTTTTAAAAAGTCGGTTCTATTTTCTGAAAAAAATGTTTTTCAACGAGTTTGTTTCTAGCGTTATCGGCAACATTGCTTTAAAACAACAGTTTGTTTATTCGAGAATAACTTCAAAACTACCTCATCGAATCTGAAAAAAATTTAATGGGACCAACATGGGATCATCCTCTATCATTTAAAAACAAGCTCATCGAAATCTGTGACCGTTCGAGAAATTATGGTGAAATAAACATTAAAAAAAAAAAAAAAAAAAACATATTTATGGATCCAATTGATAACCTCCTCCTTTTTTTCCGAAGTCTTAAAAATTCGTTTTTAACCTAATCTTATTTTATTTTCAGCACATTTTACAGGAGAAATTTGAAAGGAATTATTTTTTCTTTTTAGAGTATTTTTTTTTTTTTTGAAGTTGGTTAAATTTTTCAATGGAAAAATTTTTTTCAATGATTTTTATTTTCTATCATTAGCGGCAATATTAATCTAAGATTAAGAATTTTTTATTTACAAGTAACTCAAAAACTATTTAATCAGTTCCCAAAAAATTAAATGGAACTACCATGGGATCATCCTCCATCATTTGAAAAAAAGTTTATATCAAAATCGGTGTCTAGATTGAGAAGTTATGCTAGAACAAATATGGGAAAGACAAAATTTATGGGTCGAAATATCGAATTGAAAACCTCTTTTTTTGAAGTTGGTTAAAAATATTTTCATCATTTGTTGAGATCTTTGGACCGTAATGACGGGTTTGGTATGGTGTTTTATTTTTTTCGTGCTTTTTCCCATTTATTTTCTCTGTAAAAAAAATCAAAAAATCAAAATAAGTATAGTAAAAAAATATCAAAAAATCAAAAATATGTGGCATAATAGTGTGTAAAAAGTACTTTTAAAATTAAATCTCAAAGGAATTCTTAATGAATTCAATAAATTAATGAATATATCAAAAATATAATAAGCAAATAAAACATTCAGATTGGTGGAAAACATGTTTTGCCCTGTGTTGGAATACAATATAATTTGGTGAAATTAAATACAATAAAAAAATAAAATTATTTGAAAAATGGTGGGTAAATATTACGTTTTAAATGAAGTGTCAAGGAAATTTATATTGACGTGAAAGAATGAAGTGTAGGCTATTACAAAGTTATAAAATACATACGCAAATTATTAAATGATTCCTCGGCAAATTAAATAAAAGCAACCCTATTTTCGACCAACTTCATTGGTTCATCCGGACATCACATTCTTTTCTTAGCAATAGTTTGAGATTTTTTCAAATCACTTCTACTGCTAAAGCGTCAAGCTGATTGAAACCAAATTTTGCGGAATAATTGGAACATAATACATACATTCAGTGTCCTGTGTCTGTACCGAATTTCGTGACTATTGGTTAAAAATTACGCATTTTAGAACTATTTAAGCTCCATAAATGAAACATAATAAATATATATATATATATATATATATATACATATATGTATGCAGATATCAAACCTAAAACAAAGGGAAGAGTAACGTATCAATGAATTAGGAGAAATCGATACAGAACAGAATGTGTTTTTGGCCCAGTTTCACGAGGTCAAGGGCTGAATTTCAAACGCCTGGGCACGGTACAATACACATCTACATTTTTTTGGGCACTTGTTTTTTCTCCACAGAGGAATAACGAGGAAGAAAGAGAGAGTGAGAGTGAATGAGTGTGAATGCGAAGGAGTGGGCAGGGATTTCTTTCCCCAAACTACCAACCAAACACATTCGTCATTTTGGTAAATTTCGAACTTTTTTTTTTTAATAAATTTTTTATCGATTCTTGTCGTCGTTCGACAAGCGCTTTACGATGAGACTGATGAGAGCAACCGCAGTGGTTGCAACTGTTTTCAAATTTATTAATTTCACACACGTCCGCTCGTACAGGTCGTCAGGTTGTCGTCTTCGTTCTCGTCTCTTCTTTTTTCTTTCTCCACACGACGACAACGACGTGAAGGAAAGTTCGCCTCGCCATATTGCGCCATCATTTCATACTTTGATGGAAACAAAAAGCAAAAAAAAAAACATGCAATATATATATGTATACATTTATACTGTATACACCCCCACCCCTATTATAAATGTATGGAAAAAACAACAACTAACCGTATTTTAAGCTTTCAAAATACTCGCATGTCAGCCAAAAAGTGAAAGGATGAAGTGAAGGATGGAAGGAAGAAAAAGTACGGTGTAGTAACATCCCTAAGGGAAAATATGGCAGAAACGAGGGGGCTAGCGCCTGAGAAACAGGAATGTAATAAGCAAAGACCTCGGCCAGAAATTTCGCATTAGCACAAAATTGACTCTGTGATGAGTTATTACATTAAGCGAAATTGGAATTTTTTTCTTTTTTTCTTTCTCTTTTTTTTTTCGCGCTCGAAAACTTTACCCATTTTTCATTTTCTCTTTTCGATCGCTTTTTTTTCCTTTCTTTTTTTTTCTTTTTTCTTTTTTTTTTTTTTTGTAAATTTTAGCACCTACTCTTTTTAAGTGTAACCGAGACCCAACAACGTGCTCACTTCCTGTTTAATAACGAAATACCGTCTTCCTTTTTTTTTTTTGCCGAATTCGTGGAATTTTCGAGCGATGAATCTATTGGAAAGAAATAATCGTAATTTTTTGGTATAAGCGTCAGTTGTTTGTCAGGCTTGTAGAAATTGAAAAGTTGAGGAATTGCGGTAAATCGAATTACATTATGGCCATTATGTGTACAGAGGTATAGAGACGGAAGGTGATCAAAGTGACGATTTCTTCTCCATGTGTATGTGTAGAGCGTCTCGTTGTTAATGATTTTTTTGTTTTATTCACGAATACTTGTAAATTATGTGAAATAAGTGTAGATTCGAAGAAACCAAGCACTGCTAAATATGTAGTTAGCAAAGCCACAGTCATCGAAACATTTGCTGACGTTACCTACCTGGCAAAAGTTTGTATCTACAGGCTTACGATAGTTCACGAGCAAACTGCATAACGTCGGGGTGGAATGTGGATATTAGGTACGAAATCCAATCCGGTGGGGCTAGCGAGTAATGAAAACCGTTAATTTGTGTCGCAATTTATCCTTCCCCATTATGTTGGAAGCTTTAATAATCGCAAAATCCCCTACGTCACCATCAGGTAGTACATAATTATACACACCCGATATTATTACGAATCTAAAATAAAATAATTTTTGCTTGAGCAGTTGAGCAAAGAAGGTCTCGTATTTGTATGTTTTCCCAACAAAGCGACTACCACGCTGCAACTGAACTGATTCGGATGCACTATTATCTTTGCTCGTCAGTCACCTTTTTTTGGCCAATCATACGATCGTTTGCGTCCTTTCTTATACGGTTACAAAATTAAACTGTCTTAACAAGAGGTGTGACCTAGATTTGGTCTTGTATAGTCATAGTTACGGTCTTGCCTGCATGATTTTAAACGTACCATTCTTTGCATAACTGGGAAAATATTTAGAATACTTATCGAGCCTCATTTCATTCAGTAATTCGCATCTTTTTCACGGCGCACACGACTGCAACCCACGTGGCGCGCTTTAGACACGCACGGCCTTACGCACGTTCAACATTATTGACTGGACGAATTCTTATTTTGCAAGTAATCGTACAGAAGCGTTTATTTCCCTCCAGTATTTCTGTTTTTCATAATTCTTAATTTTTTGTGTGTACTTTTTGCAGCGACGAAAAATTGTCAGAAATATTGGCAAAAATTTAATGGGTGTCCTCATCATCTTCCCCGCGATGATCGGTGAAGCTCATGAGCAGCTCATTACCTTAAAAATAAAAGTACTTGGTCGTATTCTTAGCAGTGATGTTGATTAATAATCGATTATTTTCCTCTGATAAATCATATGGACTATAAAAATTTTGAAAAACAATCGAAGAAAATAATCGGCTCTGAAATCGCTTTTGGAATATCAGTAATTCAAATAACTGTGAAAGAAGTATTCACACAAGAAGGTAATCAACAGATTATTTGCGTGTTCCACCATTGCATATGTACAACGTACGGGAGAGCCAAATGTGGATGAACACTGGCGATTTTAGAGCCGATTTAGGCAGTTTTTATAGGGGCTCTTTACACGCACACAAACACACATACGTGACAAATACGTACGCCCATGTATAAGGGAAGTGCTGCGTTTCTTATCATGATAAGTAATGACAGACAGGTTCATGTACCAAATTGTGACATCATCGTAATTGTATGATTAGTCACAGTTTGGTTTTTGTACATTACTTGCAATTATTTGCAAGTAATTATGTTTAAACTTTGTGTGTAATTTAACGTCATATAGACAAATAATAAGCCAGCCTTTTAGCGGCGACTGTTGCTGAGAGATACGAGCCTTCTAAAACCTCATACGAGTCAAGTCCCCACAAATTGGAATAAAAAAAAAAATCAATTAAAAAAAAATGGAGATCCAATAATTCAAAAAAGTATACAAAATTATCAGTTATTCAATTAAATTGATTAATTAATGGTCATCGTCGTCACTTTTAATTGATTTTTAACCAATATTCACGTCACATTTGAAAATAATGGAAAATAACTGATTAATCAAAATAATCGATTGTTTTGTTCGATTAATTTGGAGTGTGACAATCGATTCGGTAAAAAATAATCGATTATTTTTCAATAATCTACATCGCTGATTCTTAGTAGTTCAGTCCACTTAGGTGAATTACTTAAAGGAAAAATAAGCGGATTTCCTGGGATACTTTGAATTCGTGAACGGTTTCATTCGCCTTTACCCCTCTTTTCCTCTCTTCGCGCTCCAGAATAATTGTATATAGGTGAACGACAATGGCGCAGCCAGTACATTATAAATCATCGTCGTTCAGTTCGTTCGTTCGTTTCGACTCTCGTTCGAAACCTGCGATAATTTGCGGTTTTCCCAAGGACCGATGCTTCGCTCGTCTTTTGCCTCTTTGAAGTTGACGCGGCGCCGCATCGTTGCGTTTGTAAAACGCAAAACCGCCTTCATTTTGCGGTTTAGTGCCTCGTCCGTATGTACTTGGCGGTGTGGCGATGGCGATGGCGATGGCGATGGCGATGGCGATGGCGGTGCCGACCGTGCGATGAGGCAGAATAGAAGTGATATCAGCCGAGCTGGAAGAACGTCGGCAGGAGAGAAGCGAAGAAGACTGGAGAAAACGCATGCTGGAACCGTGGGACGGTACGGTACTGATTACTGAAAAACGTTTACGAAGTCGTCGTAACCACAAATGCGCTTCTAAAGCAGCCGGTCGATTGCCGTCGTCTTCGCTGACGCAACTGCACCGTCGAGAAAGCAATTATTTTCTATTTGTGAGGTCTTCCATGCCGGGGAGCGGATGAACCGCTGAACAACCATCATCTCTTCCGTACACAGTTAGATTAGATTGTTGTGAATCTCGTTGTCGATGGTTGGTGTGGTCGGTCGGTCGGTCGGTCGGTTGTTTGGTTGGTTGATTGGTTGGTTGGTTGGTTGGTTGGTTGGTTGGTTGGTAGGTTGACTGGTGGCCTGGTTGGCACATTAATTACAGATTGGTGGGAAGAAACCACAACACTCATCCGGTGTGCATGTAGTGTACCTACCTGGCATTTTACGATAGAGTCTCGCCAGTCGCCACCGCTGTTGTTACGGAGCTCGAGGTTTACAAAATTCGACGAAACAACAAGTCTGTTGAATTCAGACGATAGTTTTTATACGGTTACACTCTGAATTCATTTAGTAATTAAATAACTACGCTGTAATTTTTAAGAATGAACTTACTACGCTTGGTGCGGTATTAGTCCCCAGGGTTGGGGGTAGGTACGTTTTTCGTTTCATGATCTCGGAAATAGTTTGGCACCAGTAACTCAAATTCATGTATACGGATAGGTCATATATATTCCGTATTCTTGTTCTCCCGGGACAGTCCGATTATCATGAAATTTGGTACGAATATTTGCGCGAACCCAAGGACCAGACCTATTGAGTTTAGAGTAGATCGGCCGGACGGTTCTTTCGGTACCACCATTTTTGTTTTTATTTTGGCTATAAAATGATTAATTTTCCATCAATAGCCATGAAATCCGGAAAATATTTATCATAATTTATTGTAGTATGCTACCAATTTTGGAGGGGATCGGCCGGACGGTACTTCCGGTACCGCTATGTTTTTTTTGTATTGGTCACAAAATGCGAAATTTTGGAACAATATGTACGAAACTTGAAATAAATATTTATTCTATTTTATTGTAGCATATTGCTAATTTTGACCAAACGGTACTTCCGTCACCGCTATTTTTATTTTTATATTGGTCATAGAATGCGGAATTTTGAAACAATATGTACGAAATTTCAAACTAATATTTGTTATAATTTATTGTAGCATGTTACCAATTTTGGTGCAGATCGACCGGATGGTACTTCCGGTAAAGCTTTTTTCTCTTTTCTTTTCTCTAATTTACATAAAATTTTTACAAAATTAATCAAAGTTTTTTTTTTTTTTTTTTTTTTTAATAACTATTATATTCTTTTGGTTTTATTTGAAATTATATGATTATTTGCCATACTTCATCATACTTAATTTTTCATTTAAAAAAATAATGCTTTTTAATTTCACATTGTCTAATATTTTGTCAGCAGCTAACAAATTTCATACGATCATAACATACAATTAACGTGTATAAACATACAGACATTTAATGTTACCATCAAAATTCATAATTCTTTTTCACGAAAACCTCCTTTTTCTAGCGAGACTTGCTGTACAAAATTTTATTTTCATTACGAAGTATAGAACTTGCCTCCTTAGCTTAATAGAAAGTTGGTATTTGTAAGTAGGTTTTTTTCTATGAAAATCTACTGATTAATGTTTGTGTCATGAAACGATTTGGGATTGATTGGTACGTTTTTCGTTTCATAAATCAAGTAAAATTTCGCCACAAAAACTCAAATTCGTACGAACGGTTAACCGCAGCTTCACTTGTGTAGTGTCTATTCATTTTGTGTTTGCCCTCTTCCCTCATCCTAACAACCTTTTTCTAGCCCTAAATGTTTCAACAATTGTTTCAGTTAAAAATTAGACCCGATCGAAAAATATATGTTCCCAAAAGGTCCAAGAACTGATTTAATCCAAAATTGGACCAGAAATTTGAATTCAGCACCTCTTACAAAAAAAAGGTAGGATGCATCACTGTGTAATATGAGAAAAAATTATCTTAACTCCTTTTTTGTGGACCCGAATGAAACATATCAGGAAAACAAACGAAACAGCAACAGAAAGAGAGAATAATAATCCACCTGACTAACAAGTAGACAACGAAAAAGTTTTTTCTTTTCTCTTTTACTCCTTTTCGTTGTTTCAAAAAGTGTTTTCTCCGTTTTCTGTTTTCACAAATAATAAAAATTCGTAACTTTGACTCTAGGGTGGCTACCGACTTTCACGATGGCTACGAACCTTCCTTGGAATAACACAATTTTTTTCCGGAAAATCTCATGCTAATCCGTGCAGCGGTTCTAGAGTGATAGTGTTTTCAACTGTTTTTAGTCCTCGGTATTATATGATACCTATGTAGAGATAAGCCAATTTCTTGTTACAACGATACAGGTCGTAATTTTTTCCCGATAGTCACGAAATTTGGAACGAACATTTGTACCAAACCAAGGAACTGACCTTTTGATTTTAGTGGGGATTAGTCGGACGGTACTGCCGGTACCGTTTTTGTTAATATTATTTTGGCTATATAATACTTGATTTTTGAATCAGTCGCTACGAAATTTACGAGAAATATTTACTATAATTTATTACAATATGCTACCAATTCTTGTGCGGATCAGCCGGATAGTACTTCCAGAAAATCAGGTTTTTTTTCCGATTTTGAATGAGGTATTGGTTTTGAACAGTGTAATTCTGGGTCAGCAGTTACAAAATTTAATACAGTCGTCAATTATGATCAATTACTAACTTTTCAGTATTTAATTTTTTACTTTTTGAAGACCCACTTTTTCTAACGAAGCTGCTGCTACGGTGTTAGAGTTTTGTTTTACAATTTATTCCCCATTCATTACAAGTTATAAAGCGCTTGTAAATAAATTTTGCATCTTTTTATTACTAGGGAAAGTTAATATTCTAGCAATCTTCTCCAAAAAATTAGGTAAAGTACGAGTAATGAAGATAGTTGGCTACGAAATGTCGAGTCGCAACAAATTCCTTGCCAGAAGGGCAGCTCGGCCTCGATCGAACGAATGGGAATAGTTTACATGGAAATTACCGTTTGATAATAACTTTTGTAGGGCCTCAGAGAGAAATTTCGGGCCCAGGAGAAATAAACTAAAGGGCCCCTCTTAGTTCCAGCTACAGGATTTGTCTTTGGAAAGGGGTTATAAATTCAGAAAACAATTTCGCTCGCTCTTCTCGCAAAATAAAATTTTTAGATACGTTTTGGGTTCTAAAACGTGTATTTTAGTGATTTTTTTCAAACCTTCGGAAAATTTACTCCCAAAAACCTCATCATGGATCGGTCCTGACGCCCTTTTTCGCCGTTTATGCTTGAAAATTACAATTTATTTATAAATTAAGGCCGTTCCGGGCCCTCTAAAGATATCCGGGCCCGGTACCTTGGTACCCTTTTCCCCTCCCTCTCAAAGGCCTTGAACGTTTGAAACACCTAAGGTCTACGCTGCGTGGTGGTTGGGTGCTCGGCTAAACGGCCACGTAATCGAAAGGTTGCTATATTTCGAGAAACGCATTTCCTAACGTAGATGGTGGTGTGTTCGGTTCGGTTCGGTTCTGTGAGTGCTCCAGTATGTGACTGAAAAATTCATGCTGGATGACGGCTGGCCTCCGAATTCCAACCACCTCCTCCCCTATTCCGACATCAAGTATATCCTCCAGCCGCAACACTGCGCTTGGTAAAATGACCTCGTAGTCAGTGCCCAATCGAAAGAAACGAAAGAAACTATTGACGAATATGTTGTGCGTGTTATTGCTGTTTTGCACGTGGCAAAAAGGTATCCCTGACAAAATACGTTTTGTAAACGAAAACCGTCGACTTTTGAGCGCAAATTTGCCGGAGAGCTTGTCAAAGTTTTCGAGGTGAAATGGTTCAACCAGAAAACTTGTATAGCCTACCGTAGGTAAGACATACCAAGAAGTCCGCCATGACGTTAGAAAATCAATTTTCTCCATGTGAGGTCTTCCGTGGCTGCGCTTTCAATACGTGACGCGAGCGGTGGTTAAATTTTAAAGTACGTTTGTGAAACTCCACCGGTTGGTCGATTTTGGCCAATTAATTATACCGAAATTTGCTGGAACCACGTCCACAATTTGCTGGCTGCCATATGCACACCTTAACCTGGGCGCATCATGATGAAGACGAAAATGAGAAACGTTTTACTCTTTCCCGCATCACCTAGTAGAAAAGGGCGGGAGGGGTGTGCGGGGGTTGAGCGAGGTGAAGGGAAACGGCGAGTCACATTACCGAAGGGAGTATAAATACTTGCTTCACTCCCGAGTGAACGTGTGTGTATGCGCATATATATATATATATATGTATCCGTGTACACATATCTTTTTTTTTTGAATACGTACACGTATATTTACTACAGTATTATTGTATAGGTATTTATACAAATCGTCGGTCGAGTTTAAATCGTTAAAAGTCGTTAACGTCGTACAAATTTATAACTTCAGCGATGGCGCACGTTTTCATATTCGTATATATTTTATGGGCAGACTGCGGCCGATGGCGGCTCAATTCTTTTACAAGTCAAAAGAGGCAAAAATCTCGTAAATAATAATACACCACGAATAATTTTTCCTACCGCGATTAGTCGGCCATTTTACGCGTATAGTTCCAATCATTTTTGCCTTTTTTTTTTAAATTTTTTTATTTATTTAGTTTTTGTATTATTAATACGCGATGATTTACTACGAATATATTCGGAGCGGAAAGAAATGCAGCGGCGTGCATGAATTGTAAATTATGAACCGAAAAAAAAAAACAAAAAAAAAACAGAATTATTAGAGAGTTAAAAAAAACAACATTAACAACATCAATAACAACAGCAACGCCAGCAACACTTCTAACACGTTGCCGAGGATGCGCTTGAATTATTGATAAAGTGTGTAAATCTCTGTGAAAAGCACGAAAAAAACAAAAAAACAAAAACAAAAACAAAAACCTAAACCTCAACTACGCATGCAGTAAAAGCCTCGTGCACCTCGTGCCCTCATTTTTGCATTATGTGGCTTGTTTTTACATTTTTCACGATTTTTAACGCTTCGTTTGTGGATTTCGAGGAAAATATCGACTCTCGTAGTCGAAGTCGGTCGAACTTGGTTGAAAGGAGGAGGGGGTATTTTGGCATTTTATCGAATTTCTGCGTCGCCTTGTCGAGTGTCAGAGGGCACGTATGGAAAAAATATGGGCGAGGGGGTCCGATTGGTGGAGGGTTATTCGGTCAACCAGAATTTTCATTATCCGCCACATTAAATCGTGGCGGCGGCGGCGGCGGCGGCGGATGCTTTTTTCTCGTCGTCGCGCTGCTACGTTCAAGTTGATTGGTTTTTGCCAATAATTGTGTGGCCCATTTTATGGCCGATACCTAATTTCGTGGCTCGTTTATCACTCGGCCCCAAAGTATGTATATCGCATTTCTTCGTAGTACGATCCGATTATGATTTTGGTCAGTGTAATGGCGTCGTCGTCGTCTTATTGAGGGGGCCAGAAAAAAGTGAATCCGTGGTAGTCGACATTTCGTTAGCTTGATAGGTTAGTTTGGTTTGCGGATTTTTTTTTCTCACATCTTTATAAGGATATTTTTGTTACCGTCAGAAGTACCTTATTCGCCTTTTATTAACCTAAAACCTTGGAGTATTGTACCCATAAATGGACCCGGAAGACGCTATAAATGCGACGGTAAGCTCTCGGCTACAAATATGGGGAAAGTAAAGGAAAATGTCCGAATCACTTTTGGCTCCACTACTCCCAGATCCTAATGAATTTTTTGCAGTATTACGCATCCGGTCATTTTATATTCTGTTCCGAATAAGAGCGACCTGTGTCGCTGAGACCTTCATATTTTGCAGCTACATAAATCGACAAAAACATTTTTGTGAACAACAGTTTAGGATGCAGCTTACGGTTAAATAGTGTAAATCTCTACCTTTTCCTTTCCTCCCTGATTCAGGAAACTGAGTACTTAAATTCCACTCTAAATAGGAACGATGTGACGTAATATACACATCTCACTCATGCACTAAAGCGGTTATCTTTCTTATTTCTGTTCTCCGGCTAGTCTTGTTCTCTTTGACTATATCCTCAGGAGTCGAGATTTATTTTTGTCCTTCTGCTTCCCTTGTCCTGCATTGTTCTTGTTGATTATGAAGTAGAATTCACACAACTAGCTTCATAAATATCAGATCTACTTTTGTGTATCATCCGCTTCTTCATGCTTCTCATCAGTTAGATTATTTTGCTTTGTTTGTTTTGCACGTCACTTTTAAAATGTGAAAAAAATTTTAGTAGTTACCCGATAGTGGGTTCCATAGATGCTAAATTTCTCAAATTTTCTAAGTTCTCAAAAGTTACGAGTAAAAAAAAATCATAAAATTTCCCCCCTCGAAGAAATCCTTGCTACGTCACTGCATAAACTTTTTTATCCATTTTCTTTCGTCCAAGGTCCATTTGTTATTTACTGAATTCCGTTCCCTCGTACGAATAGAGTAAGTAACAATTTAATCCCACATCGAATCACCATTTTAGGCATGACGGTCGTTTTTAATTTAGCGAAATTCTTGGGTCTTATAATTCTGGCCGGCGTTAATCCTTCGAATATTGCGATAAAAATTTCTTATAATGATACTCGTACCCTCATCTGTATTTGCTCCGATTCGATGGTTGACTCGTCAGACTACTTTTTTTCTCCACCCAACAAAATGGATTCGCCCGTAAGGCGTATTCCTGCTTCCCTTCGCAAATGTTTTGTTCTCGCATATCTCTGGTACTAAAAGTGCCATATAAACGGAGTACTCGGAAAATTGACCCATTTTCGATTTCTTAAGCAAAACCTCCCCCCCGAACAATGATAGCAATAACAACGATAACTTTTTCTTATTTTTTTTATTCGACTCACCACTCCTTACAAGTGGTTATTGTTTTTCTTGTCGACTATTTTTTTCATTCCTTTTTTTTCGTCTTTCTTTTCAGAAGAAAATTTTTATAAGACTCGTACTCACGCAGTATTGCGAGGGGGCAACTCTTGCTTCGTTCTCTCATTCAAGATGCTGCTTCTCGTCTATAAACGTTGTATACCGAGAATATTACCGTCATTTACTTACCCATATTTTGCTTGGGTTTATTCTTCGGTTGTCTTGTCTTCGTGTATGATCATCGAAACGGAGAGAGTGAGTAAAAGGTAAAGAATGGCGCGTAAGAGGAGCGGCAACAGCAGCAGCACATTGCGGAAATATGTTTTGCGTGAAACGATTCGTTTTTCGACATCATTCTGTTTGTCTCGAAGCTTTCTTATTTATTTTTTTTTTTTTTTGTACTTTCATTTCGTTTGAAAACAAACGATTATTACCCTTTCACGTTTCTTCTTTTTTTCTTTCTCTCTCTCTCTCACTCCTTGTTCTTCTCCCCTCCGCCAGTAATCAAAACCAAGAAACAGGCGATTACCCTATAAGAAAAGGGCGAAATGAAATTAATCGACAAGAGAGGCCGCCCAACTGAAATGGAGAAGAAGACGATACGAGAGATTAAGTTTTTCGGAAAAGACTGTTTCTTCAAGAGACCGAAAAAAAGAGGAAAGAGGAAAAGTAAGTCAAGGAGGAAAGAAAATTGTAACGTAGCCAAGCTTCGTTAGGAAGGCAGGTTTTAAAAATCGTAAAAATTTCAATGAAAATATCGACTGTTATCATTAATAAAAAAACAGTAAAACTTTTAAAAAAATGAAAAAGAACGATATTTTTTTTTTGTTTTGTTTTTTCATTAATGGCTCGAAACGATCTGTCACTCATTCAATATGAAGTCATTTTGCATAAATCTCGTTATGGATTTTGTAGAGATTAAAACTTCTGGCTAGTTAATAAGAAATTCTGATACGAGTGTAGGGGAAGGGCGAGGCAGTCAGAAATTGACATTTTGGGCCATCGTGTTTCTTCCGCGATGTGAAAAACGTACTTAGATCCCAACCTAAAGTACTCTTTGAGGTTCGTCTTGAATTGTCGATTGATGGTTTTGAAAACTCCTAATGAAGAATAAAAATAGAGTAAATTTTTTGGCTGAAAATCTTTCATTCTTTTGGTACTATTCTGCCAGCAGGGTATTAAATTTAGAATCCTGTTAATGAGAATACAAAATGTCGCTTACGAAAAACTTGTAAGTATCCCACTCGCGGGGATTAAGGTGAGGTGAACATACTGTTTTCTTAAATAGAAAATTCGAAAAATTATGTTCTTTCTTTTTCTTCGACTTTCGTTTACCGAATAGGCGTGCCAGATTTCACAAAAGTTTACGTTATTAAACGAGTATAATGAAGGTAAAATCTTGAAATTTAAAATTAATTATGATTCGCGAAATAATATCATTTTATTCGATTCAAAAACGTCGATGTTATTAATTCGTGTTGCTTTCAACGCTTAAATTTGAATTACATGATAATTGTTCAATGAAGAAGGACGTAATGCAGACATTGTTTTAGACAGTGTTGTCGATAAAAAAAAGCCTTAGACATTTGTTGGGTGAAAACTTCAGTTGAGTGTGAAACGAATTGTGTTCGTCTCCATTCTTCAAAGACAAAGCTGAGATAAAACTTGAAGGAGGCTCAAGCTCCTATCATCTCTTCCTCAGATGAAAATAATTTGAATTTTTTTCTTTGTTTTCTTAACTGAAAGTACTTATTTTCGAATTTTTCTGACGGACTTGGCCTGGTTTTGGGTAGGCTTAGCGCCTTCATCCCCCTCTTCGCTTCGCTTCAATCACTCCACTGTTGATGTAGGTGTAGGTATCAAATTTCAAGAGGACTTAATTAAAAATTCACCTTGTATCTTGTTTACAAGAGTTGTTGGCTGTATACCTACATAACCGCATAAGTACTTACAATCATACTGATGCATTCGTGTGGTATGTACTTTTATAGGCTACATACAATATAGATAGGGATGTATAATTATGATGTATTATGAAGTTTATTGTGATACTCGATTTTGACTCTTTGGTGTCATTGGATTCATTTTGACCTGAAAGGAAAAATTGTCTCGTGGTCAATTTTGAATCATACGGTTTCTTTGAAAACCTGCTAAAAAGCCGTGTGTAATGGCAAAGGGGAAAAGGTTAATCGCGATTTACTTTTTTTTGTTTTGTTTGTTTCGTGCGAAGGGGTGAGGCAGGTCGCTTTTTCTCGTTTACGTGAAATGAGAATCGCGAGAAAATTCGTATTAGGGCCGACATCGACAGTTACTTTTTTCGACATTTTACGACGCTGAAAACACCCACAATCGATGGCTGTTCACCCTCCAGCGCAGCCCCATACTTTCGCCGATCGTCTCATCGGTGCCACCACCGCCTTCCCCATTCATCCTTGCCATCGAAAGTAAAACCTCGCTAAGTCGAACTCATTTAAACGAATGGCGTGAGAAGAGTAATTTACTTTTTCGTCGTTTTCTGCGGCTGCAAAATCTGCAATCTGGAGCCGAACAGCGGGAAAGGCTTTAAGTTAATATTTGTTAACGTTTTTTTTTTTTTTTCCTTTTTTGTTCCTCGTCCTATTCCTTGTTTGCTCGTTTTCTTCTTGCCTTTTCTTCAACACGATTTCGGAGAAGCTTAAATTGTTCTGTTGGTTTGGGGTGGAAGAATGGAGACATCGAAAGAGTGGGAGTGATACATATGTGTATGGCAATCGATGTCGGATTTGTTTGCAGAGGATTTTCAGCCTGATGTGAAGCAAAGCTGCGGACAGTAATCCGTGTAAAAGCGTATATAAATATATTTTTTTAGTGTAATACATCCATCGCCATTTGTAAATTGTACGATTGGGTCTGTGTATCTACGAAGTCAAGTAATGTGGATCCTGTGGAACGAAGTTTGAATCAGCTTTCCCGGTATTGTATATACATTCGGTCATCTGTTTCCTGCATTCGTTAATGTCTGTTTCCCTCTCTTTTATTTTTATGCGAATCGCAAATTGCAAATCAAGCCCGTCAAGCTGTGCTTAATACGAATTTTGCTCATCTATTTTTCGAAATATTTGACCCGAGGGATGGGGACGAGCCTAAAAATATCGTTTGTTTATTCAACGCGAATCAGAGGAAGCAATTATAAATACTTTCCCAAAATTCTACGTCTTCGAAAGTTATTCTATTTTGAATATTGAAGCATACCTGCGGTAGATTTGATCTAGTGGTCAATTAAGTTTCATAATCTAACCTTGGTATGCATAAGCACCATTCAGTGTAGTGGTAATCGCATTTTTATTCTTGGATCGCGATATGGATAAAAAGATATCTGCCTAGAAGCAACCGTTTTCCTCCATTTTATCCCCGAGACACAAAATTGAACTAGCGTTGAGCCAAACCAGAGGCAGTGAGCGAGCTGGTCGACATTAGTGTGTGAATTTAGAATTTAACCAGGATGCTGTTTTCGTGACTTTATATGTTTTAAATAAACAGGGCACAGAAATATTATGAGTACTATTTACTCATCAATTTGGATGGATTGAACTTGAATACACTCGAGTATTTGTGAATGTGTGGTATGGCAAATATTTGATTCGTGAATTAGGAGATAGGTATGGGCACAGTATGGTGAAACAAACATTAAAAAAAAAAACATACAAATCGAATAGATAAACTCTTCCTTTTTTTTTGAACTCGGTTAACAACTGAAATATTCAGAAAAATTAAGTTGCAATCAATGAAAAAGGCGACTATAACGACTATTTTCCCCCGAGAATGAATTAAGTCAAGTGGTCAGTTCCTTTAATTTTGTCTCAACTTCTATTCTACTGACTAATGCGAAAATTGTGAGTGTGGAATGTCAATTGGTATAGAAAATTGTCGGTCTGGTCAGTTTGAGCATTCGAGCTGAGTACTTCGTCAAGTCAAAGGTCTGTGAAAAGGTCAAGAAGAGGTTTAGACAATACTTCCTTTTCCTTTTGGCTATGGATAACATGCGGTACTAAGTACATTGGAATATTTGTATTAGCGTGTGAACGAAAAAAGTATTTTTTTCAACGGCAGTTTCAGCTTGAAATGTAGTGCGCCTACATCGTAAATGAACGCGAGTATAGATTTAATTAAAAAGTTGGTTCAAAAATTCAGAAGTTTGTCACCATCATCTAATATTTACGTTATGTTGAAGTAGTGTTGAGCATCACTTTGCTTAGTGCTAAATTCTTTGGCGTGTTTTTATATGTTTCTTCCACTCGGGTCATCTGTTTGTATCAAACACAAAATTTTACCACATTTCTCATACAAATAGTGGTACACCCAGCGCCAAATATCACTACTGCAGTAGCATAATTGGAAGCTTTACCACAAGCAGAACATTAAGGGCATACTTTTGACTATATAGTACTGGACCAGTAAAGCTCCATAAGACCAATATACTTTTTAATATCAAGTAGCAACCCGAGCGTACCTTGGGCGTATTTTCAACGTTTTGCTGGAGTTCACCAATTTAGAATACATCTGATGGAGACATCCCTTAAATTCGCAAAAACAGCGTACATAAACACAAAGAAAAGTACGTCAAAAGGTACGCTCTGGTTGCCTATTTCATGGCGGCATGTCTGACCAGCAGTTATCTTTCTTTTCTGGTCCAATGCTGTATAGTCAAAGGGGCATACATTCCAAGCACTACAACCACCAGTAGGTTGTTTGAAGTCTGATTAAAATCATGGTGACGAACATTGCTACCATTAGTATCATTTGAACCTGTAGCGATGGTCGCACTGTACACTAAATTGTAGCTCAGTCGTCATCACCAGAGAGTGTGCCTAATGTCCAAATATGGTATATTTGATATTGTGGAATCCGAACATACACAATACGGTGCGTATATTTCCCTTCTGTCATAGGTACTCGTAGCCTAATAGATACGGTGCCATGATTTTGGCAATTGAAGTAGGTGATACCAGTTTGAATCTCTATATTAGCAAACCCTACAGTCATCATACTACAAGTGGCATTCGGAATGCCAGATTGCCAGATTGTATAGTAGATGACCGTTGTACGCCAAATTTGGTGAATACCATGTAGTAGTGTTGGTGTAGACAATACTATCAACTACGCGTCTACGGTGTAGGACTGATGTACCTAGTTGGCGTCATTGCATGCTTGATACAGCCTTTGCGACATTTTCTTCTACACGACGTACTGTTCGTGGTTTTTCACCCAGAAAGTTGCTGAGAATCTGCAATTTTCAGACTGCGAGCAGTATGCCGCTCATTTCCTGCCGCAGCATCGACTCTATCTCGCCAGCTGGCCGAGTGAAAAAACAACACCACAACGAATTTTACTTATTATACGCTAGCCAAAGATATTCGGAACGATGCTTTTCAAAAACTTGGTTCATATTCGACCCCGATAGAAGGGTACGCGTTTTGATCTTGCTTTGAGCGGGTGGTGGTGTGTCGATAGGTCAGTGCCAGACGAAGATTCGAAAATCGGCGACGACTCGCACTGGAGACTGCTCCCAGTTCCATCAGCGCTGCTCGCTTCGTCCCCCAACGCGCCTGTTTCTGTGGGTTTTTTTGTTTGGTTTCTCAGTCCAGAATTTCCATTTACATTATTTCTGCTCGGTTTATCACCGTTTCACGAGATGCGACATAATCGAAAGCGAAATACGGTACGTGATTCCGTGTGACAATGCGTCGTGCCGGCGTGTGACGCTTGAGTATGGTGTGCCAGAGTTGACGCTAACTCGTATTCGCCTGGCACTGCTGCTGCTGCCGCGGCAGTCGTTGCTGTTGCTCGAAAACTTCGGTCGGGCGCCGGAGCTTTTAATGTAATTTATATATAGGCGAACAGTGCGTGAGAGTTGTTAGGCGTGAAAAACTTGGTCGTGTGTGCGTCGATTGCGACATTTAATCTCTCGAAAGCGTCGCCGTGTTTTTTGTTGTTGTTGTTGTTGTTGTTGTTTCTGTATTTTGTGAGAAGCAAACAGTGGAAAATGAAAGAAAAAACATACCTTAATTAAACCACGCGTCCGAAAATGAAAAAAAAAATGATTTTTCCGCTTCAAAATTGGATTGCAGATTTCGGTTCGCTTCCCAGGGCCCTTTTTTTTAGTCGAATGTGAAGGTTAATTTATTTTCTTTGTCATTTTATGTGTGGGAAATTCTTGCGAACTATGGAACGTCGAGAAGTAACTATACAGGTTAAAAATTTTGAATTATACCGGGTGATCCATGCAAAAATTATCCTTAGATTGGTTCTCCCTTTGAGTTAATTTAAAAACTACGAGCCAACTTTTTTAGGAGTTGCCTGTTGTGTTAACAAATGAAGAGTAGTTTGTTTACAAGCGAGATTTTATCATCGATAAGTTTAACATGGTCTGACTTTTAGATCGTACAATCTTGCTGTTTTACTCTTCGCGATTTTCCGGTACTAATTTGTAACAGTATGTCATATTTCATAGCTTCACAGGTAACCGTTACTCCACGCTGAAATGTGAATGAATAGCCTAAATCCGTGGTAAATGTGTGAAAACGTTAATTTATAATGACAAAAATACAAAAATACGATCTACTCTTACAAACTGGAAATCGGTGTACTCTATTGTGTAGGAATACATTTAAGTTGAATTTTCAACTTGCAAATGCCCCCCCCCCCTTTGGTTTGTATGCTATAACTTGTTCGATTATAATACGATCATTTGAGATGTGGAGCACCACTGGCACTTCGGCCTATCTTCAACGAAAATTTTATACCGAACTATTGATAATGTAAGAAATACATAACTTCCTCCTGGTGCTGGAAAACGCTATTATATGCTTCTGTTCCCTTGGAATTGCGTGCACATAATGCTTTAAAACATGCATAACTCAGTTTACAAAAACGTCGCACTCTTGGTCCTATTTACTTGTTGGTGCGATATTTTGGTGCCTGAGAAGCATGTACCTGCTATTGTTTCGGATGTTGCAGTCAGTTAGTCCCATTTGGCTGCACAGATCAGGTCAGAATCGACCACGTGCACTATTAATTTTATGTCTCATGTTTTTTTTTATCCTTTTGCTGGCTGTATTTCCGTTTTTTACTACGGCTCAACGCTTTGGATATTTGATCGCACGTCATCCGATATTCAGATCGGCCAAGTTCTCAGTCGCAAATCGGTTTTGACGTCATCGGTTCCTGTCGTAAGCGTTGCAATTGGCCAATCACAGTGCGATGTCGGACACATCAACTATACTCTGTTCCAAATACGAAGTTAATTTTCTACTCGCAGTACACTTAGTTTGCTGGAATTGTGGATAATAGAGAGGAGTGGAAAAAGTGAGGATACACATGAAATGCGAAACGGAGTACGTCTGCTAGTATAAAATTTTTATTTTGCTTAGCAATATTTAATTTAATTTCAGTAATGTTAATTTGCGCCCTCGAAAAAAATTACATTCTTATTCGGAACAGACTATACGTGCTCCAAATTGGTCCAAATTAAGTGTTATTTAAATTTGGGGATCCAACAACAACAAATAGAGAACGAGATAGAGGCAATGGAATCGTCGATGTCATTTGTCTTGCGGGCTGCATTTTTGTTCATATTGAACTTGGTCGACGTTGTAGTGATTTTAAATACTTTGGTCCGATGTTCGTCTCTTCTTAGTATTGTAGTTATTTGTGTAATTTGTTGTAATATTCTTTTATAATAACATGCATCGGCTTTGTCTGACATTGTGGTGTGTTAATTCAGTAAAAAAAAATGAGGCCCATGCCAATACAGATCACTTAAGTGATTGATTCTGGTAACTAGTTTACAGTTAAATTGTTCCACCGAGATTAATCATATTTTCATTTGGGTAAAATGGTTGTGTGAAGCACGTGGCTTTGACTGTCTTGGTCAGGCGCATTGTTTTGCAATGTTCCAAGTATAGGAAATATTTTTAAGCTTCGAGGCAGCCATGGCAATTGGCTAATTTTATTGGTTGTGTTATTGCCTTGTACCCTGCCAAACTTATTCACATTTATTGCAATACGTGCGAAGAAATATCGAATCGATATTATCTTTCTTATGGAGAATAGGCGAATGCGCATCATTATTACGCGTCGATTTGAGCATTTTTGTCGGGAATTAGCTGCTAATTCTCTCCCATCGGCATTCATTTTCCCCACATTCTTATTTGATTCTCAGTCGTTTTCGCTGTACGTAGTAATTTTACCTGCGAAACGATCCGTTAAAGTGACTAACCAAAATCGTCGATCGTAAATTTCGAGCTCGTATGTAACAAACAAAATGGTCTACGCCCTTGTTTTAAACCTTTTTTCGCCTGCAACTTTCTCACGCATCCCTCCCTCTCCCGGATCGAGTAACCATAAAAAGCGCTCTTTCAAAGGGTCGTAATTCCTCAGGAATGTGCCAGCCCAATTCTTGTAACCTACCTGGTCAAGAGAGTGGAGAGAAAGAAAACTGAAAGAAAATCGTCATCGTCGTCGTTTGCGCCGCCGATTAATGTCCGCCTCGTTGGTGTCTTGTCGATTTGCGACGCAGCCCCCCCCCCCGCACTCTCCAGTTCGCCTTTGCACCCACTAATACTTCAGTGAAAGGAGTAACGAACTTACCACAAACACGAATACGACAACGACTGCGACAATCGATGACCATTTGAAACAGAATAAATTATAATTTACATTCGAATTCGGTAACCGCATCGGTATTAACGAGTTTTCAACCAAAAAAACAGAAGAAAAAAAATCTCAAATGGTCCAATTCATTAGCGAGTTGTTTTCGTATTCTCCTTTTTTTTTCTTCTCTTTTTTTTTCTGTCTTTTCTCTCCACCTTGTTAACTACTTTTTAAATCCCACGTACAGAATTCAAAAAGCACCTGTCTTTCGAGAAGACGAAGTTAAAAAAAAACTGGTTGTATATTTTTACGAATATTTTAAACTGTATCGTTTGTTTTCCTCCCCTCCCTCTGTACATATGAATGCATGCGTCTTTTATACAGGGTGTTTCCACGATGCCCAAAATTACTGGAAGTGAAGTTGAAGAAATCATGAAAGATCACAAACAAATTTTCAACCTTATCTCGAGGTATAAAGAGTAACAAACTTGTAAATTTCAAAAAAATTTCTTTTTTGTTATGTGCAAACATCCTAGCTCTTGGTAGGGGCTGCAAAACTTACCAGCGTCAGACATCAGATCGAAACTGTCAGATTGTAACTCTCGTTAATGTGTCCTTATTTGTGTACGTGAGTGCGTGTGCCCTTTGTCAGTTGAACACATTTCAATAATTATGAAACAAACCTCTCGTATTTTATTCAATAATTTGTCTTTTCCTATTTAAGCTAAAGGGCTGTGTTGCTCTATAGAGGATGTCAAAATTTCCGTACTATAATTTTAAAATTATCATTAGCTATTTGGAGATGAACAAACAAAAAATAACGCAAATAATGGAAGAAACGTCATTTTTTGGAATCTAAAAACCTCTTCTTTTTCACTCAGTAATTTCTCGGCTATCATTGAAGTTGAGGAGTTGAGGAGCTATTCCTCATATAATTTACGTCGTTTCGGCCATTACGCGAGTAAGCGTACTTCAACTTGGCAGACGGTTGTGTGAGATTTTTACGAACTTTACGCTCCAGAAAAGGAGTTGTGAACGGCGTAAGTGGCTGAAACGACGTAAAATGTTTGTGAAATTGCTCCCCTGATGTTGGTATTGCTGGAAAGAAAGGAAAATTTACTGTAATCTATTTTCCATATAATTTTCCAATCATCCTTGGCCGTTTGAAAATAAGCGAAAGAGAAAACGGAAGTTTAGATATTTTCATGTTTACATATCAATGTTTCATGACTACAGTCACATCGGCACTCCATGTTTTTCTTAGTTATTTTATTTTCGCTAATATCGTCTTTACACCCAGCAGAAATGCGACGTACCAAAAATTCTTTCATCTTCAATTGGAGTAGCCACGAAAGCTCCATAATATTAACTAAAGTGAAGAAATCGAAAAAAAAATTTCAAGGCTGATTTTAATTTCAATTCTCGCGAAAGTAGTCTTATAGGAGTGACGGTTTTGTGCTCAGCTTTTGCATTATTTCTCACATTTTTATCTTTAATGGCAGATGGGCTGAATTAGTGCTTAGTGCCCGCATTACAAGTCATTTTCTCTCGCGGAATTTTTCTCGTGAGTTATTTCTTACCTGCGTTATCTTGAAATCGGTCTATGTCTCGGATTTGGATTTCGAGTCCGTTGATCTTAGAAAAAAAAATTCTGTACGAAAATATCCTATGAAAAATATGTGAGATTTTTTTGAAAAATATCTTTCCTTGAAAACATCACACTACAAATTACTCAACCTACTTCTCAGTTGCACTGCTGAATCAATCACTGCTCGACCGGTTGAGCCAGATCAAAGTTTTGGAGCAGCATAATATGTAAAATCAAATTGTCCTTAAACATTTTTATTGTGAAAAAGATAACAAACAAAATAGGTACGTACGTAGTACTTTTCGATCACAATCCACATTGAATCGCTCCTCGACCTTTTCGAGTCAGATCAAAGTATAAAATAAGGAAATACAGAGTCAGTCACATCTTGACAACTGCTCATTCATCAGCCGTACAGTACCTAACGGATTGTTTCTTTGAGGTTGTGTGTACTTTACCGTGATTTTTATTTTATTTTAATATTCGAAACACCATGCTGGTAATTGTAACCAGGTACCTAATAATAATTCATGATTTTCTGTCTTCAGTTTATGAATAAAATCTTTAATATTCGATAATTAACCGGTATGAATTTTATCTTTGATATTTTTGTTCCAAGAAATCGGCTTTGGTTGTGATCGAGTTGGTAGTTTTTAAAAGGGATGAATTACAACTGATTCTTTAATTTTATTCGTGTATATTTTCGAAAACATTATCTTGTAGTGAATGTGTATGATCGCCAACATATCAACCTAAATTAACTAGAGAGCAAGTAGGAAGAAATGGTGGCTACACGGATAAGTCAACGGCTACATAGCAATGGATGTTGGTCACCGTCTATTGGACAAGTTATACTTCGAAATCAAAATGATTTGATGTTGAAACGGGTCGCTGGTCTGGTAAGTTTTGGAAAGTTTTTTGTTCGATGTACCCACTTGGAACTATTTTGTTTGATTTGATTATGGTGGCTAAACTGTTGCCCAATGTCAGATCTCTATGTAGCCAGAACCTAAGTCTGATGATCTTTCCTACTTGTTCTCATGTAAGTGTTCCAGGCTTAAACCCTAGTGTCCTTCCTAAATGATATTTTTGATGTGTAAACATCTTTGCGTTCAGTCTACTCTCTAGTAGGGCTAAAAAGGGAATTACAATCGTAATTCTACGTCTTACAATTTACAATATTGTAACTGTTAGCGTATGTAGGTGTGTGGTTGTGTGTGTGCTTAACGCACACGCCCTCAACCACACTTCTATGTTTACACATCAATCCTTGATGAGTTCCCATTAGAACTACCCTTTTTTTTTTTTTTTAAAAAAGGTTTATTTAGTTCGGACACAGAGTCTTGTATCAAGAGGTAGCTTAGCCAAGAATTTTCCCGACAGATTTTTCATTAATTTTTTCTTTCCTTGCTTTTCATACTTTGTTTTGTAGCCATGTACTCTTTACCCTCGTAAGATTCGCAACCTACTGCCCTGTTCACACTTCAAAAAAAATGAGAATTAGAATATAAAACCTAAATTTAAAAATGAGCTACATTCACACACTGACGAATTTTTATTGAAATTTCTTTTAATAAAACACAATAAGAAGCAGTGGTCCAGTTGGCGTTCAAATATCGTGATATCATTGTTATCATTCATTTGAATCGCACCATTCGATTAAAATTTCAGCGATATCTCAAAAAATAAACATACAATTTCAGCCAAAGTTTCACAGAATTTTTAGCTAATATACCTCGATGTCTTCGGAAAATTTCAGCTCTTTATAATTAACGGTTCACTTGTAACGCTTTCGATAACACTTTGAATATGAGGAATTGAATTTATTATTGGTTTCATTCGTATATCGTACGTTAATTTCGTATTCTTGCGGGAAATTTTCAATTCTTATTTTTGGCGAATAAGTAAACGATAATTTTAACGTCTTATGGCTTTGTGTGAACAACCACATGTTACGTCAATGGCGTTCATCCGAAGTATTATGTTTCAAGTCTTATTTGTTGGAATGTGAATAGGGCTTACAAGTTGCAGGGTAATAAATGCGAAGCGTAATTTTTCCTGCGGAAGAACAACTCGATGTCTATCTTTAAGGTCGTTCATATGCCTTGAGAATCGAAAATCAGCTTCTGGAAAATTGCGGCTAAAGTTTCTAGACTGAAAATCTCTATAGTTCTTTTGAATTCCTTTGGTCTTGACGTTTCGTCTTGGAATGAATAGCCTGTTAATATAAATGAAAAAATTCTCAATTTTTGAAACTCGTTCGCCTCGAGCTGTCTAACATCCGAGTGTGAGCTTCGTTTTCCTTTTAAAGTGGTTTTTTATTAATATTATTTCATTTTTTGGGATGATAATGTCTCGCCGACTACTGCTGAAACACCCTGTATGCGAAGGTTGACTCAGAATGACGGACACGGGTGTCTGTCTGTATGCGTGTACTTTGTTCCCTTTTATTTTTTTTTGTTTTTTTTTTGTTTTTTTTTTTTTTCTTTCAAGAGAATACTCGGACCGTTTGGAAACGTCTTTAATGGTACTTTAATATCCTACCCGGTTGGCAATTAAATACACATTATTACAATAATGCTGCAGGCGAAAAAGCCTTTCCTTCCACAGTTTGGTAAATTCTTTTAATGTTCCTTTTTCGTGTTCTGTTTTGTTTTCTCTTCCCACCTCTCAGCTCCCTCAATCTTATTCCGTATTTTTTCTTTCATTCATCCTTGATCTGTAAGTAACGAGGTAGAAAAGGAGAAAGGCGAAAAAAACTTCCGAAAATGTCTGTTGTTTTTCTGCTTTGTCTTCGCATGTAGCACTTTGTTTACCATCGTATAACACCGTCTAATGATGTGCGAACATCTTCTGCCGTTCGTGGTATCGATTTTATTTCAATTTTTTGATGTATTTGTAGGCGCTAGTTGGTAGCGTTGCCATCGTACACCTTTCGTCTTAATCCCAGTCCAGTTTACTGCCGTCGAAGACATTTTTAAACAGCTTTAGATTGGTACAGCGCTGAATCTGGTTTAATTTACAGTTTTTCCCCATCCTCATTCGTCCATTTCCTTCGTTCATTATGGTCCAAAATGATTGTGGTTCGACCTTCTGAATATACCTATTCGCTTGTTTTTCAGTATGACACCGCATTCACCGATACACACTTATACATTCTTACCTACCTCCTGTAAGTAAATTCAGTTGCAAAATAACATGCGCTTTACTGGTTGTCAGAGATTATTTTGATGAGGAAAACTGAGATATTTTCTGTGTACAACAATAGATTTTCCCTCATATAATTCGCGTCAATATATCGCTACACCCCCTACAATCATCCGTCTTACACGAATGTCATCGGGAATTGTGCACGTGAACACTTCACAGTTCACGGCCTGATGGCCTAATGTAAGTTCGTACAGTGTCGTATCATATAATAACTCCATCCTATTCGTGGGATATTACCATCCAGTTCTCTCTCACTCATCTTACAATCCTGTTAGACTGTCTCTGTCTCTTAGAACAATAAATAAATCACGCGTCAGCAAAATCATCTTATCTTCACTCATTCACATTGAAACTCGTCAGTTTCATTTAGGTATCTATATCTTAATTGTATTAATCCATTTGACAATTTCGACATACTACATTTTGTGGATTGTAAAATTAACGAGATCACCTCTTTTTTAATCATGTAAGTTTAAGGTGTTCAAAAGCCGAGCTGTTGATGGTCCGAAGCTCTTACGATATTCTTTTAGGTTCGACCCTCACCAAGTTTCGTTTCAACTGAAATTTTTATATAAAAAAGAAAGCAAAAAAAAAAGGAGAGGAAATTGCATTATCGACTGTAACCCGTCTCGTCTTCTTCATTCCTGTGGTGCAACGCTCCCTCCTAAATTAACTTTAACGAAGTATTTGTCAAGCTTTTCTGGCCGAAGAAATACAAGTTTCTTCCAAGCTCCCCTCCTCCACCTTCCCGTTGCACCTTCACACGTTTCGGAATCGATACGGTATTTCAAAGGCGTTATATACATCCCTGCCAGCACCGGCCACACTTAACCTTAACCCTCTAAGAAAACGGTACCGACAACGACGACCACAGTCGTGTACCCACATTAAGTGACCCCCTCGGGCTCGTAAATTTCGTGACTCCGAGAGCATTGTAGGAAATACACAGTATTTTTTTTCACCTCCTCCTCCTCCTCCTCCGCCATCTCTTTCGTTTTGGACGAACTCAAATCTCGTGCAACTATTGTCCCCCGCGCCCGCCATTTTACGGATGCCGGTGTGTGCCGTGTTCCGTTCGTTACCGAAATTTATGCTGATCGCATTTCGATACCGCAGGGCAGATTGGGAGTTGCGACGTGGCTGTAGTGGCGGAGGCATGAAAATAAGCGGGTTTTTTCTCCTCCTCTTTTGGGTCCTTGGTTCGTTTCGGAAAAGGAAATTTGGAAATAACGACGTGGCCAATGAGCTGGCGGGGGAACGAAGGTCCGCGGGCGCCGGGAGCGGTGCTGGTGGTGACGTTACGGTTGGTTTTAGTGGTTCGTCTAACTTGTAAAAAGTTCCGTTGATAGCCTACGTTTCGAACGTTTCCGAATATTTTCACTCACAGGTGGGGCTGGGGCCTCGGTGTGCGCGGACGCCCATCGTTTCAATTTGTGTGCGGCACGCAGCACAATGGAGCGGACTGCCTCTCCGTGTAGGTACGTCACACACTCGTCTGAAGACCAAGTGCACTGTGTGATGCCGATGTGATGTGGAGGCACCGTCCGTAGTGATACGTGCCGAGGCGCGACGCCCTGTCTGCCGGTGCGGTCAGTTGACCGTTCCGGCCTCGTTCGCAGTTGGGGGAAGGGGGCGGCTTATGGCGGTGCATCGCCGAAACGAAGTTGGGTATCGATGTGCGGCCGAGAAGATGCCACCATATTCGCAGCTGTTGCTCGCTGTTTCGATTCGTTTGCGGTGCTCTCTAAATCCGGACGCGGTGAGACGACGATTCGCAGTGTGGCCGAAGACATTATCGAGTGTTTTTGGCGGCGCCACCGAGGAGGAGCAGGCACTGCACGATGCTGTTTCTACGTCGTGTTTACGCATTGACAGCCCCAGGATAGGAACATGTGCTGACTTCGGTTGTGCGCGTTCGCCTACTTACCGTCTTCAGCGCGCTGAGATATTGGAGCTTGAAATTATATTTATACATTTATAGTACCTGGTATTTTGGACGTATGTTTTCAACGCCGAATATCTCATTAAAAAATAAATTTCGAAAAAATGTTAAAGAATAAAGGTAACGTTCTATGTATAGGTAATAATTAAGAGGAACAACTTTTCATGAAACTTTTTCCCTTCAAACAACAAAATTAGAAGTTCATGCTGGCAAGTATATTTTCATTGTATTACGAATGTAGTTAACGTTCGAGAAAAATTCTTTGTTTAAGAACAGTTTCATTATTCAATTCCCTTCAAAAGAAGTGCTAAATATTAACTTTTCTCCCAAAATCATTAGAAACATGTTAGTAATCATTCGGAGAATTTTATTCTAACGCGTCAATGCCCGAGTTAATTTATAAATTTTAAATTTAAAAAAAAAAATCAAGAAATTTTTAATTTCATTCTGTGGCACCGCTAATTTCTCACGTGTTTATGGTATACATGTGCCATAGCGTAGTGTTGGTGTTGCATTGTGAAGCTGATTATAGCCAGAAACTGATAGCTGTGAGATTTGTCTCAAGAAGAAAAAATAGTCTGCCTTTTATGGGTCAATGGGAATTTAATGGATTTAAAAATTTTATAGAAAGAACGAAAAATATGTAGTTGGCAACTCCATGGTTACTTTTAAAACATTACGAGAGAATTGTATACTCTGTTCCAAATAAGAAAGACGTGACGTCATAGAGACAATCATATTTCACAGCTGCGTAGAGCTAAAAATTTTGGTGTAAACAAAACAGTTTTGGATGCAGCCTTTGTTGAATAAGGTGAATCTCTACCTTTTCCTTTCCCCCTAGTCCATCAACTCATATGACATCATGTCTTTCTTATTAGGAGTTGAGTATTAAGGTTGAGAATCACCATTTTATTATTAAATTAGAGAGGAATGCACAGTGCTCAATCTTATATGGTTGAAAGAGTTGAAAAAAAAAAAAAAATTCTTTTCGTTAGAAAACTTTTTAAAAAACGTGCGCTGAAAATTTAGTTTCCTATTTCAAAAATTGCTCTGCACTAGGAAAGATCTTCATTTCTCTAAGAATCACCATCCGAACAATTTTTCGTGTATGTTTGATCTGAAATCGAAAGGCTGTGTAGTTTACAAATTCAAACGAGATTATGTTTCTTGTCGCGTTACAAAAACGATGAAATCGAACCTTTCTGTTACGTCAAATACACCTTCTTTCCATGTGGCTGAGTAACTTATTGCGGTGGAGGAGTGAGGGTGTAAGGGGAAGAAAAAGTTGGGAAAAAAAAGCGTAAAGAAGGAAAAGAAAATACAAGTTGACGGTGTTTTTCCTTGCAGAAGCGTTGATTTCTCCGGAGGGTAGTTTATACGTTTCGCATACCTCACACATGGTGTGTGCATCTGTAAAGATGAAGGTGGAAATCCAAACACGGATGGCTTTTCTTTTTGCTTTCCTCCTTTCGATTCGTATCAACACGCTATCTGTTCCGCGTTCTCACTATACGCTGTAGTCGTCCCTGAGGTGCAGTAAAAAGAGAACACATGCAGTTTGTACTTTTTTCTTTTCTTTTCGGCTTTTTTTTTTTCGTTCTTTTTTTCCCTTTCCTCCGTACGTATTTGTGAATTTTCCCGTTTTTCACGCCAGTACACGTATAATAAGCGTAATTCGTCGATAGAGGTGAAATTTACGACGAGAATACGGTTCAGCTTTAAGTTGAACGTTTTTGTTTTTTACAAAAATACGTTTTCTGCCATACTGAGGTTAGCTTGTTGGTTTACTGCTGAAGTAAGAGATTTTCGAACGTATGTTGCTTACCTACTTACTAACCTTTGACTATTGGTATTGAACCAGTAAAAATTAATGATTTCTGGTTAGACATGCCGGCGCTAAATAGGCAACCAGAGCGTACCTTTTGACATAATTTGCTTTATGTTTACGTACACTGTCCTTATCAATTTAAGGGATGTATTAAACAGATGTACCCTAAATTGGTGAACTCAAGCAAAACGTCGAAAATGGTTGCCTACTTTTTCGCCTGCATATCTTGACATTAAAAAGTACATTAGGCTTATGGAGATTTACTGGTACATTACTAAATACTGTATAGTCAAAGGCCTTAACCGAGGTGGTAATGAATAAATATATCGTTCAAATAACGTAAGTTTTTTTGTTTTTTTTTTTTTTTTTGTTTTTGTTTAATGAAAACTTATTGTTAAAATGTAGCTAATTCGGTTTTTGGTTTTCTGAATTGTACCAAAATTGTGTCATTATGGGTTATATTTTGTCGTGTCAAGTGTTTGTTCGTATAATCTACTCTTTTGTGACTGAAAGTTTGCCCCTTCCCCTAAAAAAAATTATTGTCAACGCGCATGTTGGAAATCATAGATAATGATGAGAATGAAAGCTTGTATGTACAAAAAATTATAGTGGTCTGTATTTATTTCTTGTGTTAAGTTGACTTTGGTTTGTGCACGGTTACCAGGTATGGTATTAATGAAAAAAGTAAAAAATTGAGTTCCTGGGATAACTACATCTCCCTCAATGTTAAAATCTATACGTACTATCTGCAGCTTCAATCATATACAGTTTGTAGTATTATGAGTGGAAACTACGCGATTTTTGTACGATTTAACGCATTAAAACGACTGGAAATTGTACCTTTTGTCGTATTTAAAAGTTTCATGTAGGTACGTCTTGCAGTATGCGAATCGCATGCTACATCTAAGCATATTTCAAAACACTTACGCACTCATTCTTTTGACTATATAGGTAGTATTGGAGCAGTAAAGAAAGATGATATAATGTTAGATATTCCGGCGCTAAATAGGCAACCAGAGCGTATCTTTTGACGTACTTTACTTTGTGTTTACGTACGTTATCTTTGTGAATTTAAGTGATGTCATTATTAAATGTATTCTAAATTGGTGAATTCAAGCAAAACGTCGAAAATATGCAGTAGGTACGTTAGGATTGTCTACTTTTTCGCCGTTATATCTTGATGTTAAAAAGTTCATTGGTCTTATGGAGCTTTACTGGTCCAATACTATACAGCTGCAGCAACATGACGGCGTGTTTTTTTAACGATCACACACTTTGTCTATGTGATTTGAACAAAAGTTTTCAAATATGCGCTTATATAAAATGGAAAATTACCTACTATCGTCCACTTGAAAGCCGAATGTATAGCAGAAATTGGTTGCGAGTTACATTTCACAGTAAATTAAAAGGAAGACTCGGCGCATATTTAGTTGAAAAATTTACTATGACGCTATTCGAGTGGCGGTTGATCCATTTCTCTCGATAATAAACAATACCGAGACCAGGCCACTGAAATTTTGCTGCAGCACAATGAGAGTAAGTGCGCGCATTTGCACTTTGCAGTACCGACTACTGATGGTTAATGCGATTTGCGTATTGCAAGTTGCGTACGCACTTTCGCAGTACAGTTGTAGCGTACGATTTGCATACTGCGAAACGTACATCAGACTTTTTGTCTTGCAAAACGTACAATTTGAGTCGCTGACGCGTCAGATCTTTGCTGAATACTACATGCTGCACGATCGATGCTGAAATATCGAGTATACTGTTTTGTCGATGGATGGAGATTGACGTGACCGGCTTTTGCCAATTAGTGGAAGATCGTTTCGTCGACCGGACATTTGTGCCTTTTGCCTTCTGCAGTTCAACATGGTCGTTATGTTAACTGCATTTCGCATGTTCTGGTAAGACAGGGTAGCCTGGGAGGCGTCGCTTGTTGGAAACCTAACGCGTTGTTTGCTGTAAATTTGTGGTAAAGGTTGCGTGTGCTCCGGAACTTTCCACTGTCAGCGGATGCTTCGCTAATCATTTTACACGAAAAATGTATTTACGCCCGAGCTAGACGTTTCGACGACGTCGAAGTTCAAAACCGCCGAAATTTTAAAGATGCGGTGTTCCACTCGCTCGAGTAGCCGTATACTTAGTTTTCCGTATTGAACACCAGTTGGGTTACTCGAATTAAGATTGTGCCTCCAGCGAGAAATCCGTATTATCGAATGAACAGCGAAAATTCGGATGTACCAACAGCTTCAAGATCCGTATAGCAGTCCTTATAGAGGGCGGGAGGGTACCCACGTTTGTTTATTCTACCGACGAAAATTTTGTTTCATCCGTGCCGTCCCTCAGCCATGACAATATCGCGTGAAATTGCTTCAGCGGGTCACAAGTGTTCAGATTGCTCGCAGTTTAGCCGGGTGTACGTTGAAACAAGAGAGGCAACCCTTGTAACTTATTCCAAAAGGCCAAGAAAAAAAAATAAAAAAAATACAGACATTGCAATATTTTCGAATCGATTTGTATTGTTTTTACTGTAGTAGTGGTTGGTTGGTGGGGTGGCGGTGATGAAGGGGAAAAATGCGTCTTTGTCGGGGCTTTTTTTTTCCTCTTCCCGTTCTCTGGTTAACATGCTCGGCACCAGCACCGCCGATGTTCTCTCTCACACTCTCTCTTTGTTGACTTTGACTTTCAGTTTCCCTTTCAACAAATGTGGCGCTTGAGAAAATTCGGTTTCTTTCTCTTTTCTCTTATATCACAATTTTTCAGCCCCCGTCGCATTATTTTCGCACCGTTTCCAACAATAACAATACCTATTCCATTTTCTCATGTTCCGTGTGTAAAACAGTTATGTCTGAAAAATAACGACTGTGTTTTGCTTGGTGTGTGTGTGTGTGTGTGTGTGTGCGTGTGTGTGTTTGCGTGATAGCATTTTTCCCTATTTTTCAATTTTCATTCCGCCGCACATTCTTTTCGCTTTCTACGGAACCGTCGTACCCCTACATCCTTAACCCCTCGGTGTCATCTATCGAACGCGAATTAATTTGGAAATATTCTTCGCCTCTATCATCCAAATATCCCGTATTCGACCACCTCGTCGTTGCAGATTATTTTTTATCGTAATTCTTACGCCATATTTTTCTCTTCCATTTTTTTTTTTGCCTTTTTTGTTTCACTTTATGTTAATAATTTTGAGTTGGAAGTTTTGTTATTAAATTCTTTTTTCACGGTTGCTTGTATAAAAAATGTAGACAACGACGTAGATTACTCCTTACCGACGGTGATAATAAATTCCCCGCTACCTCCTCAACAAGAGCACATTTTGTGGTGATATTAGTAGGCCCTGTACTGTCAGTTCATTTTTACTGAAAATTCTTCCGAACTGGTTTTATTGCGTGTTTATTGAATTTTCTGTTGGTGAATATTTTGTAAAAATCTTCTGTCAGTTTTCATATTTTGATGGTTTCCGAGTGTATGTATCGAATTGAGTGAATTCTGGTGATAAGGCGTTGTCGAGAGCTAGAGTTGTTTTTCTCTTTGAGAGAGAAGGGAGCTTCAACAGACCTAGAAAAAACAGTATCATGCCAATTATTATGCTTGAAATATTTTTCATCGTAAAAGTGAATACAGTGAGGTAAATTTTTGAGATAATATTTTATTTGACGCGAAAGGTGGCGAGGACCGTTTTGTGTTTTAGCTGCGGGAAAGTTGAAGTCCTCTACTCTCCTTGCTCCACAACTAAAATTAATCTAATTTTTGACCCGTTTACTGGGTCGGATAATAAGTTCAATGTGCGTGTGTTTAAAAACTGGTTTGCTTCTGTAGGGTGTGAGGGAAAGAGTGTGAGAAGGAAAGTGTGAGAGAATTACTGCAATCATCGGTTAGTATGCGTTGTTTTCGAATCCTGTGGTTCTTCTTGCGTACCAAACTCGAAAATTATATCGTAAAACTTCGAAAGTTTTTTTTATTTTTTGTCTGGCTGAAGAGGCTCACTCTTCTCCGCGGCAAGGGAGTCGAGCATCGGCCCCCTTCGGTAGACCCACCTATGACAATCATTGCCGTATTTTGTTCGACTGGGAATGGTTTAAAAAGTTGTATGTAAACGTCCGAACGAATTTAGTTTTAATTTAGCATCAGTTTTAGGGTGGCTGGATTAAGATGATGGGTAAAACTGCGTTACTTCGGCTATGGCCTTACGAAATACCAAATACGCTTACGGATATGTATGCCGTAACAGTAACTTACGCGTTTGCTATACGTAAATAAATGCGACTGAAGTACTAATTGAGGTCGTTTTTTTTTTTTGTTTTCTCGTTTTTGGTTGCAGTGGGTGGAAGAGAGTTTCACGAATTTCGAGAAAGGCATCAATTGGCGGTCGTATGTGGTGTGCGACGTGGCCTACCACAACGTCAACAACTGGCTGTGGACGCCGTTCATCGAACGTGCGCAGGCGAATCGCATCTACATTGAGATCAAGTTCACCATTCGCGACTGCTCCCTCTTTCCGGGCAACGCGTTGTCGTGCAAGGAGACCTTTTCGCTGCTGTACTACGAATTCGACGCCGCCACCAGGGAGCCGCCGCCTTGGGAGACGGAGAGCTACAAACTAATCGGTAAGTGATGACCCCCTTTAAGCATTCTGTCGTGTCGGTAGCTGCGGTAGGCAGCTGAATTCGCTGCCGAAGCAGCCGGCAGCCTGTACCCGTTTTTCGCTGTCTCCGCCCCCTCCGATTTCGGCGAATAGGTGTAAGCTGCAGCCTTTTCACTCGCAGCCTCCTACCTTCGCGTTCCATCATTTGGGTTGCTAAATGCTGCGTAGCCCCACGTCCGGAGAAACTGTCGGCCGAAAGTCGACCTACCTGCATCGTCCCGATGTATGCAGGCTTTTTTCTTTCATGTTCCAACGCTGCAATCAGGAAGACAGTCATATATGATCGTTCCGATTTTGCATTCAAATGTAATGTTTGTGGAGGAAAGTAGCATATTATACAGCTAGGGAGGAAAGCGATTAATTTCTCAATGAGCGCAAGGTTTGCAAGCACGAGCCATAGGCGAACGCGGTGATTGCGCTAGACTGTAAATTGTTCACTTCGACCGAGTTGCCTACGATATTTATTGCAACATCTTCCCCAAAATACGCGATTACGTCTTTGTTTCCAGTGCCCAAAGTAGAGAATTTCCGGTCAAGGAGCAAACATTTTTGAGTGGAAGCCAAAGGCAAAAGCGGTAGTGGTAGCAAAACACGTATTTGCTCTCGCTATGAAAGTTTCTGGCTCCTCCCATCAATCCGTTTGGACGTCTTCCCTAATCGCGCATGCCCATGTGTTGCAAAAAATAGCGTATACGTAATTCAAACGAACGAAAATAATACATGTAGAGGTGTAAGGGAAACTGAGGACCCAATTAGATGTGAGAAAAAGAATTCAGGAGTGAGAAATGGAAGTTGAAGAGATTTTTAATTTTGTCTTTTCTTTTCATAAATGCATTTTTGCAACATCCAACCGAAAATATTTATTTGTGATGCAGTGTTTAAAATAGGTGATTGTCGTCCGAACGTGATGCAAATCACACGAATATTAGTCATGTACTATATACGCGTGTATCACTCATTATTTTTTGCAGCCTACCCTCCCCCTAAAAAAATGAGATAAATAAATATTCTTGCAATTGGCAAACATATGAGCGCAAGCCATCCCCAATTTTTCAATGAAGCCTCGTGAAGCAGTGGTTGTGGTACTGACTCGTGCGCCTAAATGTCAGATGTTCGAATCCTCGTAATGATGAAACTTAAAAAAAAAAAAATAAATAAATAAAAAATAAATAAAAAATAATTGAATAAATTGTCGACGAAGGAAGGCTATATGCAGTAAGTAGGACCAGTGTATAAAATGGCACATATATCCAAGATAATGTGTAAAGTAAAGACTTTATACATGGGTCCGAAATGGTTCTAAAATCGCTTTCTTTATACATCGTCAAGGTCCGTATAAAAATGTCATTTATCACCAGGTGTTGCAAGAATACGTTTTTTTAACGACCCTTGACTGATTTAAAAGTAGCGAATTTCAGTACAACGGAAAAAAAAATTGTTGGGCGTATGAGCATTTTGGAGTTGATTAGCTTGATCGCTTTCTTGTGCAGCTCGACTACTTTTTCTGTTTTTTGTTTTTTCTAAAGTAAAATCATTAAGTGAACTATTTGGTTTTAAAAAAATATTTTTAATCATTTTTTCTGGTGTTAGGTGGGGTGAGAAAAGTGTGGAGATTCTTTGTTAAAAAGTAAAATCGTTGATTCAAATGTTCGATTTTTTTTTTTTTTTTAAAGGGGTTGGCGTAAAAAATGGTGCACATACGCATGCAAAGTAGGTGATTGGTAGGATGATGATTTGCAGCACTCGCCTTAGGCTCGTGTTGCAAAATTCACACTCGTATCAAAATCGCCTCCTGTTATCACTTGTATTGCAAATAATTATTGTAACGATATATATTTGTTGAAATACAGGTTCAAAATTTTATTAACAAAGTCATGCTGTTATATTTCAGCCCCTTCAATGGCTTTCGATGTAGAGAGTGGGTAAACATGTAATATCTGAGTCACCATGTGCTATTATCTTCGTGGTTTCGATTCTCCAAACACGAGGTAAAAACACTCTGTATATCTGAAATCAAGTTGATCAGCTGTCGGAGATTGTAACGAAGACCGAAAAAAAAAATGAAAATGAGAACCTAACTTTAAAACCAAAATTGCTTTACGCATACATCATTTAGGTCGTTGCGAAGCTCACTATACCGCTGCTGTTCTTCTAATATTATAAAAACTTATCCAATTTCTCACAAACACCAACAAAATCGTAAACAGTGAATGGAACACGCGCAGCCTTCGCTAATTTGGATCGCCGCAAAAAAAAAAAAAAAAAAAAATCAACTCGACCAACAGGCTTTTATTTTTTTTCTTCTTCCATACACTTACAGGATAATATACAGTAGCTGATAAAGATAAACCGAACCGAAAAACTGCATTAAAAGTTATAACTTTCATAACTCAGCATTCTTAAACTCACCACCGCCACCCTTCGTATAAAAGTTGAGCTTTATTAAAACTTAACCATTTACGACACCGAAAACTTTTATTAGCGCTCTCCGCCGAGATAATAAATTATCGTTAGAAGGGTTCCTTTTAACTTCATTCCAACTTTTTGTAGCTAAAAAAATATATCAACATATATATACCCACCTACTATGTTAGTACATTTATTATACGTACATATTTAAGAAGGAACGTAATAAAAATTGCTAGCTATATAAAATGACCGGCCAAATTTTCTGAAAAAATTATAAACTCGAATGGCTCGGATGAGAGCATCGATGCAGTTTCTGCAGTCGCCTTTTCCTTCATTTCCTGCGCAAATCAGTTGCAAAATGTTTGCAAACCAAGTTTCGCAAAATCTAAGAAAAAAATAAATTGAATTAAGTCTTTTTCTTGTATACTTATGGGCTGTTTTATTTTATTTTTATTTTTTTCCCTTATCCTCTGTATATTTTATTTTTACTTTTAAGTAACAATATTGAAACAAAAGTTCGTCTTTTTCTCCAACTCTCGCCAAGCCAATACTTAAGAATTTATTATCGCCCTCCGAGAAGTAAAATATTTTGAAAACGACGACCGTAAGTTTCCTTCATTCTGTAGCTGTGTGTGCGGCAAAAGTTATCTCGTCAGAAATTGCATCGTAGTTAAAATACAATTTACTCCTTAACAATATAAAAAGTTTTTGTTCACGTTATTATTCTTCTCTTTCTTCTTCTTATTCTTCTTCTTCTTCTTATTATTATTATTATAATAATAATAACCGTTTCTATATTTTTTTAAAGGATGTTTCTTTACCTCTACCATTCTTCTTCGCTCTTCGTTGCTGCGTACTTTTTTTACGTTCGTCTTCTCGGTTTTTTCCAGTACTCTGAACTGGAGTAAACAGAGCAGATTAGACTATCATTGGCAGCTATGCCGAATTCTTTTACCAACTCAAACTTTCAACATTTATCCGTTAATGCGGTTTTTTTTCTCGCTCTTGTTTGAATTGTGGAATGAATTTTTGGCGACCTATGTTCAAATACTGCAGCAAAAAATCGCATCTCAATTAGTTTCACCAAATCTTCATAATCCGTTGCCAGTTACAGCGTTGCTGAAAAAGTAAATGGGTTATTATCTTGAGTAACTTTTTATCTTCTGAGTCAAGGGAAAAAAATGGAAATAATGAAGTGATATTAGAGGTTACAAAATCTTGAACCGAATCGGGGTTGGGCAAAATTACAAACATTTCTATTAGAATAATTACGAAGTATCGTTTTTTTACTTTCGAAATATTTCGAATTACAGACCGTGTAGTTAGTCTGCCAGTTTGGGGATTCGAACTGAGGAGTGTGGCGTCTTCCTTGCTTCTAAAACCATCGCTGTGACCATACGGCTACGAACACAAATGGAGGAATTTACGAGATTCTCCAGTTTGACGTAGATTGCTACCCTACTCCCACCCTCCAGTACCAGACGGTGGAGATAGGGGCGGAAACTGAGCAGGTCGAGTGCGAAAATCGTTGAGCGAGCAGACGCAACAACCCGAATCGGGACTGCAGCTGCTACTGATGCTGCCGCTTGTCTCATCTCCAGCATGCGAGTTGGTATGTCATGAATCCATTATTGGAATTTGCCGCTCTCGATCACATCAGGCGGTTCGAGTGTGGAATTGGCTGATTCGCGGATTTGAATGCATGACTCAGAAAGTAAATGTGCGTTTCTGGACATCATTGGAGGAACATAATTTTCACATTAATTAATTGTTGTTATCCGACCAATACGAAGCAAAGTATTCGTGGAAAAACAATTTGCGTGACCTTTAAGGCCTACGTGATATCGCGATAGAGATTTGAGCTGCGTGCTTGATGTGGCAAAAAAGTGCAACGATAATAGCTTTCATGTGACTCCACATCTATTGAAAGTTAGTTCTCAGTTCTATACTTTGCCGTTTGAGTCAGCTTTTAGTTCCGTGTGGTGAAAAAGTCCCAAAATTGGTATCTAAAAGAGAAGAATAAAATTCAACGAATGTTCCTGACAAAAAGGGCACCTAATAAAAAACTTTTTCTCAGAACTCATTCGCCGAGTCCTGTCAGAACAGGATATTCCGCACTTTTCGAGAAAATAAGTTTTTTTATTCGAAGTTCTTCCCTATTGAATGGAATAGCTTCTTCATAGTTCTAGTGTTGCACTGTATAATTTGAACAGACAGTTTAAAAGAAAAAAAGTTCAAATCCCACACTTTTTTGTGTATCGAACAGTTAGTGCCCGTATCTTTCTGCACCTAAATAGAGGCGTGTGCAGATGTTAAACAACGTACCGCAATTTGTTCGTCTAAACTGACTAAGCTATTGCTGTTGGAAGTGGACGTAAAAAGTTATTACATCGCACAGATGGGTCCGGTTGTCCTCAAGTTTTTTTCTGTTCTTTTTCGAGAATCGTACTCACTGTTGAGGAGTGAAAGATGTCGGTACGCGTTCTGAAAAACGAGTCAGTTAGTCGCTGGTCGGTCGTCGACGTCCGCTTTCAGCGTGCTGGCGAAATTGAAAAACAATTAAACGAATAGCGTCGACCTCAACTGGCCCATGATAAACACACACACACACAGCGATAATCGGCTGCGATTATACCGAACACATTAATGAGATAATTTCACCAAAAAAATCAAATGAAAAAAGAATACCTACGATTTTCGAGAAAACGACGCCAGTGGCGTTTTCGATAGATACCTGACTTTGGATGTCGCTGACCAGCCCATGGTCGGTCTTTGGTGTAGGGGCAAGGTCAAGAGAAAAAGGAAATCATGTGGAGGCTGTGTGCGAACGTAACAAAACTACAGTGTTTTTCATTATTTTTCTGATGGTTCATTTCCATGTTTGGGGACACCGTGTGTACACAGACACAAAATATGGTGTGATTACAATAAAATTATATACATTGATGATGGGAAATCTTTGTAAGCTAATATTTTATTTGACCATCATTATGCCTGTGCGCATTTTTAGATTCGCCATTGTGGAGACTCAGTTTGTGTGGGGTAAAGGGGCTTGGGCTCCTCAACAACAGTCGCCGCTACAAGGCTGGCAAATATTCTTCTCTATGACATAAAATGAAAACACTTAGGTAGGTTACAATTGATTGTAATTACTTGCACATATATGCAAGTAATGTATAAGTACCAAATCGTGACCAATCTCAACAATACGATGATGTCACAATTCTGTACACAAACTGGCCTGCCATTTCTTATCACTACAAGAAATTATGGACGGGGCTGTTCACACAAACATACGTAATCATTAAGTGCGTTGGTGTGCGTGTAAATAAGCTCGTATATAAACCGTCCAAACCCGCTCTAAATTTGCCAGCTTTTGCCCAGGTTTTGGCTCACCTGTATATTTACATATAACGTGGTTGAACACGCAATATCTGTAGATTACCTTCTGGTGAGAATATCTTTTCACAACAAGGTATTCCACAGCCATAAATAAATAATAGAAATTATTACCCAAGTATCTATATGATTTAAAAAAAAATACTCATTTTCAATTATACATTTAACCAATAAAAATCGAGAACGTTTTAAAGGTAAATTCTCATTATTTTGTGGTAGATATCACACTGGAATGCCCCTGTACAGTGCTGCCTGATGTCCGGATTTCTCCTGAGAAATCCGGAATTTTGATATTTGAAAAAAAGTTCATCTTCCTCTTTAGAAGAACTAGAATTCATTTTGAATTGGAAGTTGGAACTAGTAGTCTAGTAAAAATGTAAATATCGCTGTTAATAATTTTTTTTTTTTTTTGATCGTGAGGGCAAAACTAGCACATCCGGATTTATCCGGAATTTTATTTACGTCTTATCACTGCCAGAAATCGGATTTTTGAATAGAATAATCTGGCAGCACTGCCCCTGCAGTTGGATGATATTTCATCGCGTGAAATAGTTTATCTTTTTTGTCATCATTTTTGCGCAACTTTTCCTGCACGACCAGTCGAATTTTCATGCAGTACTGGCAGTGAACTGTGAATTAAACTCAGTGGCATTGGCACCTAACTACTTACAATTAATGCGTGATTTTGTGAATAGTTATCGAATTAATCGAGTCTCGTAGCTGGAAATTGGGAAAACTTGCTACTCCGCTGTGAAAGTGATCTTCGTCAACGTGTTGCAGCCCAAATTCTTGTTGCATGTAATGATTTGGAAGGTCGGAGAAAAAGAGCAATTGACTTTACAGGGGCTGTGTGCTCCGCATGACTGCGCGGTTGACGTTACTGAGTCATCTACTCGATTCGGAAAACGATGCATGTAAATAATCCGAGTAACGTTTCGGTCTTCCTCGCAGTCGAGTGTATTTATTAATTTTTTTCCTTCGCTTTTTCATTTCCTCCGTGTATATCGAACGGAACCGGTGCGATAATATTACTCGCCTGGTGATGGGAGGGACGTGACGAATAGATGAACAGTTGGAAAAAAATAAAAAAATAAAAAAATAAAAAAATAAATTAATTCGTTTCTTTTAGCGAGTGGCGGTATTTATTTTTATTTTTTTTCTTTTACTTCTCCGTCTTGTTGGTCTTGGAAAAATTACGATATTATCTTCAGTAACAGCCGTCGTCGCCTTCAGCGACAAACGAATTGTTTTTCTATCTTGTTACTCATTAATCGTTCGCTCCCACGAATGTACGTAGCCTACATTGAAACCGAGTCATAGATCTCGATCCGTATCTGGTGCGTATTTTTTTATTCGATTTTTTTTTTGTCAATCTTACTTTTTGGGATTCGGCGAGCGGACGGGGGAGCATTCAACATTCGTCGTTCCTGCTACGCGGAAACAGATCCATAAAATGATACGCGGCTACAGTCGAAATATCAGATCGGTGTATCCACTCAAAAGCTTCGTACGTTCATTCGTTGGCTGTCACGGCGCGAATTGTTCGTCTTAAAACGTCGACGTCGTTGCCCGTATCGTCGTTCCTCCATCGTATCGATTCTCTGCGGTTAGAATCGTGCCGAAATTTTCGCGCACCGCAACATTGTTTGTTAGCAGTTCCTTTTGAACGTCTGTGCTTTTCCACCCGACGACAGTCGTGACCAACCAGGCCGATGGTTCTCTACTCAACCAAAGCTGAGGACCACTTTGACCAATGTTCGCCTCTCGCGGACCACAACCTATATAACCCCCGCTCTCCCACCTCGAGTTGGTACATTGAAAAATAAAGTAGGCTACTTCTGGTTTCGGTCTTCGTCCGATCCAGCCGGGGAGGGGAACCTCTAATCTGGGCGATGGTCTGTGTGGCGTCATTCATGTATGATTATCGACCCGGTTTATTTTTCATAGACTTAATGTCTTTAACATTTGTAGTGACTCTCTTTGTTAATTGTTGCTAGTTTGTGATAGAAATCTAACACAACACTGATCGAATTCGTTCGTGAATGTTGTCTCAGAGCTAAGATTCCCACGATTCAGTAAACGAATCCACGAATCTGTGGGAAAATAGGTGAATTAAACTCGCTGGTCATGAAGATGAACGCTTATTTTGTCTCCCCTCCAAACATTCTCGATTTTCGTTCGAATATGAAGAAAATACTTCCGGTCAACTACCCAGATCCAGATCAGCTTTCAGCTACCATTGGTTCCTCTTCGATATTCTGTTGGTGTTCGTAAACTTTTATGAAGATTTCGTTCCAATTAGTTTATCTGACATTGGCGTAACTGTGGGTGGGCCAAGGCCGGTCTGGCCTACCCTAAAATACCCGTGTCACACCCCGAAAATTTTGTAAAGTTTAGCCTAAATTAAACGCAACACGTTGAAAACCTAATTTTAATCAAGGTTTTTTTAATGGGACCGCGTATTTCACCCATCAAAAACAATGGCCCACCCTGGAGAAATGTCATTGGAATGTCGATGGCTTATTAAATTCGGTTGGCGTATTCGTTTTGGTTTCTATCCGTTTCCGAATAATTTCTAAATGAAAATTTAGTTCCGATTTAGTTCCAAAATAGAAAGAAAAAACAAAAGGTTTCTGTGTCGGTTCATTGACCATTTAGCTGCGGTTCTTACATCCCTGCACTCGGCTCGCTTCTTGATTTGGGTATACTATTGATGCGCCCATTCGCCTATTCCTAGAGATGAAGTAACTCCATCACTAATTTAACATTCTAGGTTTTTTCTACTAACGTGTCCTACAAATCCACATACCAATCTTTTAAAATCACAGTCGAACTACTTTTCGATTTTATAATCATCGTCGTCGTTAACTAAATACTTTTTTCCCATCAAATATGCAAACTTTTTTACTTGGTATTTTACAATCTAATTAATTGGTTGTGCTTTTTTTCTTTTTTCTCCTTCTTGTCTAAAGTTCTATTATTAGGTTTTTAATCGTTGTAATTCGATTTTCTACCTTGGCAAAAAAATACTGCGGGGTGGAGAAAAGAAAAAAGAAGCAAAAGAAAAGAATCTTAGTCGTTAATTTTATCAGTTAAATTTTGCCAAAAAAAACATTACGTATTTTTTAAGTATCTTTTTTTTTTCTCAGTTTTTCTTTTTCTTCGTCGCATTCCTTTCCTTTATCTGGAAAAAAGCATTTATCAAAATAGCCGGGTAAACTTTTAGCTGTACCGTTCAAACCCGACAAAAATGAAAGATGGGGAGGGAGGGAGATCGAGGATGAGTGGATGGAAGGGATGAGAAAAAAATCTGATTTATAATAATTAAAAGTTTTTAACTGCACATCGGAGAATTCTAATGAAGGGAAACATGCTTCGAGGCTTTTCAATGTTTTAATGAAATTTCTTCAAAGTTTCTTCCCAGGCTTAATTAGTTTCGGCGAGTTAAAAAATGGGCAAAAACAGAAGAGAAGAGGAAAAGAAGTAGGCGAAGAAGATGAAGAAGAGTAAAAAGAGAAACAGAAAGGAAAAAGAGAGAGAAGGAAAAAAAATCGTTACAATACGTTTGTCAACAAAAAGTAATTACTAAAGTTGTATTACTCTAAAAACGAGCAAAGCCGTCGGCGTTTGTAATTTTTATTTTTGAAAATCCAAAAAAAAAAATTCGGTTCGACGTGCTCGTGCTTAAATAAGGGTAGGAAAGAGAAAAACTGAAAGCGAGGCAGTGGAAAAAAATAAAGGAAAAAGAAGAGAAAGAGAAAGGAAACGAAGGAGAATGTTTAAATCCGTTTCTTCTTTTTATTTTCTTTTTTCGTCTGCGGTTTCTTTCTTTCTTTTTTCTTCGTCCTTATTATACAAATGGATTCTGTTGTTTTTTTGTTGCTTTTTTTTTGTTTTGTTTTGTTTGTTTTTTTTCTCTCGAACGAAAGTGTTTTAACCGATTTTAATTTTATGAAGTAACAATATAATTAACCGCGATGCTGAGGAATAAATGGACTCATTTCCACGCCCCACGTTTTGGTGCATTCGTTAGCGTTGAATATTTATGAGTTTCGTATTTTTTGGTGGTGGCACATGTGCCTGGAGCAAAGTGTGCATTTTGGATGCGGAAGTGAGTGATAACTGTGGGGCATCGTCGACGGAAGCGTAATATTTTTGAAAATGGTCAAATCTCGAAGCCGTGACGTACGTTGCTCTTGTTCTTTTTTACTCGTTCACTAAAGAACCTCTCGCATCGTTCGAGTGGCTACCCGTTCCATTAAGGAGAGATTTCTCCTGCTGCCAACTGCCGAGTGTACGAACAATTCGTGCCACTTTCTCGCTTTCGTTGCTCTTCGAAACGCCAAGTAACTCGTCGATTTTAGTCCTTAAATTCATATTTCACCTGTTAGGTATTTCACAGTTGGATTTTGAATTTGGAAGATGCATTTCTCGCCGAACAGAATATTCCGAGCGAACTGTTGATCCATTCCTGGCCGGGAATGCCAAAATAGTGCTACGCCGTACGTATTGCATTCACCAACGCAAACAAAGATGGCGTCGTGTGTATTACACAAGTCATTTTCAAGCGTGTTAGTGGCACAGATGACTTAATTGATTACGGTAGCATGATGTGCCTCTGTGTGCCATGAAACATAAACCGCATTACACTATGCACGATTTTATTTTCTGGTGGAATGTTATGTAGCAAATTAGTTTACCAGGTACTTGGAGACGAGTTATGTGACACGGGTGTTCAGTTAAATATTGTGATTAGATTGCTAAAAAGGTCGGCAGTCCACCCGTATTGTGCGAGTTAAACGCGTTAGAAATAGGCATAAATATAAACTAGAGAGTACACGGTGCTGCTAGGCTGCGATAATCCCCCATTCACCAGGTGCGTATGAAGAGAGAAATCACTTAGAGTTTAACTGCAATAAGCGCGTAGCCAATCATGTCTATACTGTGATCAAGTGAACGTTCTTATTTTACGAAAATGGCTTTCATGTAATAGAGATTGTGTGGGAAACTTTGAGCAGGTACGCCAGTATCTGCAGGGTTTGTATTGGAATTTATGAGGCGTATGATACTGATCTCGTTACTCCGTCGAAATATCGATATAATAGCGATATTGCGTATTGATGCGTGTTAAAAGAAAGAATATTGATTCGATAAAAGAAGATCGCAACACTCTTTGAGTAGGCACTAAATGGAAACAACATATTAACCATTTAAACGTTGCTATCGCTCCATTTCTGGCGTGATGATAATGTGCTGGACTCTAGTAAATAATCAGATTTTCACATGTTGCAGATTCTCACGTTTATGCGACAATCAGGGTTGGGTAGGTATCTTTTAGTTTTTAAGTCAAACTTTGAAAGGTCGCGAGCTTTTTTAGACTTTAGGCGTAAAATCAGTATGAATTATGATTTGTCCACTCTATAGATCTCCGGAGCTTTCGAATGAGCCATCGCGTACTTATCCGTTTTACTGCAAAAGGGAACGTAAATCCTATTTTATTAGCATTCGCTATGTTCATTTAGAACGGATTCTGCGTATTAGATTCGGATTTTCGGGTGCTATTCTGTAAATATAAGAATGTAACTCATTTGAACTACGCAGATATTTACAGAATAGTGCCATAAAATCCGAATCCGGTTCACAGAATCCATTCTAAACGAACATAGTTCTAAATGTCTGTACTAAAAAAGTGTATGTAGTATGCTCGCAGTTTCGATATTTCGATACAAAATTCGACGAGTGATAGTTTTGTACTTTGAATCGAGTGTCCATATATGTCAAAGCTTTGTAAATGAGAAAAAATAGTAATAAATAACAGTTTGTACCGAAGTAATTCACTTTAAGCCCTCTGCAGTATAAATTACTCGACGCATATTGCAATTTATACCCATCCACACACCATTTTATAGTATGCAACGCACACGACTCGGCTTCATTCTATGCATGCTCAGCAGCATTTAAGGTAACATGCCGTTCAATTCAAAGTACGGTGGTTCTTCTGCGCAGCCTTGAAATGGCCGAGCACGATGTTACATGGTGATATTCTGGCTAGGCTAGCTTTACAGAGTTTCACTTTAGAAATTTGAATATTCGCAATTTCTTAGAAAAGTCTCTCCTCTTTCCCTCGGAAATTAGCTGTTTTCGACCTTGTTGGAGAATCTCGATTGTTCCTAAGTTGTAGAATTTCTTACCAGGTACCTATACTCCTCTTAAACACTTGACTGTTGCGTTCGAATCTCGTTTTTTTCACCTCTGTTCAAGTGATTTCTTAGCGGCGAGGAAGATTGAATCACATTTCGTAATATTCATGAATTTTTCTGGTAGGGGTTAACAATAAATTGTTTACGTATTTCACGAACGTAAAATTTGAAAAACCGAAAAATTGTTTTTCAAATTGACCTTTTTACCGGCATTCGGAGGATTATACCCCAAATGTTTCCCTCCTTGAAACCGGCTTCGTCGTTTAATGTACGTTTTATTCGTGTTTCATTCGTTCAAAGCATTTTTAGGCATACCAAATTGGTGGAGACTGAGCATTTTGAATCAAGACCGTGGATAGTGTTGCACCTGGTCTTGCATCAACACGGCTAGTCCTGTAGCTTATACATACATCTGTAGTTGTCATCTTGCACGTTCGAGTCTTATTCCAAACACTGCACTTTTTCGAACACCACCGCTGATTTCGCTGTTTCTTGCTTCCTGCAGTTTTTGCGCTTCGACGTAGTAAAAAAAAAAAAAACCCCAAAAAAACCGAAATTATTGAAATTTTTCGCTGGCTCGGCGGCGCGTAACGTCTTACGTCTGCGTGTTGGGGAGTTGGCGTCGATAAATCAACATTTAATGCTTCGAGAAACAAACTGCGAAACAGGAAAAAATAAAAACAATAAAGAGCGTACGGGAAAAAATTCGCGGCAATAAAAAGAAAAACACCTTGCGGAAGAAATCGACTGAACTGCGAAAGTTTAGACAAATATATAGGTTTATTTCTTCTACAAAATTTCGTCCGTACGAAGGGAGAAAAGGAAAAAAGCAAACTTTTATTATTCTCCCTCTCATTCGGAAATAATCGAATAAAATGTTCTTACTTTTTTCCTCCTTTTTTTCTTGTTAGATTTTTCGTGAAATTCAGTGCGCGAGAAGCGCTTTTAAAAGGGGCTCGCTTTGCTTTCACCGATGATGAGTAAAGTTTGTTATCGTGAAATGAAAAAATTTTCCCCACCTTTGGGCCTCCATCTTTTTATTTTTTTTTATTTTTTATTTTTTTGACAGATACTGTTCGCCAAGAACTCGTGTCGGTTGAAATTTATCGCTAATCATTTTTCTCCTTTATTTATTTTTATTTTTTTGTCAAAAATATTTCCTCTCCACCCAGGTATACTTGGATTCAATTTTGAAAATTTCTCACGATTTAATCGAGCCGATTATTCTGCGCCGTGATCCCTGTTTTAGATCATTGTCGAAAAGCAAAAGTCATCGATTGCTTATGACAACTACTCGTTAAAATTATTGTGTAATCAATTTCCGTCCTTATTTTAATTTAATTTATTTTTGTACATTTTTGATGAAACGGTGACGTTTTCGTTTGCAATTCGCATTCGTACTTGTGCCGAAGGAGATAGCGAACCTGCGCCAGAAATTTGGCGCGTCTTTTCCCGTTGGAGCCGTGATTCGTTCTCATGACTTTTCATGTCGCTTTGTAATAACTGTAGGCCCAGTGGCTGCGTCAAAATCAATAGCGTCAATATTTTGGCTCCCTTTTTTTTAGTCTGCGTTCAAAATTATAGTTATTCGATATCGAAGATACCTGTAGCTCGGTGTTAAATCAGATTGCAAAACAATAGGCAATAAATGGGCTACCAGTAAGTTTTTCTTCCAACGAATTACGTTGAATAACCTTGGACATTCAGCAAAAACCATATACACGTTAGGTATGTCTACCCATGTTTTCCTATTCGGATGTTTTATCGAAGCCCGTTCATTACTCGAGCTTTGTGTCGAGCGACTTGCAGATACGTGCGCCGTGAAAACGTGTTTTACCGGTGCCGCTGGTGTGTTCGAAACACAGCGACACGTGACAGTGTGACGTGAACGTGCTGGAAATCACGGAGCTGTTGATTATAATCTTTGAATATTCATTCGGTCGTTTCTCTTCCCCTCCTCCCTCCTCTCTCACCGTCGAGAAAAGAACGAAAGCTGATTTCACTGGTGGAAATTTTCAGACTAATATTTTTCAAATTTTCTCTCAGCTAATTTTGTAAAAATTTTAAAAAGTTATGAAAAAGCTGAAAGTTGAACACTTCGTGTGAAAAGCCGAAAGCTCTATGTTCAAGGTTGAAAGCTGAAAGCCGAAAGCGATAGCTTTTTCAATTGGCTTTCAAACTGTGAGATGCGGTCCAAGTTTTCGGCTAATATCGATTGACTAGAAATAGTCGAGTCGAAACCGAAATTGATGCTAACGTATTCTCACGTTTTGTAGGTACGTTATTTTGTAAGAATATCGAGCTGAGGATAAATGATTGGGCATGATCTTTAATTCACCAATGGCGTGATCAGTAAATCATTCGTATTAATTTTTTTCGTTTATTCCGCAGTTTTATCAAAATAAATTAATCGGTTAATACCGGTAACCAGCGTGCGTTAGCTTTTCCGCCAACTTGACCTTAAAACTCGTCGAATAAAATTGAATTCCAAATATCCAGTCTCTCTGCTCAGTCTTTCCTTCAACTTTGCGCTTGAAATTCGTCGAATAGTCCGAATTTGACTTCTCGTCTCATCCACGAGACTCTAATCTTTTCATTTTTACGTATTTGCAGGACGCATCGCTGCCGGTGAGGGCCGATTCAACACCAACAGCGAAGTGATAATAAACACCGAAGTGAAATCGATTCCAGTTACCAAAAAAGGAGTGTATTTTGCATTTCGAGATCAAGGAGCATGCATCTCGTTACTCGCCATCAAAGTATGTTCTTCGTCCTGCATAAGTATATTTATTTAAGAAACGTACCGCCATCGCTGATTCTTTGGCGAGGTTTTCGTTTGCAGTCGCGCGTAAATACATGAGAGCGATAGTAATTGAATCAAATAAATTAACATTAGAAGGCGAAAAAAATAAATAAATAAATCAACGGGAATAAGTTACAAGGAAAAAAACTAGAAAATTGAAGGTATGCGAAAACGCAAATTTTGACTTGGTACTTATTACTTTATTGCGTGGTACATCATTGGGCATATGTTTGGGGCGTCCATTTCGAATTTGACGTTCATTTTCTCATTCGATCCATTGCTCGACTCTAGGTGCTTCAACAGAGGGCCAAATTTTGACTTTTCATTTTTAATTGTGTAATACATCATCGGGTATGTTTTCTGAGGTGCTGAGTTAAAATTTGACAGTCATTATCATATGGTAATCGATTTAGCGTATTATATCTATTACAATCGATGATGAGTGATTATGATCGAATGCGTTAAAGTAAGTGCGAGTAATAATGATAATACCTAATTGTTTCAATTTTTTGGGATACGATATCTCCATGTTTTTTTACCTAAAAATATTCCTCATCCTTTGAAAAGATCTGGAAAGCCTAAAAAAATGTTATTCATCGTAGGAAAAGGAAAAGATAAGAGGAAGATATTTCAATAGAATTTGCGATATGGGAAAGGATAAGATAGAGGAAAGGCATGATCAGACTTTTCTGGGTCTTTCCATACAGGGTGTTTCAAACTGAAAAATTTCTTATTTCTCGCCGTATTTAGAGACATTGGGATCAGGAACGTTATTTTTCAAATTTCATAATTAGGATTTTACTAATTATCAGTTTTTCCAAAATCTTGGAATATATGTATAGCTAACTCTCTTTGTAGTATACTTTTTTTTTTATTGCAGTGGTTTCGTTTTTATGATCTTTGTCAAAATTTTAAAAACCTCTCCCTTTACTGACTTTTTTTTAGGCTTTTTAAGAGCGTAGAATAAAATTATTCATTTATAAGTAGGTATTATGCAGGCAGCAGGAAAGAGTTGGTGGCTGTATGGATCAAGAGCAAGTTGAAACGTGAATGGGGGTGACCACTATTTGGATGAATGGAACGACTTAAAAATTCAATAGAATGGCACCCCTAGGTTACTCCCGCTTAGGATGGGCTGGTCCGGAGTTGTCTGGTTTGAAGAACCAGGTTTTTTAAAAGAGCTCGTTCCTGAAACTGCTCCGGTGTGATAAAGTCTACTCCTGCTCCTTTCTGCTCCGATGCTTCAAAGACCAAAACAAATTTTTTTCAGTTTTTTCTAACCCTGGTTTTTGTTGTTGGCAGCTAAATTGAATTCAGTTCGTATTATTTGCCATTGACATCTCATACAATCAAAGATAACGGGAGGAATCACAAGAAAAATGTTTGTTGAGGAGAGCTGAAATTTTTATGAGTTTGTAGTATGTTAGGTAGCTTAAAATTCTGTGAAAATTTCAACTCAATCGCACATTTCATTTTCAAAATATTGCTGAAATTCCTCCAACTCCTCAACTAGATTGAATTCTTATTTCAATTATCTACTCAGTCTGAACAGAATTTCAGCGATATCTCGACAATCGAAGGTAAGATTGACCAGAAATTTTTTAGCGATATCGAGATTATGTTAACTAAGTATTCGGCGAAAATTTGGGTAAAATCGTACTTTGGGTTTTCGAAATATCGCTGAAATTGTGAATCTAGATTTAGGTCATATTATTAGCGTAGGTATTCCATATAATGAAAGTTATCGAGAGGAATTATTAGAGAACTGTTAGTTGTAGAGAGCTGAAATTTTCACAGAATCTTCAACTAATATACTGCAGTATCCTATAAAAATTTCAAATTTCTGCTCTCTGCAATTAACAGTTCTCTCCTAATTCCTCTCGATAACTTTTATGGCATCTGGCAAATAATGGAATTTCAACAATATTTTGAAAACATATCTAGTACATTACTATACAAAGGAGGAAAGTAAGCAATTAATGCGGACGAGTTGCGAAGTTGCGGCATGACAATCGCGTACAAGTGGCAATTGATGACTTTTCAACTCTGTATAGTAGGGCATTTTATTATAAAAAATATTTTAATTATCAAAAGTATTTATAATATTATAATAATTGATGAAAATGGAATTTTGAATCCTAAGAATGGTCAAAATAGAGTTCAACGAATCATTATCAGTTATCACAGTAGCAACATTGGATGTCTATTTTCACGACATTAGAGTGATTCGCTGTTATTCGAACAATGTGAAAATAGTCATCCCCAAACAGAGAAATAAATAATTTTTTTTCTTGTTTGTGAATTTTTTTCCCCATTTGGTTACTTTTTGTCTGTTGTGAAGTCTTGTTGGTAAAACCTTATTTTTTCACTATCAATCTCGTTCGTAAAGTTGCATTTTTCATTCACTTATATAATAAAAACATGAATTCAGCCAAATTTTCGTTGAATCGTTCGCTAATATGTTACATACCTCCATGTCTCTATCCTCAGTCAATTTCTCTTCCAACTTTGATTGTGTCGAAGGGAATAAGGGATACTGCTTCTTCATAGCATGAATATAGATGACAGATACTGCTCAGTCCAACATGGTTATGGTTAGATTAATTCTTGGTTCAAAGGTTTTCATTTTAAATACGATCCGAGCAGTTTCGGAGCCGGGAGCAGATTGAAAGATCAGGTTTTTTGAAAAACCAGAAGCAGGCAAACCAACTTTTGCAAATGAAAAATTTTACCCATCACTACTCTCGACTAAGTCTCATTTAGAGTGTATAACTCTTCAGCTTACATACTGAGAACAGCACATGCGCATGTTGTGTTTCAGCTCTCCTGCATTGGAGAATTGAAGGTAGCCTTTCTGGACCTCTGGTGTGCCCATACAATAACCGATCTGCTGGACATAGTTCCATGTTACGAACTGAAATCCATTCATCGGCCCATGTCTTGATTGGTTAGGCCTTAGAGGTTTTCACCACTTCCGTGGATGTGCTCGCGTGATTGTATTTTACGGACGGTGAAAGGGAAGCAAAAAAAAGGGAAAGAGAAGAGACCAAAAAAAAAAAAAAAAATGACAAAGCCCGCGGAAGAAAAGTAATTTTGAAGAACAACGACGAATTAGTGCGACATTTTGACGCAAACTCCTTAAACTAATTACTATTTTATCGAGATGAAACCACCATTAAGGCCGGAACTGACATTATCTTCGTATAGTCGTTGTCGTTGCCATAGTCGTCAGTCTTTGTTCGTTTTTTTTTGTTTTTTTTGTTTTTTGTTTTTTTTTTTTCTGTTAACTTTTTCCCCGTCGTAAGTATAGCTCGGCAGTATCGTGTCACAGAGAGAGTTGGCGTTGGACGACGTCGTTAATTCGTATCAACGAAACAATTAATTCATCCTATCTCTTAAGAAGTAGAAGAAGACAACTTTTTTTTGTTTTCTTTTTGTGCTTGCCTCCTCATTTTCCTTTTTTTGGGCTCAAGCTTATATATATCGTGACAGTGAAAGAAAGAAAAAAAAAATACTAGGATACTGTACCGTGTAGTAATAAAATGATGAAAAATAATAACGCTTATGCGGCACGACCGAAAAATGCTGTTTTTTCGTTTTTATTTTTTTTATTATAATGAGATAGAAATTACATAAATTACGTGTCGTCGTTATAAAAATAAATAAATAAATAAATAACAAAAAAAAAAAAAAGAAAAAAAGAGCTTAGGTACATATAAACGTTGTTGTTGAGACTGAAGGAGGTTTTTTAGTGCTTGTGGTGTGGTGTTCCTCACCTTTTTTTTTCCCATCCGTTCAAGCAGCATAAATATATATGTGTACGCGTTTTACATTTATGTACGCTTGGTATATGGTAAAAATTCGTCGGAAAAATACGATTACTTGTTCGTTTAAATTTCGCAGGCAAATGTAAACCTATGAGGAAAAAAGTTAAAGAAAAAAAAGAAGACGACTTGGTAAATAACGTAGAAAATATACAATTTTTTAGTAATTTAAATGGAACGTCGTCGTCGTAAAATATGTCGTTGAAGAAGTACCGGTCGTGTGAGTGGCGGTTTTTCTGACTGAGAAAGAAAAAACTAAAAAGTAAGAAAAGGAATCGGTGGGAAAGAGGGAAAAGGCGACAAAAAACGGTACCATATTCTGCGATGAAGATGAAAAACCGCTGTATAAATTATATCGTTGGTTCGTGTGCCGGAAGGGGGAAGTAAATTCGAAATTCTACGTAGTTTGGTGTCTTTTTTTGGGTATAGGGTATAGGACCTCAAATGTGACGTCGAGGAGAAAATATGGATACCTTTTCTTCGAATTTGTTTCAACATTTGCATTATTAGTTTTGTTTTCGAAACAAAATAATGTGCTCGTTAGTTAACTATCGTTTCGAGTGTGAGATGGTTGTATTGAAAATTTAGTACTCGCAGCTTTGTAGTGAGTGAGAGTGAAGCGGTGGTGATTTTCATATTGGTCCTGTTCTAAGATCTATGCTCTTTGTCTTGGTCTTGCTTGCAGTATTTTTACTATTATTGAAGGCTGTGCGAAGTTGCGGAAGGTAGTATATAGCGCGAGAAGTATGGTGGAATATAAGGCGATCTATGCTTCGCAACAGCCATAGCGATTATCTCGGTAGGAGTGGACCTGTATATTCTCATTTATGCAGCCTCAAAGAATCGGTGAACATATGCCTTGTGGTATTCGGGATGTATCTAAGCTGGATAGGTGTAAGTAAAAGCTTCTCATGCTCAACTGTCAAAGGTGACATGATGATGATGATGATGATGATGATGATGATGATGTGTAGCATATTCTGCCCGAGTATCTCGCCTAAAGATCAAGAATGGGAAGTGGCAGAAGTCCCTAGAGGAAAGGTGTGAAGAAAACTTCTCCCACAGTACCTTGGTAGAGCTAATGTTGAGGAGCTCTCACTCAAGACACCGCGTGGCTTCCTCTGTTGTAGGAATCTCAATTCAGAAAAATGATGGAGAGAGAGCAGAAAGACTAGCTGGCACTTGTCATCCACAACAATTATGTTGCTGCAGAATTAGATGAGTCACTGTAAGGTAAGAGCCATGGTGGTACCAGGTTTTCTGTCCCAAAGTGTTCACTTTTGCTTTGGTGCAGACTGCGAATGGTAATTGAGGAAAGGGGAAAGGTCTTCGGTAAAGTACGAGGTGAACAAATGTGGCACGCGTTGGTTGGTCACCGTATTACGTACCATCGTCAGTTATTGATGACCAAATTAAACGTCAGCTCTTATCCAAGCTTTCCAAAATGTACTTGATGACTCTTCATAAACGCCTGTAAATGTTCAAATTTAGGAGAAGAAAAATTTAAATGCTAAATATTGCAAATTATTGGAGTGACAGTTTTGAAAAACGTGTATTTTTTCAATTTTTGCGTGTAGTCTTGGTTTTGCATTATCGGTCTTGGCCTTAGACTTGGTTTTGCCACTGTGAGTGGAATATTGGTCATCACTTGTCTTAGAGGAGCTGCATTCGTACCTTCAAATGAAGCGAATTGGGGTTGATTATTAATGTCCCATAAATTTAATGGAAATAGAGTGGGACATGTGACTTGTTAGAAAAGAAAACCTCACCTCTTCCTTTTAAATAAAAAAAATTGTTAGACTGCCTTCCAACTTTACAAAAATTTGTAAACTTAATTAATATGCGCTTGTTGCTTATAAAAAAAAAAAAAACTCATCCAGCTTTCTGATCAATACGTATTTGAAGTCCATTTGGTGAAATTTACAAGACTCGAGTGGGTAGGGGAGTGAGTGACTGAGAGAATAAATAAGGGTGTGTGTGCGCGCGCGCTCGTGTGTGTGCGTGAGTGTGTTCGTGCCCGCAAGAGAGAGAGCGAGAGAGCGAGCGACTGGAGACAGAAAAAGGAGAGATGAGGGATAAGTGGGTGATATTGGGCAAAAGAGAGAAGTCGTTGAGCGCATCGTCTCTACACGCACACACCAACGCGCACATTTGCAAAGATGACGACACAAAGCAAGTGGTTTTTCTATAAAAGGTTACTGTTTCAACGGCGCGTGAAATTCGACGAATATACAATAAATTAAGATGGCGCCGTAATCCGGCTTGTAAGCCTTTGTGCCGGAAAAGAAGGAAAGCGGCGTATCCTTTAGGTATTAAATATTCGTCGTCCGCAGTTGCCGGTGTTGTAGCGATTTGCAAATTAATAGCGGATTTAGTCGGAAATTTTCGGAATCGGTGCGAAAAAGTAAGACCGGATTAATTACACTGACTTTTTTTTTTCTTTTCTTTTTGGTTTTAGAAAATCGGGGATAGCACGAATGAACGATGAGGACGAAGGGCGGAGAGAGGTTGCTAGTTAATTCAATTAATGGATATTTATGCGAACAGTGAGCCGATGTATTTTGTGCCACAAGTAGGCCTACTTTTGACCGGGAAAAACAAAAAAGTTACGTTGAGGAAGAGAAGCTGAGTTTAGTGAGGGACGGTTGCAAAGATCATCTTATTTCATGCCAGAGGCACTTTATTTTTGATGAAATGACGTACACGTCGTAATGTCTTCCCGTAGAGAGAACGTAGCCGATAGCTTTGTTACTGTGCTATTGCTGGTTTTAAGACTTTTTCGTTGCACCGTAACATCAATAAAATTTGGAGGGTATTGAGACTGTGCGTAGCTTTACTATTCTTGCCAAAAAATGTTTAAAATATGCTGAACATGCAAAAAATATGTAATTCAGGTCCTTGTTACGGAAAGATAAAGTGTTTTAGATGTCAAGGACCGGAAAGAGAGGATGCAAAAATGATTTTGTGGTGGTGTGTTAGAAATAGGAAATGTCTAGAACGAAGGTTGTTGATAATGCGAATATAATTGGGAGAGACAGAGAAGTGAGAAAGCCAGTGATTATATGGAAGTGGAAGTTGGATGAAAAGATAATGGCAGTTGATATCTAAGCATTTAAAGATTCTTGCTCAGACTGAGAATCTGGATTGTTAAGGGAAACGAGGGAGTCGAATGTGAGTTTAATGTGGCTGGTTTTTTTACGTTGTAGTTAACTATTTCATTATGAGAGATACTTGAGTGAGCCAGAAGCCAGTGTAGTGTTCTTGAGTAATTGGGGGCATAGAAAATGGTACAAGCGCCAATAATTGTTAGTACAAGGTAAGGAGCAGAGAAATCGAACTGTATTGAGGATAGATAGGAGGACATTTTGATTATCTGAGAAAAGAGTCACATGATTTGGAATATGACGTTGTGGATTGTAAATAAGGGAAAGGTTGGTAAATAGTACGTACTCATTGTTATGTCAGCAATCATGCAACCCTCTGGAATTATATCAATCTAATAATTTCAGGTTAAATACTTTCATCTATTTCGTATATTTTGTCACTAGTCTAAGTTTTTTAACTTCATTGAAACTCTTATTATTAAAGTTTAAAAAAAAAGTCAAATCCGTACTTTTACCCGCCTAGGCTGGTAGGAGTATGCATATGTGGTTCTATAACAGTACATACTTCGAATAATACCTTAAAAAAAAGCAGACATTCAGAAAAATTATGTATTGTGATAGAAAGATTAAATCATTGAAGTAAAATTAGAGTATTAACATAAGTCGCCCACAAAACCCCTCTACCCTTCATATGCAGTACAGTCTTCGTGCCACCAATTTTGGCAACTAGAACACTGAATTCATTCAACTTTACCTCCAGCCCCAAAATCTTCAACCCAACTTGGACACCATGACACGTGCAAGTTTCTTCAGTTGAATTTCTGGTTTTTGCCTTCCTCTTCTTCTTCTTCGCAAAATTAAGCTTCTTTTGGCCCTCTTATTTTTTCTTTCGATTACTTTCTTAATCTGTTCATTTTGTTTTCACTTTTTCTTCTAAAAGTTTCTTCTTGTGTGAGGAGGCTGTTCAGTACAAAGAACGATTTTGTTTTTCTGGACTTTTTTGTGTCTACTCTTATTTGCCTTGGGCAGCGGCGTAATTTCCTGTGGTGACGCCAACTTAGTAGTTACATTTGAAGGACCAGGTGTTGCTGGCAGGTCAGTAGGTAATTACATTTTCTTCTTAGCCAATATTTGAAATAGGGTCGTCAGAATTTGTGGAATTCTCTTGGTGAATAACTGAGGCAGGAAAGAAATTTAATTCGCCATACTTACACATCTGAGAACCATTTCTCAGCTGTCTAAACATTAGTCACTTTATTATAGGCAACTTTAAAAAATTCGGCAATATGATATAAAGAAATAACTCTGTCAAGATTATTCAATAAGTGAAGTTCACAAACTTGAGAGTACGCAGTTTTAAGAGGAGCAAAAAATGTCTTGTCAAGTGGTTGTAAGTAGTGGCTCGAATATGGTGGAAGAGTCAGGATTATAATATTATTCTCACACAGAATAATATATTGTCTAAGGAACAGTGTGAACCATGGTTATTGAGTACCAGAAGAGCCAGATTTTCTTTTGAGGCATTTACAAATTTCTGAAAATGATGCAATCATTCTACGAATGGTTCACTATTTATGAATCCACTACCTGATGCCACAATAACAATACAACTCGGAGCATTATGTCTTAGCCTTATACCAATTCTTCTACCATTAAAATTAGTGCTGGAGGTACATAAATTCCGGAAGCAGAAACACAGCACACAGCTTTTGTGATTCCTCAATCTGCAAACACAACTTTACCAACAACTTTTTTTCCACGAATAGAAACAAATTTTAATAACTTGTCAGGAATGTCAATTGTTGTGCGTGGTAAATTCGCGAAGAATTGACGTGATTGAAAAAAATAGATGATGCGGAAAATGGTGGGGAAGAGGATATTTCTTGGAATAATGAGGAATGGATGACAGCCTGCAAAGAAGTGACGCTAATTTGGGAGAGAAAACTGTAGAATAAATTTGGTGGGTTAGGTGGAACATTTAAAGGTGAAATTAAGCCTGCGGGAATTGGTTGTTGGAAACAAAAAATACGTTCGAGACGAGCTTACAAAATGTTTGTTTATTTTTCCGTACAAACCAAGTAATGAGTCTGAAACTACTACGACCGAGGTTTTAAAAAAAAAAAGTTTGTATTTTCGACGAAATAAAATGAAGAATCCGTAAAGAAAGAGATCAGTGTATTTTCCAATATGGTAAATTTGTTTTAATGTCGAATTACCCTATCTTCGATAAATTACTCGACAGTAATAACTTGTATGCTTTGAAAACTTCTTCAATTTGTATGTAAGTTAACAATTTTCTAATTACACAGTCAACTTTACACCATTTTCATTTGTGTTAGCTTTCGGCATAGTTTTCAAAATTTCCTTTTTGTATGGCGTTCTTTTTTTTTTTTTTTTTTTTTTATCATTTTTGGATTTGTTCCAATAATTGCGTATCCGTAAAGTGTGTTAACGTTACCCTCTGAGATCGTCATTAACCCAATTCACTCTTGGGCGTTATCATCATTGATTACCATCACCGTCGCCATTGTTCATTTTATTTTCGTAGTCGTGGTCGTCGTCTCTCCTCCTTTTCGATGTAATGAACAAACAATTTTCATGTAAAAGATGATTAATTGTCAATGTTTGCCGCAATCCACTGCAGGATTTCGTCTCGCCACCTTTCTGGATCGTTGCTTTCGCACTCCTCTTTCGTTTTTCATGAAATAAGTAAATAGCCGTTCCTCAGACTCCTCTGACGAATTTGGAGCAGACTCATCTGAAATGCGCGTAAACCGCTGTAGAACTTGAGTTTTCGACTCGTCTTGTTGTTTAGTCTGAATAAAGAAGCAAATTAATTAATGAGATGAGCGATAAGATCTCCGCGATTTCGTCCACCTAAAGATGATGATAACGAATAAGGATCGAGACCTTCTATCTTTAACAAAATCATAGAAAAGACTGTTGTTAAAACTATTTTGGGAACTTGTAGTTCGCCTTCGGAAGGTTTTTTCTGTGTTCTTTAGTTTTGCCAAGCAAATCTCGAAAGTGAGTTAAATGTTGCCCCTATTACCCAAATCGAATAATTCTCTATTTTAACCAAAATTCAGTCTTCGGCCTTTGAGTACAATTGTGGGGGAGAGGGTGATGATTATGAATATTCTAATAACAAAGCTATGACACCCAATAATGAAATTGTGGATAAAAATGTGAACGCAGTTGTCATTACATCGGTCATGCATTTTGAATGTTTTTTCCTCGAGCTGTGTGATTCTGCTGAAGGTTTCCGTTTATTCGTGCCAAAATCATTTTTATTTTCTCTGCAGAGGTTCCCGACAGCTCACTACACAATCAACGTCATCTTCCTTCTTTCCCCGCAGGTATTCCTATATATATATATATATGTAAGCTCTTTAGAAAATAATGAAGAATCATGTAGACACATCTTTCATCTTTCCATACTTAAAATCCATCAATAGATGAATATATTACAAATCTAATATATATATATATGAGAGATCTCTGCAACTCACTATATCAGCGAGTGCGAAACACAGACAGAAACTGTGTGAATACATATTCTTACATATGTATATATATATATATATATCTGGTGCTTCCTTTAATAAGTCAGATCACCTGTCATGGTGTTAGTGAACGCATTTCATTACCTGTCTTTGTGGAATTTTCTTATCACCTACACCGAATGACATAAATTCCGATAGGTGTCTCTGTTTCTAATAAGTATGAAATGCGTTTAAGTGCCTCAAGCCATTAAGTCGCTCCCTTCCATATCGTGTTGAGCAGTTGACAGATTCAATTCTGTTCTGCCAAACTGACTAAAATCTGCTACCATCTGCGAGATAGTTCAATGACCTGCTTACTGGGTCACCAAGCAGATCGTAACAAAACCTCCATCAACCTTACTTATTAAGCCACAAAATAGACATGTTGATAACCATGTTTTTTGACTTCTTCAACTATCACTCGAGAAAAAGTAAAGGAGATGATCGCAGATTTCTCTCTTCCTATTTACATTATTTGGGAACGAGAATTTTGAGATAAAAATTAATTTAAAAAAATTTGTGAATTTCAATAAATAGGTTCCTCAACCTCGAAATCATTACGATTTTCACCAAGCTGAGTGAGATGAGATTCGACTTTGGTGCGAATAATTCAAAACTGATCCGATGTTTGGTGTGAGCTGACCTTAGTTGGTGGTACTACTAGTGACGACCAAGAATGAGACCCAGATCTATGGCACCCTCCGTATTGTTTTTGGTCTTGATTATTACTAGGTTTTTACCATTAGGTACTGTTGACTGAGTTGAAATTACCATTCGTGTCCTTCCAAAATGTATTAGAATCTGAATTCATCATAAACACCAGCGAATGATCAAGAAAGGAGCAAAAAAAACCAATTAAACGCCGTATTTACCGTTTGTTCATATTTTTTCTCAATTGTTTTTCATTAGTACCTTACATTCCTACTCGGTGGCTGTGGTGGAATAAAAATTTCAGAACCAACGTCTAGACCAATTTTAACCATCACTAAATACTGCTTAGTGTGGCGTTGCAAAATTTGCGAGTATGAACGATGAAAAAATGTGTATCGATTATTGCTGGTTTCAGTTTTTATTTAGGCTACCCCTAATAAATTTAGGGTGGCATGTTGGCATTAATCGAACGCGCGTTTGTTTATTTATTTTTCTTCTTTTCGTATTTCTCTTCTCATCTTTTGTACTTTCTTTCTGGAGTAATGGGATACGATGTGAACGCATCGTGAATTTCTATTCTCCCGTACGAGCCAACCATTTACATTAGTTAGTTCCTACCCATTTTCTTTCTTCCTCAGTAATTGCTGCTCACTAAATGAGAGAAAAATACGTTTTGGCCTCGTCGACGTGTCTGCACGTATATAACGAAGTAAATTCGAAAACCGATAGTCCAATATTAGTATACAAAAACTTTTTCTACAAACCAGAAAATACGAGCGAATGGAATTTTTAGTCTGCGAGTCGTGCATTCATAGGCGCGCACTCTGCCTCGCTCCAGCCGTCGATGCGGCTCATTTTATTAATTGCTGGAATGGACTGTGTAAAAATATCTAATCGAAATTCGTGTTTTGCATCGTTGAAAGTCGGCTATTCCGTATAGTTTGGTTTTTATTTTCCGCAGAGAGGGTGCAGTGGAACATACACCCGAAGCCAAGGAGGTGGGTGGCTTAACTCGAATCGAATGTATTACCGGCTCGTAAGTGTAGAGGTTCGTTGAAAATACCAATGTGGTGAATTCGATTCGGCCAAAAATTTGTAAAATTTTCGTTTATGTCTCACCGTCATCCCTACTTGAGACGCGTGTGGTTAGTAAGGTTGCCGTACTTACTGTAGTTTCTCACTTTTATTTATTGGAGACGTGTAAGAGAACGAATACATTCTCGCCTTTGGTATAATTCTATCTATTGTACCCTACGGTATGTTTTAAGTACATTTTCATCCGTGTACTCATTGTCGGCTGTATGTACGTATTCGTGGATCAGCAACGTATCTAAAGTTGGTGTGAATATCCGAACTGGTACCGAACCGATACCAATACCCATGTATACTCGATATTCTGTTGCAAAGAATGTATCGATCTGAAACGATTTTTGGCGGGATCTTTGTTTTTACTTACTCGAGTACTGTTGAAAAAATGAAAACAAAAATGTTGAAACGTTGAAATTCGAACTAGTCGTGTCTGTGTGAGTACGATGAATTTGAGATGTACATGAAGTTGATGAAATAGTATTGTAAAAAATATTGAAGTATGTTACAGTGTGTTAGTAGTCTTGATCATGCCCAGTCAAGTCGTAGTGTTATCATCGTGTTCACAAATGTCACTGTTGGTAAAGTGCCACTTTTTCTTTCATTTTATCCATAAGACGTTAATGGGCCTAGGGTTTGTAAAGTACCTTTGCACGAGAAGTGAGGTTTGAAAATACGAAGGTTAGTCTCGATCTCAGCTTTGCTCGCAAGATTTTTTCTAGGTATTGGCATTACTCTATAGCGTGTTAATCGTTGTGTCTAAGTGGACTGCTGCTACTTACTTCAGATTTAAATAGATGCAAACTGTTATTATATTGGTGCAGTATGGAATTCGATAGTGTACCATGGTGAAAAATGTCTCGAATAAAACTGACATCGTTAATTAATTGTTGTGACTTTTATGATTAGCGGGGGGAGGGGGAAATCTTATTTTTAATATGAGACTCCTGTGCTCGTTTGATGAAATAATTACATGATTTCCGTTTGGTTGTGAACTGCAACATCGGACAGTCCTCTCCAATTCAGAAACTGCTTCGTGTTATACCATCTAATGTTACCGTTTTCTTGCACCGTATAAAATATTGACAAAGGAGCAGAGCTTATAGAAAAAAAAATTAAACTCAGATTAATATATTTCTGTTTAGTGCTGAACATTTTAGTTTGTTCATATTTTTCATTAAATTAATCGTTTGGTGGTGATTTTTCGCACTACCTAAGAGTCTATATTGTGGTCTTGCATGGTCGGTGTTTGTCTTAATTTTACTGTTGTAGGTAGGGTTTTGGTCTTGGTACTGCGGAAGTGTCAGATTAAGACTAATTTTGCTCAGGTACCTGTAATTACACTTTGATTAAACATGTTGCACGTCTGTAACTGTCATCAGGCATTGTTTCGTGTGCGCTTGTAATGGCTGGCCTGTGCGACAGGCCCGTAGTCGAGGGGGCGGCAGAGGCGTTTCAGTCCCTTCTGGCCACTGGGTCGCACTCCCAGGCCTTATTGTTTTTGTAACCGTTCTTAGTTCGACTCCCTGGAGAGTTTGAAACGCCTCCACGGACAAGACCTCCTGGCTACGGCGCCGGTGTGCGACGAGAGGGTACTCTCCTCTTTCGCGAAAGACTTATTCGTTTTTTGTTTTTCTTTTGTGACTTGTAGGAGGACGCGTAGTAATTAGGTTCGGTTGTGTTTCAGGTTTATTACATTACGTGTCCGGCGGTGACCATCAATTTCGCGCATTTTCCAGCCACACCTACGGGGCGTGAGGTGACGGTGATCGAGCCAGCGACTGGTCGGTGCGTCGACAACGCCGAGCAGGTGGACGCGACTCCGATGTACCTGTGCAAAGGTGACGGAAAATGGTATCTGCCAACCGGCGGATGCAAGTGCAAAGCCGGTTTCGAGGCAGACTTGGACAAGCAGACGTGCAACGGTGAGTAGGCATTAGGCCACCTAAATGATTACCTATTCGACAGTCGATTCTACAAGTCACAAACGAGTGGCAAGCTATACTCAGTTGCCATCGGAGGAGAGGAAGGCATTATGCTGGTTTACGTGCAGGGTTTCGATTTTTCTCCAGTCTACTCTCCTCTCGCTATTGGTTTCACGATCTTGCGAATTGACAATTGAAAAACGTGTGGAAAGGTTACCGCATGACTGTGATGGATGCGCTGTGCTTCTCAACTTTCGGAGGACGTGCGAACACCGAACACCGAACCCGAGGTACCGAGCTTCGCGCAGTTCGTGTTGATATTTCCAGCAAAACTGTTTTTCCATGTCACATAAGGATTCTGCGCGTCATTTCGTTACCTAACTCGTAACAACCGATTGAAGTCAGCTTTACGCGGCATTCGTCTCATTTGTCGGAAATATCGGACAAATGACTGCGTTAATTTGCAGAAAATGTCGTAGCGGTAGCCATACTATGAGATGGTAAAACATGCATCACTTGTAATATTACGAGAAGGTTTAATTCAAGGCTTTACTTGAAGATGATATCGTCAAAATACATGAAAAAGCCGGGAGAGGGGAAGTATTTTTGCTCATATTTTATCAAATATCACCTCTCTCTATTAGTCATTTCTCGTACGCACATATTCTTTTTTAATACTCATTCGTTTAAATGAGAGGTTTACAATCCGTAAATCAGTATTGCAGACCCCCTCGTAAGTAGGTGAGGATTCAGTAGCCCAAATAGGGTTTCATATTTGAAGGGGCAAAAAAAATATAATGACTTTTTTTTGTGCATGTCGTTTGAGAAATTTGGAAAATGATGAACACGACAAAAAAAACATTCAAAAAATTCAAAAATTCCTAAAAAAAATTTGTGGTATCGGGACTCTCTGGCTCTCCCACTATTTGCGCCTATATGTAAGGCGTGAAAAAAAATCAAAATCAAGGCATAAAAAGAAAGTGCCTGCAAAAGACAAAACACTGATAAAATTAAAGCTCTAATTTAAGTAAGTATCAATAAAAAGTTTGAAAATGGGGGAAAGATAAGTGTTGGAATTCCGAAGAACGTTAAAAATGCCTAGAATTTGATTTCTTTGTAAGAAAAATGGTACAATTTAAGATGATATGAAATGAGTTCCTTTAAAATTACTCATCGTTACATCATAAGAGGCACCGACCTCCATCTTCGTCATTAGCATGCAAGGAACAAGTGACACAAAGATCCAATTCAGTCCCCTTCGAAGTATTTCTTGTGACACCTATGCAAGAACGTTACACACTGCAAAAGTAATGGAAATACTTGCGTACTGGTCAGCCCAGTTCCTCAGTATCAGAATGATGATTTTCTTATCAACAGTATGCATCTTCTGAGCTTACCAAAAAAAGTTATATGTGATTTAGAAGTTCTCAGGCTTGACGAGAGAGGGAGAATGGAGTTCTTCCTGATTTGAATTTTTAGTGGCTTGGCATTCTCGAAAAAAAAAAAAAAGAGAGAGAAGTGCAAGTAGATTTCATGGAAAATCTACTGAAAAACGCTTGAAAAATTGTTTTGCTCGCTCGGCTCGCGGAATTGAATTCCTCAATATTTTAAAACCCCTTTCATAGATAAATCCTAGATACTGCATTTGAAATATAGATGCAACTTTAATTTCTTTCTAGAGGCCCATAAATTATTTCTCCCCAGGCCTAAATTTCCTCCCCATGGCCCTGGAAGTTCTCAAGTCACAATTAGTATCCACTTGAGTTTCGTTCTTACAGTTGGCCCTTGTCGACATAGGTTTGACGTTTGCTGTCATTTCAGTTCGCATCCTTTGTTTTGCCATTGTGTAGTTGAGGAAGCCGGTCATCGAAGAAGAAGAGACAAATTAACGCCTTTTTCATATGCGGATACGACCATCAAAAAATTGGCCCACCATCCACAGACTTTGGTCTGCCTCCAAAAAAAGTCACTTGTTTCTCCACTCGTAGCTCCTACATTATGGATTCATAATGGTTCATTTCTGTTTGAACAGAATTAAAACGAAAATGAATCCTTATTTCCTCGTCATTCACTTCTCCTCTGGTTCTCGCTGCGAAAAAAATCCTACGTCGTGTAAAAATTTGAACAAAATAAACTTTATTTACGCAAATTGGGAAGAAAATAGTGGTGGCTGATGAAAAAGAAGAAAAACAACTTTCATTTCGCTCCACTTTTTACAAGCTTCCATAATTTACCTTAATAACGTTTTATCAACGCACGTTTCTGGAGCATTAAAAAAAACAGCAGCCTCTATTTACGGGAAGTGTGCCGTTTTCTCTACCCTCATAACCTGCCTCATCATTTGCACAGCACACCCAACGCACAGTTTTTCTCATCGATGTAAAGTTGTAAAAACAGAAGTTAGCATCCTAAAAAAGGAGGGGGCGAAAATTTATTTTTACAAAATTATCCTTTTATGTCGACGTAATGGAGAAAGAGAGAAAGAATCAAATTAGCGTTACCGCTAAATATAGGTAGATACATAATTTTTTTTTTTAAATTACAATTTTCACAATCGTTTACCAAATCATTATTCACCCCTGTTTTCTTGGCCCAAAAAGTGGAGAGGGCGTGGGTTGAAGAGGAAAAAATTATTATGACTAAGGTTATTTAAGGAATTTTCTTTATGAAAACGATTCCAACAGACTTTTTTGAATCGATCTTCCGAATCTGCCAGCTTCAATTCCGAACTCGTAACCAAGTAGATCCGTGTGCCCTATTTTTGCGACAAGACAATACCCATTTTCATCCTCACATTCCAGCAGTTCAGAAGAACTATAATACGAGTACGTACCTTCACTACGACCAATATTAAAATTTATATTATCGTTTAGTTGGTTCATCAGGTATTGCATGTATTGTGGTAGTTAACTTACGACCACTGGACAAATCACTTCTTTTTATCGCAGTAGTTCACCCGAAAATACATTGTTTTGCTTTTCCCACCGTTGGTTCCCACTATCTGCACAGTGATGACTACGGTGGCTCTCATCCATTTTATTTGTTAGAGACTGGTCACGAACCGTTCACAGGTAGATAGTTTCTCTTTATTTATGTCCAACGCAGGAGAAGCTACCGCAGATTTTGGAATACAACTGTGGATTTCTTGCAAGAATATTTCGCAAAATCATCGATTATTAAGTAGGTTTTTTTCTTTAGAAAATCTACTTATTACGCTTGATGCGGAATTAACTCCCAGGGTTGGGGGTAAGTACGTTTTTCGTTTCATGACCTCAGGAAGATTTTGACTCAAATTCATATATTATAGTATACAGATACTCATATATATTCCGTTCTCTTATACCCACGGTACAGATCGCAATTCGTATCCAATGACCACGAAATTTAGAACGAACATTTTTTCTAAGCCAAGGATCAGACCTATTGATTTTGGTGCGAATCGGCCGGACGGTATTTCCTGTACCACCATTTTTGTTTTTATTTTGGCTTTAAAATGTCCAATTTTGCACCAATAGCCACGAAATTTAGAATAAGAATTTTATTTATTTTAATTAATTGTAGTACGGAACCAATTTTGACGCAGATCGGCCAGACGGTACCGCTATTTTTGTTCTTATGTTGGTCATAAAATGCGGAATTTTGGAACCATATGTACGAAATTTGAAACAAATATATTCATTATAATTTATTGTAGCGTCCTACCAATTTTGTTGCGGATCGACTGGACGGTACTTCCAGTAAAGCTTTTCATTAATCTTTCATTTTATAATTTGTATAAATTTTCTTTTTACAAAAATTAACCTTATATTTCTGTCTTCTTTTTTACCGACTGCGTCCGAAAGAGGTATTGTGTTTGACATGTTTCCTGACAGTCTAATGAAATTTTGTGCCACTTTGCAGCATTCAATATTCATGTAAAAATACGAATGATGGTTCAAAAAATTGGTATTTTTATGGTGAGTTACACTGATCAAAGAAATTAGAAAAATTCCCCATAGATGACCCAAAAATTAGATTCTAAATTGGGAAATTTTTTTCATCAAAAAAGTAAGATAACTAATCACACATAGTTACTTTCAGACATAGAAAGCGCTTTCAGGGAATGAAATTACTTCTTTTACACGCAAGTATATCTATATATAATTTATATATCTAGATATACTCGCGTATAAAAGAAGTCATTTCATTCCCCAAAAACGCTTACTATTTTATTTTGTTTTTTGTTGATTAATAATAAATTCCACTCATCCAGTGATTAACAACAATGCTGTGACGTATAAGAGTGAACTAGCTTGTATGTCTATACAATATAAATTTGATTTGATAATATCTTTTAGTTCAAAGTGAACTAGTTCATTCTCATTTTTCGGTCTCGTTCAATTAGGTCTTTCAAAAGAATAATTCAAATGAATTAGTTCTCGGTCAACTGACACCTCTCTACTCTCAATATTATGTTAGCCTTCCTTAGTTATGCACGTATAAACATTCCACTAGCAAAATTTTGAGTTTTGACATTTTACTGTTTGATACATCACCAAGTATGTTTTTTGGGGTGCTGAGTCCGAATTTGGTGTTCATTTCTCCATTTGATCGATTCTTCAACTCCCAATGGGCCCAAAAGAGGGTCAATTTTGAGTTTCTACATTTTATTGTAGGATACATTACCAAATATCTTTTTTGAGGCACTGATTCCAAATTTAGTGTTTGTTTTTGCATTCAACTCATTCTTCAATTACCAGTGGCCCCTAAAAGGGACCCAATTTTGAGTTTCCACATTTTATTGTGTGATACATCATAGCATACATTTTTTGATATATCTTTTTGTTAAATCATTATTCCTATCACTCTTAAAAGAGTCCAATATAGTAGATCTAACAATATTTAAAATTGATTTTAAACTTTGAATTTGTTTATCTGCATCTGATTCGAATTTGGTTGTTGACCAATAAATAAATTTGAATTGCTGTAATTGCGAAAAAAACAATAGGCTGAAAATCAAATTCAGTTTTGTCCAAATATTACAATATTAACAATTATCCGTCTCTTCTAGAGTAATTTCTTTTTATATTGAAAAACTGCTAGAGACTTTCATTTTGCACTTCATAAAAATTATTCAAATAATTAAATTTTTGAAAAAAATGAAACCTACTGCTTGTAGGGACATAAAACATAATAGAACTAAAATGTTGAAAACAAGTTTTCTAGGTATTATAACAGTAACTTTTTACAAAGTGGAATTACAACTAACGCAGTCACTGGAAGAAATACCTTTTGATATTAATATGAAAATTAATACAGTTTGGTTCTCACGAATTAAATTGTGCAATAAACGATATTTAAATGAATGTTGATTTCATAAGTACTTATCATTAAGTCTAATATGAAATTGTTTGAAACCAAATAGAAAGTGGAGAGTTTCTAACAACACATCTAAGGAACTTAAACATTCTTAACAAATAAAACCCCTAATGTTTTTAATAGATGAAATAATGCTTTGTATTTCAATATTGTCAAATCCATGTTAAATTTACCAAAAATTGCATCCGGGAAATATTTAATATGAAGGGATCTACACTGCTTCATTCAAAAATCTTGCATTATATATTTATAACATGTGACTTGGAAGGCACTGTGTTAGTTGTAATTCCACTTTGTAAAAAAATTACTATTTTAACACTGAAAAACTTGTCCACATTTTAGTTCTATTATGTTTTGTGTCACTAGTGGCAGTCGGTTTCATTTTTTTTCAAAAATTTAATTTTTTTTTTTTATAACTTTATTATATTTATTTGGTTTTATTTGAAATTATATTACATGATTATTTACATACTTTATCAACGTAATTAATTTTTCATTTCAAGAATTAATGCTTTTAAATTTTACATTGTCTAATATTTTGTCAGCAGCTTACAAATTTCATACAATTGTAACTATTAACGCATATAAACGTATGATAATTAATGTGACCATCAAAATTCGTAATTCTTTTTCACGAAAACCTCCTTTTTCTAGCGAGGCTTGCTGCTAGAGTTTTTTCCTATTGATTAAGGTTACCATTTGGAAATATGAACTGACTGTTGGTCTGTTGGTTGTGTGAGTTTATTTTTTCACAATTCTAATCATTTATCCAGATTGATTACGGTACCTCGGAGGCGCTGTATTCTTATCTTACCTTTAAATGCACTATCTTTCAGATTTCGTTAATATGCTGCTATCCTACAACTGTCTATCTCCCTCTAGGTGCAGGATAACCCGCTGCATACGGCTGACATATTAAATAAAGATATGTGCAGTTGTCCCTTCCTATGTCCCACATGAGCACCCAAATTCCAGGCAACGGGTAAATCTGGATTGTTAGTCTCCAAACACCACATGGGCAGTGAGACCTCGCGTCACTCTGTATTCTAATCTTAGGACAGTCTCTGACCATAGGTATAACAACTTTTTGTGATACAAGCCCTCCTCAGACAATTCAGCCACCATTCAGTTCATTCTTCCAAAATTTTGTTCAGTCCCCTCAGTTGAGATCGTTTGTATGTTATACGATCTGTACAATCGGAGAACATTCCTCAAACAAAGTATCTCTTCATTGACCCTTACATAATCCCTAGTGCAGATGGGTTGCATGCATTAATGCCCTGAAGTGTCCTAATTATCTGAAATATATAGTTCTTTTCATTTAAAACAATTTGTTACCTACATCAAAAATACTTACAAGTTTTTATTTTCTACCATGTCTTCTATTGTCGACAAATAGATGGCTGCCAAAACTGGATATTTTGTCATTGCCCCAGTCTTACCGTAGTGCGTGTGTTAAGTAGTTGAGGTTTCGCAACTTGTTAGTTTTCCTTTTTTTCACCTTCATTCCTACCCATAATGTGCGAATTTTTCGTATAATCCATTTTACATACCATTTTCTCATTGAGTAGTTACCATTATGAAGTTTTACTTCATAATGGCTTTTCAGTACCAATGTGACTTTCTGCATGGTAGACATATTTTCCTACTGAAATAGTTGAGGAAACCAATACATCAGAATACAAGATTTGAGATTTCCAAACACATGTGAGATCTGCCACCTATGCGTATCTATTTCTAATTTTTTTTTTTTGTCGATTCATTTACGGCTGAATGAAACACGAAAAGTAACTATCGAACTATTTATTTCATTTTCGTTCATGTACAATATCCATTGATCTGGTTCTATGGTAATAAATACATGAGCCCACCCAAACACTGTGAACTGTTTAAAACAAAAAAAAGTAATAAGCAACTGCTTATTTATGCTAACCCTCGTTGTCGTCCACATTTCAAGGTACACACAACTCGAATGTAAAAGTAAACTTTACACAGCCACATTGTTACGTCGTTAAAATGTAATTTTTATGTTCCTCTCCTTCACGGATATTCTCTTGCTTCGCAATCGTTTATTTTTACTGCTCCTAAAGTGAAAATTTTCTTAACTTTTATAATTGCCTTACTTAGATAGAAGAAAAACTGAAAATGAGAGAGAGTAAGAGAGTGAGAGATTGAGAGAGATGGGGAAAAAACAGATAGAGAAAAAAATGGAAATTTATACGCGTAACTATACCTCCGTTATTTTTATTCCATTGTCGACCAGAGTTTATCGTAAAGTAATAGCGGCAATTCGTATTACCATTTTATTATTCCAGCTCAATGATAAACATTTCTCCAGTTGCCTACACATTCATATCCAGAGCTACTTTCTCATTTATGTTCTCGCATTCATTTGTTTTTCTGCTGCTGCAGTTGTTTACTTTTTCCACGTTTCTTTTATTTTTTCATGGTGGTGATTTTTTGAAACTTGATTTAGAAACCTTATCGTTTTGTAGAAGGGCTCCTCGACTTCGCCACAGAATCTTAGCCAAACCGTGCCCTCAATTTTAACTTCACTTAGCCAAACTTTTATTCAGCAACTGTAATTGTTTAGCCTTGACTGAAAAATTATATTTAAAAAAAAATAAAATGTAGGTAATTGTAGACTTTCAAGCTGCAACTTGCAGTTTGTTTGCTGTCATAGAATAGCAAAAGTGGCAATGGCAATGCCAACAGTTATGAGGATGGATGCACGATTGAGTAAGCATAATGTAGGAGCTTGACAACGCAAAAAGCTTACAAAATGACAAAGGATGGCTGTAGTGAACTACTTATGGGTCCAAAATCTTGCCAACAATCTGTAGAAGGATAGCGGCTGTGATGAGCAGTTCTGTGATATACTGTTTATTTATTTGGAGATCAGACTCTGGAAATAGAACCACGGTAAAATCGGAAGGTATAATTAGGTATAGTTGCAATGCAAGGGGCTGTGCGGCCTGAGTACCTGGTGATGAGAAATGGAACTGATTCGTCTTTACACATCAAAAGATGAACATTTATATCCTCTTTTCCTTTAAATTGCTACCCTGTTGCATACATACGCTGTACCTTTACCGCCAGTATTTGTCCTTATTTCCCACATTTATATTTCTCTAAAAAATGAAGTGGTGGTTCCAATCGGTAATGTGCTCCCGAAGCATAAGCCACAAAATTTGGCGCCGTGCAACAACCTTTTGCGTTTGTCGACTACGAGCTAATCTAACTTTGACAAATGTCGTCTTATTCCACATCACTCGTTTTCCTTAATTACAGTTGGTAATGTAATCATGCCGTTTCTGCCATTTGTTACAATGTTTTTGCCCATTCCTCGTCTTTTATTTCGTTCATTTCTGCCTCTTCTTCTTCTTTTTCTCCCCTTTTGAGAAAAAGCTGGCTGCCCTTTTCAGCTCTCTCCACACCCAGTTTTCATGTCGCATGAGACTGATCATTCGTTGGTGGATGTTTTTGCAGTACAGTTTGAGCGTATCAAAACTATGGTAAAAATAACAGTTACATGTATGTAATGTTCGTATGTATACGACGCTCTCTGCTATATCAGATTACAGATTACTATTTTTTCTGCATCACGCATTAGGTTTCTTTCCTCTGTTTGGCCTTTTGGCTAACAATATCACGGCAGAGATAAAGAGCAGAAGGCAAGAGCAACCCCAGCTCCGAAGGAGGTATCATGATATGTCCTATCCACTACATATTATAATACTGGCGTGTTTTTTATTTTTATTATTTTTTCCGTTGCAATTTGCCCGTTGCTCATAGAAATTGTAACAAAAAAAGAGAAGGAACGGCATCGACGACTGCATGTGACTGCTATTTTGTACGACGTTTAAAATCGAATATGGAGGGTTTTATTTTTGATTGCAACCTCAGAACCGTCACTTCATGCATAAACAGCTGGATTTTAATTTTCTTTTTTGTTTTTATTTTTCATTTGGTATTGGGATAGGCCCACATAACCAACAACAAACTGCAGCATCAATTTCAACCCATTGCATCCAAAAGTGGTTGTTTAGAAAATATGCAGCAAAATGCTGTGAGAATACAAAGACAAGTATACTTCGTGTTTCATTGGGACTACTCATTTTTCCTTTTCTCATCACCACTGAGTATTTTAATGCAAATTAGCAGGTCATAGAAATGAAAAATAAACATTTTTGATAATAATAACTAGTTGCAATAGTTTTTGTACCACATCGACGAATGGCATAGCCAAGGGTGTTACTTGTGGTTGAAACACCCACCGTTGAAATTTTTAAGATTTCACTCTGGCCTATAAATAAAGCTAGTATAAAACTTCTGGTTGGCCCCAAGGTCTTGTCATTTTTTCTTCAAATGAAAATAAGTGACAGTACATATTTTTCCACTTCTTTTTGGTGGGGCTTCGGGACGTTTCAGAGAGCTTAGTTCCCCCATTCCCCCAGCTTTTCCTCTGACCTTTTCGCTAGCGTTGTGGAAGTTTTTTCCTAACTACTACCTACCTCACTACAATGTTCATCGATTCTGCCTGTGCTGCTGCTATCGATAACATCTGATTACGCACCTTTCATCGCTGTATCTTCCTCTTTTTAAACTTTTAGCAGATTAAGTTATTTTTGTCACTGCTGCAGGCTTCTACTTAGTTCCAGTTTGTACTACTCTCCTTGGTATCAAACTTAACAGGGTTTTGAAAGAATGTTAGCACGCACATGTTATTAATTGTAAGGGATATATTTTGCAACCAATTATGTATATTTGTGTCATTCGATATTATCGTTGGCCCGTCCATGATGAAGGCTGCTTATTGTATTGTGCATGGCTCTTGCTCATCGGGTAAAGACAGCAAGCTAATAGGACTCTGTTATCCGATAAAGCCATACAATCAACTACTCACTACGATGAATTAATTTGGAATGAAGCTGGAATCAGCATAATCTTTGGGAATTCTTCTCGTACATACCTAATAGGAATTCGTGGTTTCGTACAGTTTTCAAAACTCGCCATTATTATTTCCCGCGGGGAGTTAGTTTAGTCAGGTATAATAAATTTTGATGTTTGCCTGGACGACTAGTTGGAAGAAATCTATGCAAATTTTTGTCTGTATAAAAAGGGTAATAAAATTAGGTACGCCTACAGTTTCACTCCCAAAAATGTAATTATAAATTCATTATTGCAAATTTTAATTCAATTTAATTTAATTTTTCTTACAATAATAATTATTTTTTTGTATAGTTTGCCCGCCTGGAAAATTCAAGTTTGGAACTGGAGATGATCGTTGTCAATCGTGTCCGCAGAACAGCAAAGCGCCGGATTATGGTTTTTCGGAATGTCGATGTAACACCGGTTTCTATAGAGCGGCCAAGGATCCTAAAACAATGCCCTGCACACGTAAGTTAACGTACATTGTTTGTTTCTCTTGTTGAGCTGTGCTTTATGGGTGTGCATAAGTACTGCATAATATTATGGTTTATGCCATTATTCTGTAGCTGTCTTACGGCATGTGCTGAGCAGCAAACATTATAATGTTATTCTTCTTTCTCCATGGGAACCAGTGTTACAAGGCATTCACCAAAGGAGAGGAGAAAGATGGGCTGAGCCATCTCAGTAAATCGAGTAGCCTTGATTATTGGACCCTTTGAAAATTATACAAATTATTATATTGAAATTTAATTTTGTAAAAATGTTATCGGTTATTGCAGCAAATGTCTTCTTTTAACTCTACAGCTTACCACTGTCCTCTGAGCAGGCCCGACAGATTATTTTCTTGTAAAATCCTTGCGCTCAAAACCATAGATTTTTAGGCTTGTGTGAAATTGTTTCTTCTTACATATCGCATCGTACCGTGTGCCGTGTAATACACAAATCTGGTTGAAGTTCAGTACTTCAAAAGAGATGGCTCATTGCCTCATTGTCACTTGTTGCATTGCGCCCTCCTCATTCAAACTTAACTATCTCGGCTAATTGGGATGCGTTGAAATTATAACATGGGATTATACCTAATTAGGAAGAATTTAATGAGGGTGACAAACGTTCAGTGTGCAAACAGTAGTGTGTACATGATAGTATGTTGACACTGTACAAAATCATCCGAATGAAGACAATCGTCGTTATCTGTAGTCAGTTGATGTTGAAAAAGATTAATAGTGTTGAGAGCCATTGATATTGTTCTGACCAACCACGTAGAACATACTGAGTTGTAGTTAAATGAATTTTATAAAATGCATACCATGATCCTCGTCAATTTGTCCGCTAAGATACCTGACTGTTGTTACCAAATCAGAAGGATAAAAGCATCTGGGAAGATGGCATTCAGAGGGGGAGGTCTTGCCGTCATCCTGTGCAGTAATATAGAGCACCTTGAGGCGTATTTGTCGACTACAGATTGTGATATTCGTCTTTCTGGTACAGCTACTAATTTCCTTCCACTTTTTTTCCAAATTACTGGCCAGTGTAAATGCCAGTTTCCAATCCAGACTTTTGCTCGCTCATTGTCGCGTGAAATTCATTGCATTGCGCATTTATGTCACCGAGTGGTAAATAATGTCAAACGAAGTGAATGAAATTAAGGTACAATTTCTGGAAGGGGAAGGAGAAAGCAGGGATGTAGATTGTGTATGTGTAAGGGTTGCAATGCTCATTTATTGTCGTCTGAAGACGATGTGCTTTTCTCAAGGCAAATGCAACTGCAGCTGCAGCAATGTTTACTCTCCTTTATTTCCGGGGATTCTCTATCTCCGGCCTCTTAATATTTATACGTTGTTGCGAATGTTTTTTATGGTTAGCATTTGTCACGTAGTGAAAATTGTGCAATACAGCGGAAAGAGAGGTTATTAACAAACAACCTTGTGTTGCGATAAATGCGGTTTTCACGATACCTAATCATACAAAACAGTACTGGTGTGTAAGTATCTAAAATCATCGCTTTTGCACTCCTTGTCAGGAGATTATTTCATTCTGCTTTGTTTGTAAAATATCTGAATGTCTAAGGTACTTGAAGTAGATTCTTTTTTTATTCAGTAAGGCAACTAAGCCCTGTTTTGAAGTTAAATTTAAAGTGGTATTGGAATTTAAAATTTCAGTTTGCTAGCTGCTTTACTTAGAGACAAGATTACAAATCAATCTTCGAGTCGTGTTTGGCAGAATAAACTGCACATTTTGTTCTGTTGAGGTTCAGCCAGAAGTAAATAATTCGGGTCTAATTTGAGTTTTTGAGGGACCCGAATTTCAAGATATTGAGGGTTTAATTTCTGAATTTTACTGTTTCCGTTTAAGGAAATCCCTCAATAAAGGTCTAGTATTCCCCAACAATTCTTGTTGGCTTACTATAGAATGATTAAATAACTTTCTCGTATTCTCATTTCTTTCACCATCGTTTTCCAACCGATATTTACGTTGAAGAAAATGAAGTTCCTTGAGAAATTTGGAGTTTCATGTTTGTTAGTGGTACCTACTACATAGGATTCAACATTTTTGTCAGTTCTTATGGAATAATTACAGTCCTCCTGATTTACTAAATATGTATGAAATATGAAGACGATTTTTCTAATTACCACTCGAAGAATGTTCCAAAAGTGACTCAAGGGTTAAACTTTGTTACCCCTTCATTGAAAAACCTTCGAAATATCGCGCATTTCGAATTTGTCTGTTGTACACGTGGTCGAGAAGTGAAGCGCAATTATCAAAAGAACAGCAGAACTTGTGTATTTTCAGTTCACTAGATGGATGCTTGAAAGGGTGCAGCATTGACAAATGTTGAAGGTTGCAGCAGACTGGTGATCGGTTCAAGTTGTGAAAGTTAGCCTAAACGTAAAATGGTCGCCTGGTGGTGACTACATCGCCCTCCATTTCCTCCATCGCCTGGATAAATTCTTCGTGGATGACACCGTCCCGGACCTTCACCAGGAGGGGCGATTTAGGCGCCCCATAATTCCATGGCGTCTTCTGCTTGAGGCGCTTGCCAGCCTCCATTATGGACCGCCGTTTGGCTTTGGGGTGGTTTCGTAGTGGTGGCCTTGCTTTTTTGCGTGCTGACTGCTGATCCGCTTGACGTGCCTCCTTGGGCTGGTGATGCAATGGAGGGCCGCTGTCATCGTCATCGGCCAGCCATAGCCACATTTCGGTGTTTTTGTCGATGGGGGGCCGATGAAGTTTGGCAGTGCTGGCAAAGTGCAGGTGGCTGCGCACCACATTTACAAATGGTGGACGCGTGTAGTTACTGAAGGTGTTGCGAAATTGGCTTGTGATGATCGGATCGCCACGTGCAAATTTGTAACGGTAGTTGCTGCAGTTGTTCTCATGGATGGTGCTGCCTTCATCCCGGGCATCTGATGCCAGCTCACGTAGCCGCTGTAATTCACAATGCTCTAATTCCTCCTCAATCTGCTCGGGTGTCAGATGTTTGGCCTGCTGCAGCATTGTCCGCAGCCACTCGTTGCTGCTCACCTTCTTAGTGCCATCATCTTGGTCATGGACCAGCGGTGGCTGCAGGATGGCGCCACATCGCTGGTACAGGCGGTAGGCGTGCCATTCCAAACGGATACGCGAGGTGCCATTGGTGCGAGGTGGTATGCGTGGCGGATTGGTGGCCAGTGCCAGGTGTTGGCGTCGCTTCAGAGGCATTGGTGGCGAACGCAGCCCATTGGAGAGGCGAATCTGATTTTTTAACAGCTCGATGTCCGCATCTGATATGCGACCCTCGCTCAATTTGCGTTCATAGTCGTGTTTGTGTGGTGGCAAGGTGGGAGCCAAGGTGGTTGTGGCTGTAGTTGTGGGTGTTGGTGTTGGTAACATCAGTTGGCCATACATGATTACGGAGTTGCTGGAGTTGGTGGGGCTATGGCTGAGGCTGGGATCAGAGGCCATGGTTAGAGAAAGCGTTTTGAAGAGGGAGAGGTTGTGATAAGTGGACATGCGTGAACCGCAGTTGAGCTGGTGGAGCGGTGTTGTGGGCGATCTTTCTGTTAGGTTGTGCTGCTGCTATGAAGGCTGCTGGATGAAGGAGAGACTTACAGTGTTGTACGGTGCCATGTCATTTGCCCGGCATTTCTATAGAAATCGAAGAATTTGTTTTTTTCAAGTTGTACGAATGACCTAGTCATTTACTACTGGGCAGACCAAGATTTTAATTAATAACACGCATTCTTTTCGACTAATCAGCTAATATGCATTAGAAATCAACAAATCTTTATCAAGTAGCGAATAATTCCCACTGACTTTTCTATTGTTGGTGTACAGTAAGCATCTCTGCTGTAGACAATTTTACTATTCTAATCAAATCGAGCATCTTGTGTTCCGAAATTTTTTCTCACGCATGGGGGTTGAATTTCGCATCTACAGAATGATCAAAAATCCTTTAAATACCTGGAAAATTGTTGATTTGCTAGTTTGCGACCCTTGTCTTTGACTCGCCACACTTGTCTATGACACGTATTACAAATTTACAACTTCCCTCCTTGGTACACAATGTACTATTAATTCTCATTTGACATATTACGACACACAACGTTTTGTTTGAACCCGATCGCATAGACATCGACTAGAATTGACGAGGTCTGTCTGTGCCATTGTGGTCCCTATACAAGCTAAGAACAATACTTGAGTAATTCTCACATTTTTTCAATTACCAATTATATCGATCCGTAAACATAAACATATAATTTTGTTAGGATCGTTTTTGCATACGGGCCTGCGTTTTTAACCAGCAGGAATATCCGCATTTGTAAGTTCTAATCCAAACCTTATAAGCTGTTCCAAATCGCTAATTATCTGTAAAAAGAAAACTTTTGGTAATATAGCACTTCCCTATTAGGTGTGCCGACGATGCTGCATTATTTTTGTTCTCTGTTTGCAATTGGTTGTTGGTATTTTACATTTTACACGCCCACGTACAGCACAGAGAATGCTTTATCTGGAATGTTGCTCCTCGTTAGATATGTACATCTACTGGCGGCTAAATTTGCGTAATTTTTTTCCCTCCCCACATCCACATTCTTCGGACATCCACCCTGTTGTGGGTATTCGAATGTTTTGCACTGTTTCTTCAACATCCCAAGCCCACGTGCACAAATGAGCGAGGGCGTACTAATCAAATAACATTGTACCTGTTAGGGAATTTGGGGGCTAAGGAATAAGGAGAAAAAATTTGTCTCCCAAAATTCAGACAGAAAACGTGCGCTGCATAATTACGACTAATTTGAGTGTCTGGTGGGTAGAAGTGAGTGGTGGTGGAGGTGGTGGGAGGTGGAATAATACAACCTTATCACAGGCAAGTACGTATGTACGTACGTACGTATGTGTGGAGCTTACAGAAAGTAGTGATGGGAATTTTAGGTCTTTTTCATTGTTTAGTTCATTAGGTCTCAGTCACAAAATGATCTAGTTCAATGAACTAGTTCATCATGACCTGAATGATAAGAATGATAAGGAATAAAAAACTGTGAACAGTGAACTGAGATATGTGTTTTTCTCTAGTTTAGTCACCTAATTATTCTTCTCACATCTCCTTTGGAAGTGATAAACTGTTCTGTATTTATTTTTGATTCATGTTTAATGGTTTAGTTTAACTCAAAATTTAAAGATAAAGAATGTCTTCTCATAAATGGAGCTATGCGTGGTTACATTTTCAAGAGATTGAACCAGGAAAAAAAGCAAAATGTTTAATTTGTGAAAATACGTATAGTATAATTAATAATTTGATCGGAAATATTTCACGTCACCTTAAACTGCAACATCCAACAATAAATTTGAAACAGAATTCTGAAGATGAACAATTGAAAGATGCTGATGATCCTATTCCCTTGTCTACTTCTCATAATTCTCTTCAAACTTCCAATCATTCAATAATACCTACCTTTGCCCAAGTTCCTTCTAATACTATTAGTACTTCTCTTCCTTCACATTCTAAGATTCTTCAAAATCAGTCAAATGTTTCATCAAGTTTGCTGAAAAATCTAGTAGCCTCTAAGTCTTAACAAAACAAGATAACAACGTTTTTGCAATCAAGTAAACCAGTGAGTAATTCAGTAGAAAAATCACTAAATGCTCAACTTGTGAAATTCTTAACAAAAGGTCTGTATCCTTTCTCTATAGTTGATGATTTTGAGTTCAGAAAATTCATCTATATGTTATGTCCAGGCTACACTCTTCCGACTCGTAAAACAATTTCCACAAGCCATTTTCATCAAATTTTTGATGATTGTGAGGCGAAAGTAAAAGAAAAATTGAAAGATATTTCTGGAGTGTGTCTCACAACTGACTCTTGGACATCGTTAAATAATGACAGCTTTATTGTTGTTATGGCTCACTTCATCAAGATTGTGTTTTATTAAGCTGCAAACAGTTTTATTTTTGTCACACTGCAGATAATATTCACACTTTTTTGCGAAAAATAGTGAAGGATTGGGGAATTAATGAATAAAAAATATCCCTGATTGTGACAGACAATGCGGCAAATATGGTTTCAGCTGTATCTAAAGGTCCAAACTGGAAACACTTACCTTGCTTCGCTCATTCAATTAATTTGATGGTGCAAGCTGCATGGACTGAACCCACAATAAAATTGACAATTGAAAAAGTAAAAATTAAGAGCCTCTTAATGGATGAATGTTTTTGTCCATGTGTCTATCTATATTTGAAGTTTTTCTTCTTTTAGTTTTAATTAGTATGTCTTTAATATTTTACTAACTTCTGATAATTTCTTAGCTCTATCTTTCTCTATTTATGTTCTAGTAGTATCAGAAACTTGTACATGTGTACCATTGTAAAATGTAAGATTGACTAAATTTATGACCGACTGGCAAACCTAATGGTAGATTTATCAGTCTTATATGCAATCAGTCTGTTGTTATTGTTGGAATCATTTTGGGAATCTATAATTAACACTGAAGGGAATTTTAAAATTATTTTTTGTTTTAAATTTAAAGTAAGTTTTATATCTATTGTTTTATTTGTTTTTTTGTTTGCAGTAAGTATCTAAAATAAATGATAAATGATAATACAAAATATTCAGAAAACCAGAAACTTTTTCATCGAACCAAATGATATTGGGACAATAGAATACATTTCTTTTTTCAAGTTGATTCTAAAGAAAACATATTTGCATTTTTAAAGTAATAATTGAAAGATAATTGCCACACTTAAGAAAAAATATTATCATTTGAACTAATTCATTCACATCTGAATAGTCATCACTCCAATAATTTAATTTTCGGATCCAGTTCTGAAACTTGAGGTCGATAACTGGATGTATTCGACAACAACGTTAGTGCATAGGAATTCGTCGACGAATTAATGTCCTAAAATTAAAACAAATTGGTCGACGAGTCAAAGAGAATTGGTGAACAAATACCCATTGATTCGTCCACAAATTAATTGTCAACGAATTCTTACACATTTAACATCATTAAATCGTAGAGTCGACGAATCAAATAGAGTTCATACTTCATTTAGACATTTACCTCAAATTTAAAAACTGGATCCAAAAACTAAATCAAAGAATATTTTAAGAAGCTTGTAGTATCTGAAATCACATCTTCATGGACTTCAATCTGCTCTTGAAATACACAGGCTATTAAATTCGATGATAGGCGATTTTATTCTGATGACCATCTGTCAGGAAAAAGCAAAAAAAATTATTCATCATTCCTGATTACTTTACTTTATTCTCTAATAATAAATGACAAATGCAATAAGTTATATCTTACTTTCGTGTTTTGATCATTCCAGAATCTATAAATATTGTTTTAGCTTTTGGAATTCGGATGTAATGTAACGAAGGATCAGTATTCAGTATCTCAATCTTTAGGTTCACTTCACTGTCACTTATAATTTGATATGCTGTAAATTACACCCACAGAATCATCGTCATTACCATAGTCGGTATTATTATCATTTATCAATATCACGATAATTTTTGTGGTGCAGAGGAGGATTCGAATAAGACCAACAACAGACTATTATTATTGCCCAAGGAAAATATTAATTTAATAGGTACCTAGCTTAATTGCGTTAACCATGGTCACTTAACACTTTCGCCTGATATTCATTCTAGAAGAAGTCAAGTTATGAATGAAAGAAAACTGTCGTCAGGCTAGGTGAAAAATCATCCGATAATCCAGGCGATAGTTATTAGTTAAATCAAACACAAACCTCAACATTTTTGGGAAGGATTTAATTACATTTTGCAAACAGCCGAACATGAATACCATACTGAACTGAATTAACAAAATGTAAATCTGAATTCTGAACCTTGAACAGAAGTTACCAACTACCAAGTCATTATTAATATTAAACTATGCTGACGTTACTTAAACAGATTTGGTTGATTTCTGATTCAGAGGGAAACTATTACCACAATTTTCTCGATAAAATGATGACTGATGAGACAATGAACAAAATAATAACATAGGTATATAATAAACGGATCAATAAAGCGTAAAACATTTAATCCAAATCGGTACTTGACTCTACGTCTTCTTCCAAGTTCCACTCCACTGAACAGTTGTGGTAGCAGATTATTGAATCATTTCGTCTAGCTCATCTTATCATTTTCAAAAATTCGAATTTCAAATTGGTCACGAACTATAGTTCATTGAGAGTTTAGGTCTTGGTCATTTAGGTCACTGAATCGTTTAGTTCAGATGAACTAGTTAGTGAACTACCGACACATCACTAACAGAAAGGCAATCCATGGTGATGAAGAGAAGGTGATGACATAGGTGGTGTGACGCGGCTTCGGAAATCTGATGACTACGATCACCGACGCAGTTTTTACAGCCTACGTTCTTCACTCATTCCTTTCAGTTTCAGCTAATCCTTTTGCCCGTATAATACCGTCTCATCCAATTGCAAAAACTTAATTTTGGTTCCTGCGAATTGCAGCTAATGATGAGCATTGAGCAATACGAAGACCGCAAGACTACAAGGCCACGGTGGTTTTGGTCTCGGTCTCTCATTTTGCTCGCAAGATTTTCAGTTTGCATTCCCTCCTTCCATCCCCACTTTTGGATTGATTTAATTACAATTCATCAATTTTCTGGTTCAAGCCACAAATGGGACTGAGCAATGTGATACCTTAAATTCGGAGAAACGATTCACTAATGCTGAACAGAGTAACTCGAAGTTGAAACGTATGATTTCCGAGATTGATTCCTGTGGTCGAAAAAAGAAAAAAAGTTTGCCTACAGAATGCCTGAAAATACTTTCTTTTCGAGTTATAACCCCCCAAAGTGGAGAGGAAAAAATTTTAAATTTTAAGTAAATATTTTGTGTCATTCGTTTTTTCTGGGCTTTTAATATTTAAACCTTGATTTGTAGGAGAAAACAGGGAGTTACAACTTTTTCAATAGCCATAATTTATTAATCCTTTGTTGTATCGAAAAATTGAGTCCCACCATCTTATTCGGGTGCGAAGAATAGCTTACCCAAAAAAAAAGAAAAACATATAATTTACCGTTTTGTGAAAATTGAATAATTTCCGTAAAAAAAAAAAGCAGGTCGCGCGAAACTGTTTCCGCTATATACTAACGCTCATCTCAAGTGTAAAAAAATACTAACGATGTTGACTTGTAAATTTAAAAAATGTTAGAAGAAATAATTTAAAAAATGGAAAAAATTATAGTTCAAAGTGTAAATAAGAAAAGAAAAATGAACTAAAAATTTAGGGTAAAATTAATTTTCTAAAAGATGTCTGATAATGTTCAACTGGTGGGTGCGAGGTTTTGTATACGAAATATTTCCTGAGCTGTAAAGCATCTTAAAACCTAAAGGTATCTGGACTAGGTTTTTCTCAAAAACAACCATTTTTCACAAAGAAGTAAGATCTGCATGTTTTTATTTTATTTTTTTATTTTTCTAGTATTACTTACTGTCTGTCTGTTTAAAAGATTCTTGGGAAGTGGTAGCTCTTTTTTAATTGCAACAAATGTGGGTAAAATTTTCAAATTTGGGTAAAAATAAAGGAAATTAACGAAGTAAATTGTTACTTGCTTTTCTTTTTCCAAATTTAGTTCAATTTTAATAATTTTAGGGAAAATTGATGCAGTTTTATTTTTTTTGAGCCCTTTTTCGGTAGCTATAACTCGAAAAAAGAACTTTGCCTGGTTATCGGTATTTTGTTAGAGAAACAATTTTCTCTTCTTTTGGTTGCAGAAATTATAGGTATGCCTTTTAACTTGCGGTCAGAGTTTGTAGCCTGAATTCGTTCGAGATTAGCGTTCAAAGCTGCATAGGGATTTTTCTTTCTGGTTCGTCGCCTGGAATTGACGAATTTCAAGTGGTGTTACCTGTGAAGCAGAGGTGCGTCGTATTATTATCGATGGTAGGCACTGACGCACCCGTCAAATGAGCTGCCGCCCTGTACCTTCATCTCCTCCCTTCGATTCGTCAACGTCGTTTCGTTTGGAAAATGCGAAAAATGTAAAACTCGGATAAGTTGTAACGCTCGAGGGGAGAAAAGGGGGAAAAAACTATACGAATGAGTAGCGATATAAAAGGGCAGAACCGCACGCGGAGACCGGCAGGTTGAGAGAGAAAAAACGAAAGTGGATACGTATTTACAGTATAAGAAACGTTTTATGCTTAGCTTTTTGAGTAATTTACAAAAAAATAAATAAAAATAAAAAAGAAGCGAAAGACTAATATGTAAAAGTTAATGAGCTTCCGACTCGACAGCGCAGACTTTGTTTGAAAATAATTTTTTTCGACGTCTCGATGAAAGGAAAATTTCAACGTCTCAATTTTTTTCTTTGTGTGTGTGTGTTTGCGCGCGTGCGCTTGTGTGCTTGTGTAAAACTATCATTTACAGAAATTTTTCCATTATTTTTTCACTCTGTATGTGCTGTCGACAGTTGAAGAAAAAAACGACATCTTCAAAGCATCCTTGAAGTTCACTCTCTGGGTCGTAGAGAATCTAATGACTTGCACGGTGTGAATTTTTAAAATACTGGTGTTTCTAATGGAGGCGACGCCAAACACCAAAACATTATTTACATTATTATTATTGTTATTATTATTAATAATAATAATAATAATAATTATTATTATTATTATTATTATTGTTTTTGTTGTTGTTATTCTGGAATCATAATTCGTGAATATCGAGAATTTTTCTCGGTCCTTTATTTTATTGTCGATGCTTGGTGGATGTGCGGTAAATTTTGTCAAATTTTTTCTCGTCTTCCTCCCTCGTAAGTACCCACCCGTATTATGCCGACGTATAGGTAGTATAGTGGGCACGGGTCATATCCGTAGGTAAGCAGTTTGCTTTGTGCATAACTCTGTGCTGTGCTTTGCGGTGCGGTGCGATGCGGTGCGGTGTACGTACGTGTGTATGATTTACTTTGTCACAAAATGGCGGTGACATGCGTCTACGGTATTAAATTTCTAATTTGAATACGTGGTCGGTGGGCACTTGGGCAGCCAAACATAAAATGCGCAATTAACGCCGACAGATATTGCCGAATGCGGTGATTGGTGCGTTTGGCTTTCATAAATTTGATTAACGCTGTAGGTACCGGTTTCGCCTCTACGCGAGAGTATGCTCTGTGTTGAGAATTCTTCGCTTGTCTCGAGAGCAGTGTTGCCAGGTGATGTACAGGAATTATCTGTACCTTTATTTTTTTCCCTATGTCAAAAATAAAAAAAATTAAAAAAAAGTTTAACATCACACATTTTTATCAAAAAAGTTTAACGTCACACATTTTCATCTTAAGCTAATAGAATCCTCCAATAATTCCATCATATTGGAAATTATTTGTTCAAACAGTAGAAGTCTAAAATCGAGATAAAATTACATCATTACATCATACTCATAACTCATACACGATCATAGATGTGTAAATGTGTTTTGACTTGACTTTGAACTATGCTCCAATTTACTTATTCATTTTATTTATTATTTAATCATTTCGATTATCAATTATTCAAATTTGAAAACTTGAAACAATAATCTAAGGAACAAGGGTGTAATGAATAAAAATAATTTTGAAATTCAAATATTCAGAAATATGTTACAATATTGTCTGATTTTTATATAGATTTGAACTTCTGTGAGTACTGAGTAGGCTAGAAAAAATCCAAAAAATTGATCATTTAAAATACGATAATTAAAAGGACTGATAAGTAATGAAAGTGGAAGTGGATACACACAAACTGATACTTTTTGGTCATGAATTTTATTATATAGAATTCTCTAAACAAATGCTAACCCTGTAAAAAAAAAAATTAAATCTCATATTCTCATAACCAAATTGTATGAAGTACACTGCTCAAGAGAAACAGTTTTTTTGCAACCCATCTCGCAAAATACACGATTATGTCTTTATTTTCAATTCTTAAAGTGTGGAATTTCAAACCAGGGAGCAAAAATATTTTATGGCAGTAGAAAACACATTTGCTCCCACTGTGAAAGTATTTGGCTCCTCCCATCAACCTATCAGTTACCTTCCTTAATTCCACATGCTTGTGTATTGAAAAAAATAGCATTTGCAACTCCAGTGCAATGCGAACACCTTGATTTGTACGGTTACAACACTCGCCTGTGGCTCATGTAGCATACATCGCAACTTGTCAAGGATCTCCCACTTTGTGCTCTCGTAGCGAAATATGCTACTTTTTGTCTAACCCACATAAATCAAAAAACTTCCTCATGTTTTGGTGGTGCGCATTTGCTGTTTTTGACGTATTGAACAGATCTGTTACCAATGAAAAATTATGGTAGAAATTGGCTACATCAAATTCTTTGTTTGTTATAGCCGAAGTTTGCTGTAACCAGGTTATAGTGGATATTTGGGTCTATAAAATAATGATGGTTGTAAATTGATCAGCACCAATCATCGTACATATGAGGACATCAATTTTTATACTTAGTGGCCATTAAAATTCGTATACTGATTAAATAATATATGATAATTTCTAGAAACACCAAAGTGACTACTGGAAGAATATTGGGATTGGATAGAAAAAGTGGTTTGTTATATGAAAGAAATTAACAAAGCATTAGTGAATTAATTTGCTGTAGCCAGTTTTTTGGCTTCACGTGGCCTTCAAATCTTTTGTTGTAGCCAATAATTTGTAATAGCTGGATTTGTTGTAGCTATTCCTTAACATAGAAGTAAATGTAGTTTTGCCAGGCCGAAGTAAAGATCTTTATTACCAAGTATGCTCATGATGAGGGTGATATGAGATGTACCGCCATTTTGTGATATTATGATATAGGTACTGAATATAATGTATATGTGTAATAAAATATAGAAATTAATAATAAATAATGTAAACTGAATTTGAACACGAGTAACACGAAATGGTCGCTCATCTCTTATCACCTTTTCGCTTTCATACCCGGTAGTAAAGAGTATTATCCGTTGCTGTGCACAGTTCATAAGTTGTCACTAAATTTTTGTAAATATTTTGATAGTAAATGCTTTCATCTTTACATCATTAAATCTGCCACAAATCTCGTGGTTCGCAGTAATGAATATTTGAATTTGAAACATTTTATCTTCGATGTGTTTTCATCGTATTATTAGGCATCTTTTGAGCTGTATGTGTGGTTATGCCCGTCTGTGTAAGTGCGCTTAAGTATAAAAACATAATTATTTGAAAAAAATTCATTTCTGACGTAATTATTTTGTTTTTTTTTTTGGCGTCTTTGTCTTCCGTGAAAGTTATTTCTTTCTTTGTTATTTTGCGAATTCTACTTATTTTATGAATTGTAAGTTTATTTCTGGTGGATGAATTTTATGCTAAAAGAGACCGACTGCCGCCTATGTGCAGCTACATTCTCGCCTGTTTGTGGTTTAAAATAGCTAGCACGGATTTTGATGTTTATCTGCGCGTCCATATACCTATATGATCGAAGCCTGGATTCAATTACTGTACAATATAACATAATATATTACAGTAGGTAGCTTCAGACTTTGTACTTGTTTTGTGCTCCGGCCTACATCGAACAATTAAGTAATTAGATTTCACAAATTCTCCGAGATATTGTTGTGATTTTTCAAATAAAATAAAGGTAATTTCGAGTTAGTTTTGCAGAGTCCCAAGCCTGAGTAGCTGTCTTAATAGTAACAAAATAACTAACCTTTTCTACTAAAATGATAACATAATGTAGGTGAGGTACCTACTTCTACGGTATTAACGCTGGTTCTGGTGTGAAAAAATGAAAAATTTAACGAAACAGGAAAATTTCAATGAAACAAGTAAAAAGTTTTGTACAAATTTAAACAGAGCCGCCCCCTCCTCTAAATAACATAATTATTGCATTGTTGCGTTTCAACGACTTACTTTGAACTATGAGACGGTGCAGCGTGCGTAATTGTTGTTGATTTGTGTTGCTGAGACAGCAGAAATCCAACTCCATAGAAAGTTGTGTTATAGTAGTACAGATGAGAAATCAGTTTTTTCATGGTTCTTGTGGGGTTTCTAGTGATAGGTAGCCAACTTATGAATTTGCAGATTTTTTTACAGCCAACGTTTTCTTCGCAGAACACTTCCAAAAGATCCGAAAGATGAGAGCACACTTACGAAGCGCAGCGCCTTACCCGTTTCGCGTGTTCAGAAAATTTTACGGCGGCGTTTATCGCATTTTAATTAAACGTAAAAATTGCGTGTAAAACGTAAAACACTGGAAGACTTTTTACCCAGAAATTAACGCGTAAAGTTCGTAAATTAATTCGTACTTTTACGAGCTCGTCATCTCTCGGCGCTCACGAAACTCTTACTTTTTAGTATCTGTGCCTACGCCGTTTTCTTGGCACTGTCACACCTAACCACTAAAATACGTCGTACTTAAGCACTCTACCACTCAATAATAAGTATGCCATCGTCAGTTCACCATAAAATGATCATAATCCGGAGTATTAAAATTGCCTCGTAAACGTGACTAATGTATTTGGTGATCTAGATTTAAAAAACAAACAAAAACACCGAGGAAAAGCGAAATTTTGGTGTTGCAACGAACGTGCGTAAAAAAATTCGCTGGTGCGAACCGTTGATTGGTTAATTTTTTCTCAGTGAGTTTACAAAAACGTGAGGATGACAGTTCGCTCTCTCTCTCTCGCTTTCTCACTCACTCTCACTTTTTCACTTACTTACTCTCTTTCACTCTCTCCCACTCTCTCTCTCTCTCACTCGCTCTCTCTCTTTCACTCACTCTCTCTCTTTCTCACTCTCAGTCATTCACTCACACTCGCTCACGCTCACTCTCTCTCACTCTCTCTCTTTCTCTCCTTCTCTCATTCGCCCCCATCATATTTTAATGGAATCGAATTTAAAATCATCTTAGAAGGAGTTTGCGAGGCGTTTCTTTCGAAATAATTTTTTCCTTTTTTTTTTCCATATTTCGCTTTTCAGTCCAACTTTCATTGAACTTTTTTCGACAGCCTTTGAAAATCGACCCTACATTTTGTGCGTATACCTTTGCAGAATATTCCCGATAGCGAGAGTGCAAAACAAGACTCGGACTAAGTGTGAAATTCTCGACCGAGATTGTGTGCAGGACCTCGAGAAGAGTTGACCGTAGAAGACCGCGACCAAACGCAAAACTTGTGGAAAGTTGTTATTTTTCTCCAGTTTTGTGTTTGTTCTTAATCCTGGCTCAGCCCGTTGGCACACCGTTAGTCTTGGCGTTGAAGTTGCCGAACGTTTTGAGAATAACCACCCCCTGGACTGCTTGTGCTCATCAGGTACCCGCGGAGTGCTCTTTCTGTCCACCACATGTCAATCGAAAGTACTCTTCCTCCGGGCATTACAGAAGCCTGCTCTGTTTTTTTCATTCGTCTGTCTGGAAAAACTTCAGATCGTTTTAGGGCGAAGAACAATAAACACAATTTCGCATTTAGAAATGCATTGAAATTTTATATAATTGCTGAAAATGTCGACGTTACCAATTCTTCTAACCTGTGTGTTTGTGTGGGGGTACATTTGTGTACGTATGTACGTATGTACGTATGTATACGTAATGTGTGTGTGTGTGTGTGTGTGTGTGTGTGTTATCCTGTCATTTTTTATCGCGCTGGTTTAAAAATTTTGTTTTGTAATTTTTTTTCTCTCCTCGTATTCCTTCTTGTCACTTTTCAATTTTTCTCATTTTTTGTTTTTTAATTTTTCTCTTGTAGCGGACGAACTATGAAGTACCGTATAAAAACTTTTTTGTATTTCGCGACGTCATCACGGTTTTTGAAGTGGAGTTGTTTTTCTGAAAATGTCGTCGGATTTGGTTGCGGCGGAGACTAGAGTGGAGGAAACGTGTAGATTACAGATGACGCGGTGGCTTTTTTTCTTTCATTAAGATTTTTTCTTGGTACATTGAACTTTGTTTTGTCTCATTTCGGCGTTTTATACATTTTCCTTTCTTTTTTTCTTTCTTTCTTTTTTTTTTTTTTTTATTATTAAAATTTTCGTCTGAGGGTTTTCTTTTTTTTTTGGCCTGCCGAATATTATAAAATGAAAAAAGGATTCGTGTCGTCTCGAGGATTTAAAACTTACTTTTTTATCGTATTTTTGTTTTGCTTTCGTGTCGTCCTTGTCGTCGTCGTCGTCGTCGTCGGGTACTTTCATGATTTACATTGTACTCGAGCTTTTTTTTTTTTTTATTATTTCCCTGAAAGAATGCCGGTGAGAACTTGTTTTCAAATTAAAATTAATTTTTCACGAAAGTTGGTCGGCATCCGAAATACAAGGAGAGAGAAGTACGCTAGCCATGTCTGACGAGAAAAATATAGGTCAGACTATATTATTTTGAAATTTGTTTGTGGCTTTTTGACTAGATTTCTGTTTCAAAACTTGCTTTTTTTGAGGGGGGCGAGATAAACATGAAACCGAAGAATCAGATTTTTTTGTGTTCGTTTGTTGAATCACTTGTATGTCGTACAAATGAAAATTTCTCTTATGATTATGGTCGTAGTTCGCGGCATGTTGCGGACCGGAATGATCTCGGAAGTCCGAAATACGAATAAAAACCCTTCCTTACTTCATAAAATCGTAAGATTTGTGTACCAATATCTGCCACCTCATTCACGTGAGCAGAATATATGCAGTAGTATGTCTCCTTTGCTTTTAAAATGCATTTCGACAAATGTTCGGTGGAAAATCTCACTTAGATTATTCGGGGTTCACGTGAGATAATTGCTGGTTGTGTGATTGTCCGATGATATGTCCACCCACCTCCGCGTAGCACACTTGCAAAGTTTTTAGAAATTTTAACTTACACATTAATTCAAATTCAAAAATATTGTGTATTCGTTTGATTTCCTAAATAAACGAATTTTTTTATTCATAAATCATCCCCTCGAACTTTTATCGATATTGTAACATAATTTTTTTTATGAACTTCGATAAAAATCCAACCGATATCGGCAGTTACCTAAGAACCCCACCACCGCCGAACTTCAAGAGTTGATGGTACACCACACCTGAGACAAACAAAAAATATCTGATAAACGTGTCTCCAGCCGTCAACGATTAAAGAACCAGTTGCACTGAAAGCGTGCCATTAAGAAGTTTATTTTAAAATTATTATTTGATTATGTTGACCCATAGTTCTCGCTGAGAGAGACAAACATGTTTTGCTTCATTTCTATCAACTTTACCACCAATTTGAATAACGAGGCTAAAATTACAAGTTTTTTAGTTTGGTACAACTTTGGGAACTTGTAGCATCTTTGCTGCGGATTTATTTTGTTTATCGAAGTGAGTACTCACAAGGGCGTAGCTAAGGGGGTGCAAAGGGGGCTATTTTTTCCACGACCTTATTTTTATTTTGATTGTCACTTTTAAAATTTGAGAAATATTTTATCAATGAATATGCGACAGCAGATTTCATAGATCCTAAATTTCTCAAATTTTCGAAACTTTCGAAAATGACGAACAAAAAAAGTCATCAAATAATTTCCCCTTGAAGAAATTGTCGCTTCGCCCCTGAGTATCTGCACCATGTGTTTGCATAGTGAAATAAAAATATCTTTTCCGCGCATCAACCGCGGTAAGTGTGTATTTCCAAATTTTGTAATGGCTGCCATTCGAAAACCAGTTGACCGATTTCGCTCAAATTCAATACCAAACCAGTCCCTAATAGTCTTCAACTGCCATAAAAATTTCAAGCCAAAATCTTTTAATTTACTGGAGTTATCGCGATGACAATATGGTGGGTTTGCAACACTTTGAGAACCCCTTCCTTCGAAACTAGCAGATAAATTTCAAAAATTTTAACACGAATATGTGGCCCATGAAAGCTTCTAACATTACTCCAGGTTTCATTGCCATAGGTCAAACTGCGGAGGCTTCACAGACTCCCAAAAAGTGCCAAAATGGGAAAAAAGTGGATATATATATATATATATAATTATGTATAATAATTTGAGTGACTATATATTCGTGATCTACGACTCATGATCGGCGCTTTTCCATAGGTCCTGCCGTTGCACTCGATGCAATAGTTGTATTCTCCTTTTGAACATACACTAATTATAAGTGATTTTTTAATGACACGCTTTTAGCATAATCGTTGATAAAACGGAGCGTTTTTTTTTTCATCTTATTAGATTTACTGTCTACGTTTGAAGTTGGGTGGGAAGGGCTTTGAGGCTTCTCAAGAAACACCTTGAATTTGAAGGCAAAAATGAGGCCCTTGGCGACAACGTGTAGGAAAGCAATCATTATGTCATTAAGCAGAAGCAGAAAATTTATAACTCTAAACGAAGATCTGCCAAGCCAATGACCAGTGCCGGTCAACTTCAAATTATTTTCAAAAACGAAATTTGTTTTTCTGGAAAATGTCCGTAAATAAAACCGAAAATGGCGCTTCGATGGTCCTTCTTATTTATTTTTTATTTTTTTATTAATCTAATGTAGTTTTTAAAATTTTACACTTACTGTATGATTTTCAAGATGGTATTTTTTTGGTATTTTTTCCTTTTGTAGACTATTTGGGGTAACATAGAAGATGCTCGGCTTGTTGTTTTTTTTTTTCAATTAAAAATATGGGTGGCTTAAAGAAGATTACAATTTTTTATCAGTTTTTCATCGTTACAAAGATAACAAACCGTTTGCCAAAAATTTTCTTACAATCGTTTTTTTTTTATGTGGATTATAAATTAGTTCGAATTTATGGAAACGATATTTAGTAAGGTGTTATTCCTCGATAAGTGGCGTCGTAGAAAATCTGCATATAATCAAAAAATAAGCCATAGCACCGCCAATAAACCTTTCAAATTCTTATACATTTTTCAGTCTTATAAGTAAGTTGAAAAGTGGGTATGACCTTGTTCCGAATAGAATAACGCATACTGTTTTCGGTACATCAATTTTAAGTATCCGTTATGTGAATTTTTACGAGACCAATTTTTTTACGCAAAAAAATCTTCCTTTGGCAATAACCAAACAGAAAAAAGTTCTTTAGAAACATTTTTCACTTCCCATTTTTTACTCTTTCTTCTTTTTCTTTGTATATTTTTTTATTCCATTCGTCTTTATACGACCGTAAAATCGTCTTCTCGCGTTTCTTGTTCGCCCACGTTATTAAAAATTCCAGCTACATCCGATTTAATTAACTGTATTTCGTCTTCCTTAAGAGAGCATAAAAATGCTTGTTTTTAATAAAAACGTTAGTACCTCAGTGTAGTAAAACAAAAAAAGAAAAGAAAAATAAGTTAAAAAAAAACAACTTCTACGAAACATCGAATTTAACTTAAAATTTTCTCATCGTTGTTATGCTTTCCAGAAGAAGAAAAAAATGAACCCTCAAGCTACGTATAGGTCACATTGGCTTCCAGTAAAAAAAAAAAAAAGGAAAATAAATTCTAAAAAATTAATTAAATCAAAAATTAATATTTTTAAGGCAGTTTTTTCAATAATTTTAAGATTTTTTTTTAAATGATTTCAATTATTGACGCTGCGTTTGTTTTTCATTATTTGTCAGAAACGTTTATACATGGTAAAAAATTACTTTTATGCGTGTGGGGACATTACTCGTATGAGGTAATAGGGGCTTGCACCCCTTGACAACAGTCGCCGCCCAAAGGCTGGCATTAATCTCTCTATGACATTAAAACATATACACACTTGTGCGTTTGTATGTTCGTACATGTACGTACATACAGGTAAGATACATTGCACGGGTCGTGATCAATTACCCAATAACAATCTCAGTGATGTCACAACCCAGTACCAAACGCATTGCGTTGTTTCTTATCACCTCAATGGAGGCAAGAAACAATGTAACATATGACATAATCCCATACGTATAAGTACGTATGTGTGTCTGTGTGCATGTGCCAAATTTGGTTTATAAACTCTCGAAACTGGCTACAAAATTTCCAGTGTTTGTGGAGGATTTGGCTCTCCCATACTTTACAGTATGAAGTGGCAGAACACGCAAACTCTGTAGAAGACCTTCTTATGTGAATATCTCTCACAACAAGGTATTCCACAATGCGTAGAATTTAAAATTTTTTGAATTTATCGAAAATTCTGTAAAATATCATGTCATTTTGGTGGGAGTAAAATTTGTGAGAAGTGATTTATGTAAAAATTGGGGTGGGAGAGTAAAAGCGTGCCCATGGTGATTGCATAAAACCGATGGAATGATAATTTGCTATTGGTGTTGTTTGTACGAATTATTCACGCAGGTACAGCTAATATTACAAATCTTGAATCCAATTAATTCGAATGGTTGGAGTTATATTCACCTTGTTAGAACTTAATGGAGCCAAATTTTTTTATTTATATCAATTTTTATTTCAGTCCTCATATTTTGATGATTAATTTGCCTGAAAATATAATATTTAGCTCCTCTATTGAAAAATTTTATCATGACTATGTGGTGAAAACTGTTGATTATTTTGCATCTGGTTGAAATTCTAGCCGTTGTAGTTGCGGATCAATGGAAAAAGGCTCGGATACAAATGCTTCAAAAGTCCTACTTAAATTTGCGGAATGCAGGAATTGATAATTTTTTATAAGGCTACAAAAGGCCAAAAAGTTTTTTTGGCAACAAACATAGGCTAATTTTACGGAGATAGTGTTCGTTAAATCCGCTACTGAGCTTTAGGTTTACATTTAGCAATTTTTATTTAATTTTTCAAATTCAAACACTAATACACGTGCACAGAAGATGTTTTCTTATAAAAAACTAAACTGTGTTCACGCTTAGAAGTACATGATGTTAAAATCACCTTCCGACGTGGCGGTCGGTTGGAGAGAGTAAAGAAGGTATCGATGCACATTGTTATACAATGATAAGCATTATTTTGTTGAATAAACATACATCATGTTTCGAGCAGACAAGTGTGGATATGGCCTATGAAGTCATGTACCTCTTAGCTTGAACAGAGTATATGACAGTACTACAGTAAAACCCTATTAATACGTTTTTCAAGGGATTACGGAGAAAAAACATAGTAATACTCGGGAAGTGGAAAATTTAAGAAAAAAAATTTTAATTGTATTTTCTTCAATTTTTTCTTGAAAAATTCGAAAGGGACAAAAATTATGATGTAAAAATAATAATTGGTGACGGTTAAAAAAGTACGGAACTTTTAGCAGTTATTAATAACTCAAATTTGAATTTGGAAGAGTGCTTCAATAATTCTCTGAAGATGCTATATGATTTTCTGGGGCAGAACTCAAAAACACTTTTTTCTCAAAAATTTCCAAATTTCTAACAATAAACCTGTCCAGAAGACCTACCTAAAAAACGTAGTATGTGGGAAAGTGTTTTACCCAGCGAATTCTTGCACAGGAACTTTTACAAAGGTTAAGTATGGAAAATCAAGGGACCAAAACAAAACCATGTATTATGCGGGAAAACGTCTAATGCGAGAACGTATTAACAGGGTTTTACTGTAGTTGTATCTATTGATGTATTTTAGCAGATTTTCAAACCTCATATTTAAAATTGTGCGAGTTAGTAATTTTGGAGTTTGGAGTAAGATAGTTTTTCATTTTATGAAAAGTCATGACATTTGATATAAAAATCAGCAATACATGTATCTTTACGTATACCTATGTTACCGTATGTTTGTGTGTGCGTGCGTGCGTGCGTGCGTGCGTGCGTGCGTGTATTTGTATATGCACCTATATGTGTATATATTTATAAAATTTTCTTTTTAAGCACAATCGTAAGTCAAAATTGTTTCTCAGTCTGACTAAAATTTGGTATGGAGATAGTTTTGGTTATAACTTCTGATGGTATTGTACTTGGTGCAAATTGGTTGAGAGGTTGAGCTGCAGGGGCGAAAATAAATTTCACTAATGTAGGTTAAGACGTAGTTGTCATTCGATAGGATTGACATTTGGTCGATAGTTGGTTCTGAATTGACTGAAAACTTGTTTTGAGTTTTATTAAAATCGGTCAAGCGGTTCAGCAATGGGGCCTGATGGAAGTTCCACCAATGGGGGTTAAGACGTAATTTTCATTCTACAATAGGTGGCTCTAATGTCTACGAAATTTTTATAAAAATTAATATTTAAAAAAAAAAAACAAAAAAAACATTGAAACTTTTGATAATTTAGAGAGATGTAAAGTGAGATGTAAAAATATATGTGAAAAAATATGTAATAATTGATAAATGATTTTTAATGATTTTTGCAAACCTAGTTTTCTGGCGTAGCTGCAACGCTAGAGTTTTGTTATGTACCTACATATAACTATTTATTTTCAACTTTTATCAGATCGTTCATTTAATACTTTTTTTTTGTCTTGTATTTGCAGAGCCTCCGAGTGCACCTCAAAATTTGACTGTGAATTTCGTCGACCAGTCTACGGTTACGCTGTCCTGGAATGCTCCAAATCACCTCGGAGGTCGTAACGATACCGTCTACCGAGTCACATGCGATGTGTGCAGCTCATCCGTTATTTTCATTCCAAATTCGGTGAGAACAGACAATTACTGGTCGAGGAAACCAACGCGTAACGTTGAAACTGACGCTGCTGCTGCTTTGTCGCCTTTGTTTCAGGATAAATTAAACGAAACAAAAATCACGGTTAGCGGTCTCAGCCCTGTCACCGCTTACAAGTTTTTGGTGTATTCTGAGAACGGTGTCAGCAATTTGACCAGTAGCAATGGGCCAGAGTTCATCGACATCACGGTGACCATTGAAGCGTCTGCTACATCCGCATCTGTCAACAACGTTCGCGTTACCTCAACGAAAGCCAACGAAGTGGCGTTGGCTTGGGATCCACCCTACTTACCAGACATCGAAGGTGACCCGTCCAAGTTCATCGAAACGTACGAGGTGAGTGGTTTGGTTTCGCCTTTATTTTTGACAAATGCCACACTGTTGCGAGAAGTCTAAGTAAACCTTTTTTGGAATTACCGTTTTGTTCACATTTTGCTACGTCGAATTTCATAGCCACTCCCGTTGAAGAATTTACTCTCAAAAAAATCCAGTATGACTTTTTCCATCGGCTTTCATTTCATTTTCTCAAAATTTTAGGTCTTTGGCATCGTCGTAAAATAAATACATAGGAACCTGGATGAAAAGCATGAGTCACCTTTCGATGAAACAGGATTTTTAGTGATTTTAAAACGAATTTATTTCGTTTTTTTACACATATCCCGTCTCTCCTCCTTCTCATCTTGTATGCTCAAACTTGTGGCACTCATTTACAGGTACCTAGCTAACAGAAATAATTATCAAGTATGGCAGGCGGCATCTATTCGTCCTGGATAAGACTTGAGGGCGAATTTATCTTTATAAACGTTATGGTTGTTATTTTTACTTTTTTTCTTGGGGAGAGCGCTGTTTATTTTTAGGGAGTGGGCAATACTAGATAGTGTATTGCGTTGGGGAGTGATGAGTGGTAAGTACTGTGTTGGGGAGATTTGGTCGAGCACCTCTCTGGTCAGTGAACAAAACAACACCTTTGTAGCCAGATAGCAACTCGCTACATTTCTTGTTAATTGATGCGGTAAGACTGCAGTCAGTCAGCCAAACATCATCGCCTCCATAATAGACATTGACTCCTTACAGACCACACCACTTAGTTTCAAGTGGAAAAAGTATTCAGTGTTGGAATTTGAACTGGGGCCCTTGACAACTGAGCTACGCGGACCTTCCCTATGATTATATTGTTGAGGATTAAAATCTTAATTATGGAGGAGGACATTGTGTCTCAATCATCACCTTCTATTCCTCCAGTTGAAAGATGATTCGTTACAATTCAAGATTATTTTTTTTCTTCTAGGTGAAATGTTTTGTTAGGGGAGAGGACTCAACCAATGCAACCAGCAAGCTGACCTCAGCTCAACATGTGAGTTTCGTGCAGTTGCGAGCCCGGACTGATTATGGTTTCCAAGTGCGTGCCAAAACTATGCGTGGCTGGGGCGAATACAGTCCTATAATTTTCAAAACTACAGATACGCTACCTGATTCGGGTATGTACCGTCGTTGCAGTTTCCATTGTTGCCATAGTCGCACGTATGCTCGTAGTTTGTGGATATTCTCGGATAAAATAAGCCGTAAGGCTTACTTCGTGAAAAATTTAATTTTAAAATTACATTTTCATGGTCAATCGATTCAACGCATTTGTCTTTTGGGGAATGAAGTAGACATGAGCATTCGATCTTATGTTTTTAGTGTGACTATGAGCAAGTTCTGAGCCCCGAGTGCTGGTTATGATCATAATACATTTAATGTCGCTAAGTATTTACAAAAAAAAAAAAAAAAATTTACGACGTAATTTCTTCGTGAAGCATCGAAGAGGCTCTAGTCTTAAGTTCAGATTCAAAGATTTCTGATTCTGAGCGAACGTGTTAGTGTCAAAGCACTCGAAGCCCTCCTCCTATAACTTGCAGCTTACAGCTCAAATCTGACAGGCTTACCAGTTCCATTATGATTATTTTTGTTCGATAATTGAAGAGGTGACGCTGTTGCTTACGCTCACATTTTGTTAGTACCCTGACCTAATCTATGGTCGAAATGATCATCGTCTAATCAACAGCTATAAATTGAAAATTTTTGGTCTCTTGTTTTTATAACCGAAATTTGCGATTTTCGTCTGGCCGGACACTCTCCAATCTCAGAACGAGCGGTGTTAATTCTCGGTTGTGTTATTTTTTTGTTACAGCACTTGTTGGTAGCAGCAGTAGCACCAGCAGCGGTACCGTCGCCGAAGAGGACAGCGTCGAGGTGCGGATTATCGCCGGCGCCACCGTTGCTGTCGTCGTTTTGCTGGTTGGAATCATCATCATGACGGTGGTCTTTTTGCGCAGGTAAGGGTTGCCCGATAGTTTTGTCAAATCTTCTGCGGGTCGTATACAGTAGCCGCGACCCTTTGATCCCGCTGCCATCCTACCCATTTATCGCTCGTCTCTTTCCCTCATCCCCCATCCCCCATCCATCGTCCCTTTCAACCCACGAGCGAGCTCGAGTTCACGACAAATTCTCTCTGGTCTATTGTTGTAGCCGAGGAAATGACGACTGCAATAAGAAACATCCCAGTGATTGCGACACACTGGATTATCGCCATATTGACTGTGTTGGTAACACTGCTTGTTTTGTTGGTTATAGCCGTGGAAGCGATGACTGCAACAAAAAACAGCCGAGTGACTGCGACACGCTGGAGTACCGTAACGGAGAAGGTACGTGTTGCGGTGGCCTCGCAGCCCCAATATTAAAATTTCGTTATTTTACGCGTTTTTCTCACTCGCATTTCGCACACACCGTCTTCTAACCGTCCCCTACACAACTAACTCCACTCCACACCGCGACCCATCTCCACACTCTCATTATTCCACACTCGCATCTCATCCCCCTTCCCCTCACTCTGCGTTCGACCATAATTTTGTGGTAGCCTGTAAATCGTTTCCTCTCATCTTTTATTTCTATTTCGCATCAATATTAGTCTCTTTTGTATTCATAATTTTTTACACGCTTCTCTACCGTTTGTAGGACTGATACTAACCTACAGTAAGTTCGCTGGAAATTTTTTTAAATCTTTTTACAGTATTTGGCCTCATCGTGTGTTGTGTTCGCTTTGTTTGTGTGTGCGATTTTTTTGCTTGAATTTTGCTTGATGGGCGAATAATATGGCTCCCTTTCTGGACAGATAGACGGTAACCCCTGAATCTACAAAACTTTGCTCCTCGTACACAGTTAACGTCTTCTAAAGCAATCGAGTGTAGACCAACACATTTTCTTACATTCGTGCTGACATTTTCAAGGCTTTAGATAGCATCGGTCCAGGTGGAACCAGGTTGAGGCTGGGTGCTTAGCCGCCCTGTCAGTTTCCCAGCTATTCTGAAAAATATTGACTTTTTTAGATGGCGGAGAGGCAGGGTGCTTTGGTTCTCACCCGAAAAATTGTTCGGTTCCCATTTTATTATGTATAGAAATTGTACAGTATGTTCTATTTTCACGTCAAATTTATTTCAATTTTGATAAATAAGTGATTCCGGATAGGAGGAAACAGCTGCGGTAGTTACATGATTTTTGTGGTTAACAGTGTACGACTAAGACAGAAACTCCCACAGTATTGAAACAAACACGAGTGGAGCCGAATAAATGTGTTTGTGAGGTGTTTGATTTGACAAAGTTACAAAAGTTGGTCGCAAATGTTAGAAGTTCAAGAAAACAGTGATGACAAAATGGATACTTTGAAGAAAAAAAAAATTGGAAACATAATTATTAATTCGAATTGGTATATTATTTACAAAATTTGTCAGCTTGTCGGTCGCTCGATTTCATTTTGCAAAATCGTGTGAATAATCAGACCTTTTTTTCTTCTTGTTAATGTCTCTGTTTTCCGAACGTTGGCAATTTTATCATAACTGATAGGAAATTTCACCTCCCGTAGCTTCTTCGAGGAGCTGCTGCACTTGGGTTGGTTTCAAACTGTGAGAACTCGAATTCGCTGGAGGACGTTAATCTCGATTGTCTTTGGACGCCTGTTGTTTGGGCATTACATCAGTTATCAGATTTGATTACATTTATTTTTAAAGACCAAAGTGCTCAAGTTTGAAATTTGTCATACTTACTTAATGCACCACTGAGCTTTTAATAGAAGAAATCTGTTTATTTTAATGTAATTTTTGCGTCTGTCACGTACTTTGACTGCGTGGTACGGGACCAGTGAACAATGATGATTTCTGGGTATAGACATGCCGGCGCTAGATACTAAATAGGCAACCATTACATACCGTTTGACGTACTTTAAACTACGTTTATGTACGCTATCCTTGTGAATTTAAGGGATGACTTTATCAAATGTATTCTGAATTGGTCAACTCGAGCAAAACATCGAAAGTACGCCCAAAATACGCTCGGATTGCCTACATTTACGCCGGCATATCTTGACAGTAAAAAGTAGATTGGGCTTACGGAGCTTTACTGGTCCAGTACTACATATACATACAGTCAAAGGTTACGAATCATCGTTGCGATATTGAAACGTCGTTAGTAAGAAAAACGTTTACAAAGAAAATCTTATATATCGATTTGTAAAGATTCTCAACACAACATTGATTTTTTTATGATGATTGGAATAATTATGGTGATAGTCGGTTTGAATGCAAGTAAAACGTAAGATCTAAAAATGGTGGATTTAAAATTTTTCAACTCAGAATTTGAATTCAAATTTGAAATAATTCTTCCTTAACCAGGATTCGAATCATAACTTTACAAATTCTTTTAGCTGACATTCCAAGGCTCTTTCGAAGAGAAAATTTTGTGTGCTATTTATTTTTTATTTACTTAATGCTTAAACGTGCTAATGCTATACGGTTTAACAAATAACGACTGTGTGGTAATTTATGACAATGTTTTAATGGATTTAGGGACGAACTCCCCCTCAGGGCTTCCAAACAAATATAGAGGATCCATGTTGTGCCTTGTAATTTGAAAGTAAAAATCTGTTTTGTCGACGATAGTGGTTTGAAATTTTTATACTCAAAATTTGTCTTTAGATTTGTTACTAGTGAAGTCTGTCTGTTCTTCTTCTACTTTGAATGGCACTATGGTAGTATTAAACGCATTTAACCAATATTAGAACACTTTTCTCTTTTACGCTCCTTGGAAATCAGAAAATGTGAGAGGACTCTTTTATATTTGTACTACTTAGTCTATACTCGTTATTGAATTAGGAAGTAGGTACGTAATCGAAAATTTAAAAGTAAAAAAACAAACAGGGAGCTTTCAATTTTCACACCAATTTTTGTTCGGATTTATTTGGTCCAGATCTCGGATAATGAGAAAAAAAACTAAAGTAGGATTTTTATTTATTTTCGGATCTGAATCATATTTATTCGCATTCGAATTCTGCCAGTTCTTGATTCAAAGCTCTTTTCTCTTAATTCGTATCAGTGACGTGTTTTTTGAAGTGAAACTTCTTTTCGTACGGTGTAAACTAAAAAACGGTCATGAAATGGATCGCCGTGTTTGCGAGAGCTTGACCCGTTCAACTCCAGTTGATTCATTGAACAAAAATTAGTAAAAGTTTAGAAGTTTCACTTCGACCGTGTGTACCGTCACACACTCATTTTTTTTCTCTGTTGATCGACTTACAAATTTTCGGACCACAATTCAAAAATCGTCAATAGTGTCCTTAAATACTTCCGTTGGTGTTCATTTTTCAGCTAATTATTTTCGTAATTCACAATGTAAATAAAACTTTTCTTCGCCATCTACAGATTGACTATTGTCGGTATATATTTATTTTGATTTTTGCTTTCTTATTATTTCTGCCATTTTTTTTAAACGAATGCTTTGTTTTTTGTAGTGCATTGTAAGTTGGATACGTCGATCATTACCACGCATACCAATGGGCGTAAGTAGTCGCAGGCATTGCTATTTTCTTAGTTTTTATTAATCTAACTTTTCTTTAATTTTTTTTTTCTTGTTATGCTTTGTTTGGCATTTTGGTGTGACTCTGTAGGCATGTGTTAATTACATACTGACGGTTGCTCGTTGCTAACGACTTGATTTTGTTCTTTCAGTGACCACACCGCTGTTCCCTCAAAATGGCTCCACGACGTCGCGAACCTATATCGATCCGCACACGTATGAGGATCCGAACCAAGCAGTCAAAGAATTTGCCCGCGAGATCGACGCTTCGTACATTACCATCGAAGCCATCATCGGTACGTACCCCACCCCATCAACCTCACCGCGGTGCTTTTTACCTTTCTCCCAATACACGCACCCAAAGGAAGAAAAAACAACTAAAGCCCCCTTTCTACCGTCACGAAAAAACACGAAAACGTCAACTATAAACGTTGTAACGTTTTTTTTTTCGCCCAAATTAGCCATCTATGATCGAATGCAAGCGCATGACCTCATCTATGTTCCGTCTGTTTCATAACTGGTGACTTATGGCGTTTTGCTTTTTGTGTACGCAGGCGGCGGCGAATTCGGCGACGTTTGTCGTGGAAAGTTGAAGCTGACCTCGGACGGTCGAGTGGACGTCGACGTGGCCATCAAAACGCTGAAACCAGGCAGTTCTGACAAGGCGCGTAACGATTTCCTTACCGAGGCCTCGATAATGGGTCAGTTTGAGCATCCAAACGTCATATTCCTCCAAGGCGTGGTTACAAAGTCCAATCCAGTCATGATAATCACCGAGTACATGGAAAATGGCTCGCTGGATACCTTCGTCCGAGTAAGTTTCGTTCGTTTGTCTTCACTGTCTCTCGTTTAGTCGTGGAAGAAAAACTCTTCCACAATGGCGCGCCGGCGTTGCGAAGACAGCCAGTCTCGAATAAGCTGTAGGAGTCGTTGGTGGGCAGAAATACTTCGAGAAGAGTGCATAACTCCTCAGATGACTCGTATGCCCTTTAACTCACTTATTTGTGCGAGTCGTCGTAGGCAAAGGCTGACAGAGGCACGGGGTGGCTGTTCATTTTGAGACGCCGACCTTGGTTTTCTAAGTGAATTTTGTCGGAACCGAAACCGAGACATCCCTCCGAGTTGAAGGCCCCAGTGTTGGAGGATTCCCGTCGTCCCCTTTGTGTGCTAATGCACGGATGCGGTCCTACCGCCGTCCTTTAGACAGCCACCGTGTGAGGACTCGATCATGTTTCGAGAATAGTTGTTTCCTCAATGACATGACAGATGACGCATCACATAATATATATGTCGAACTGTTTTAAGTGAACCTATTGAAAAATCGTAACTCGTATGCGTAAATACGACCCTAAATTCTGAAATCACAATTAACTGGTTGTCCACTCAGATTACCGCGGTCATCCCAACCTAATACATGTTAATTGTGTGTTTAAACACGACACTCGTACATGTTACTCATTCTGATTTGCGTTTTGTTTTATTTTCGCACAGGCTAATGACGGCAGATTCCAAATGGTTCAGTTAGTCGGCATGCTACGTGGTATAGCGTCGGGCATGCAATACCTTAGCGAAATGAATTATGTGCACAGAGACCTAGCTGCGAGAAATGTCCTAGTCAATTCGTTATTAGTTTGTAAGATCGCAGATTTTGGTCTCAGTAGAGAAATCGAAAGTGCTACCGAAGGAGCTTACACGACGCGGGTGAGTAATGTAGCCGTTTTTAGGGTTGGAAATACTTAGCACATTTTTATGAGTCGCCAACTAGAGTTGAGCCTGCCTACTGTCGCAGAATAAAGTAAATTATTGTCTACCTATATAATCCACGTATTTTTATCGTGGAATTGAAGTCGACTGAGGAAATTCAGTAGGATAGGAAATGATCGATATTTCACGTAACAGCGCAGAAACTGCGTACAGGTACTTACCTACGTAGGAAAGGAAATATGATTTGAAAGGAAAATTGAAACACAACTGGATCGAGGAATTATAATAGACGCATATTTGGGACGTTCAAATGGGAAATGATTCATGATCAGGTAACCTTTGGCACATGTATCAGCATGCAGAGGACAACGAGGTGTAGGCGAGAGGGGTAGTCGATGTACGTGAATAGACTACCTATGGTGAGTGGTTAGAACGGAGTCGACGGATTTTCGAGATGGTTGAACGAGAGAAGTGAGGGAAATATGAAGACCGAGAAAGTGGTTATTAGATATTTGGTTGAATATTTCTGTAAAATTAATGTGAATTTCTACCCAAAATTGATGGAATTGAGTTATCTTATGGAGGATGTCGGACACTGTAAACTGATGAATAAGACTGGAGAAGAGTAGGGCGTTATGATTCAGGGCATCAGCAGCCTCATTACCCTGTTATCGGCTAATTTCTCGTATTTTCAAGTAGGCTAACCTTCCACCCCAGAATGAAAGACTTGGCATTTAACTTAACTCGGTGGTTTTTGTTTCAGGGTGGTAAAATCCCAGTCAGATGGACGGCTCCGGAGGCCATAGCATTCCGTAAATTCACGTCAGCTTCCGACGTATGGTCGTTCGGCATAGTCGTTTGGGAGGTTCTGTCGTACGGCGAACGGCCGTACTGGAATTGGAGCAATCAGGATGTAATTAAGTCAATAGAAAAAGGTTACAGGTATGTGGTTTCGTCGCGTATGCATATTTCGTTTCCCTCCCCGCCGCCATCACCACCACCACCACCACCTCCCCCACCTTCACCCTTATCCGAATCGTTCTCGAGTGCCCATCGACTAATTGACGCGTTTCTCGCCACCAGATTACCAGCTCCCATGGACTGCCCAGAAACCATGTACCAATTAATGTTGGACTGCTGGCAGAAAGAGCGAACGCATAGACCTCAATTTTCTACCATAGTCAAATCATTAGATAAGTTAATTAGATGCCCGGAGGCGCTAAGAAGAATAGTTCAAGACAGGTAATTAAAAAACGAACGCACTTTTATTCCTACATTTATTTTATTTTATTTTTTTCTTTCTTTAAATGATGGAAAAATATGAAATAAAAAAACAAAATAAATAATAGTTCTATACGTATACCGACTGTACGTGTATTAGCTGTAGCTTGTAAATAATTGCTTTCTCGCTTTCCTTACACCTTTTAACAAGCGCACTAAATTTTCCTTTCTCACTAATTGTTATTGCTGCAAGAGGGGAAAAAAATAGACCTTAATAGTAATTTAATCGTAAAACCTAAAATTTATAATTAATCGCCGTATTTATTTGATGGTACGAAAGTAAGAGGAAAAAAAATTAGCAGAAACTGATGCCTTCGGCTTTTGCTAATAATTCGCTTTTTTAAATGCTTTAATAACCTCTGTATCAGTCGAAAGTTGGTAGGTAGTTACTGAGAAGTTTCGGTAATTAATATCTGTAAAGATACGATCTTGTGAAATCCTTCGAAGATGTATTATTGAATTTTTTCACATATTTTCGTGCAAATGAAGAGAGCTACCTAATGAGAAGTGTAAGCAGAATAATTTTTTACATTTTTTGAAACTAAAATATGAAAATTAAAATTGTTCCGAGTGGAATTTTTTTTTAACGAATTATAATTATGATGTTTACTTTTCATTTTTTAATTGTACAGGCAAAGATGAACCAAAAAATTTGTCTATCTGTGATATGAAAAAAATTTAAAAGCTTTAATTTTCAGAAAGTTTCTAATTTCTGTCATAATTTTAGCGGTAAAACGTTATTCCAATGAGGTAGCCAATGCGTCGTAGTAAATGTTACTCAGTATGCAAATTGTAAATTCTCCTATCGATTCATTGGAAAGGAATGCTAAAAAATTTCCTTTTTTCCATGAAGAAAGTTTCGAGCTGAATCACCAGAGAATTGTTTACATGATCACGAGCCTAAAATTGATGGGTTAAGTCGCTAAAATACAGAAAATAGTTGCTTTTTTAAACCCTCTAAAAAGCAGGAAATGAAAAATATTTTTAGTAACTTTTTATTTTTATTTAACTATTAGGGGGTTGGGGCGAAGAAAGATGGGGTTGCGTTTTATGTGGGCCTCTCTGAGTATTGATAGGCTGTTATTCTGAAAAAATCAGTTCCAAATATTGTATTCGGTGACAAGATAATCTAAAAAAATGAAAGTCCATTCATTCAATGAACTCCGTTTATATTATCGACCTCTCTTGAAGCAGGTTTTTATGGGTTCTTAATTCGTTGATTAAATGTAATGTGAATGTGAAGATATAAAAATTTTTTCTAGTACCTACTGAGAGAATCGATCTTTAGGAAAATCTTCCAAAATGTTTATAACTTTCCATATACAATGTCGATCGTTGCAGTTTCAAGATACTAAATTTGAATTACATCTTAGTTTTTCTGTTTTATTCCTACATTTTTGACCCTCTGACCGCCTAGATTAATTCGGAAATAGGAATTGAAGTTAGATTTATCGGCCCTTTGATGAACCAATTAAAAAACGTGAGAAAACGAAGGGGGAAAATGTTGGTCGAAAGTGTAAATTTCTCACCAGTCAGCATCCCCTGTCCGTGTGCTGCCTCCTTACGAAGTCTTGTAAAAATTTTATCATTTTTCTTCCCTACGGATTCGTATTACCCGGCGAAGCTGCCGTACTTCCAACAAACGTCGAAGTGTAACTCGAGCTCTTTCACTCTTTGCCGTTTATGAAAGACTGAAGGGGAAGAAACAACTCGATTCGATTAATTATCTGGTGATAGGATCATGAATATCGTTGGCCTGGCTGATTAAATTAGTCGACGAAATTAAAAGCGAAAAATAACACTCCGAGTCGTCATTCCGTCGAAATTTGACTACTCGGGCCACACTTCGGTCGCCCCTTCAATTTACTAATTTACAAATGAAAGAGGGAGGTTTTGTTAATGGACCACGAATAAGAATGACAGCCAATTAATTAAGTGGAGGGCTGATTTGGTGTGGTATACTTTTTTTTTCGTCGTTCTTGCCTAATTTTTTTTAGTCTCGAGCTCGACGAAACAATTCTGCCGTTGTTTTTTTTTTTTTCAAAGACCAATTGTACTGTTTTTAAAACTGTTCATTAGTGAAAAAATTTCATTCCTACTCGAACTTTTAAATTCATTGTGAAACCTCAAAAGTGTCCCTAAAATAAATTTATATAGGTGTGAGAGAGAAGAAAAGTTGACGAGATAACTTAAACATGTAGCCGAGGCGTCCAAAAACAACAGGAACTAGTGCATTTTTGCCTAAAGAAACAAAGTCCTTGCTGTCGAATGTTGAACTTTTAGGCTACGCCTACATGACCAACAGCAAATAGCTCTTGCTGTCAGCAAATAAACTTTTAGCGTTTTCAAATGATATAGTGGTGGTGTGAATACGAAAAATAGTCCTACTCTAGAAGGAAGTATTTGTCTTCATATTCCACAACAAACACCAAAAACAATTTGTTTTTGGTGTTTAATTCTCGCTATTTTGGTGTGCAGTTTAGAGGCATTTACATTTGTTTACATTGGTTTGAAAATGCTGTTGCTGCTAGCTGTTGGTTACACTGGCGCAGCCGTAGACGTGTTGTGCCTCTAATTTTACTGTAGCGATGGACTGTGGTACTCTCAAGATGATCGAATCATTATTTCGTCTATTAGAAACTACAAATGGTAAAAGGGGGATTGGTGGAATACCCCCGAGCCCGAACTTTTGAGGGGCGCTCTCATTTCAAAATGTTTGTCGAAAGACTAAAAAATTATAAAATCGATTCTTTGCTAAATTACACTCGGGTACACGCAGAAGAGTTTCGAACTGTGAACGCTACTCTCAAGAATTTCCAAAAATTTGAGGGTGTACGCAATGTACTTCCGAGAAATTTTTAAAAACAAAAGAAATTTTATCTTTTGAATGTTTTAGAATCCAAAAAACACCGAAAATAATTTTTTATCAATTATTTTACTGAAAATGGAGTTTTCCTTGAGAATTTTTTTTCGGAAAACCGTTGCTCACATGACCTCTGGGCTTGAATTTTCTCTTTTCGGTCCTGCTTGAAAGTCAGAATTTCTCCAAACATTTGAATGCTGTTAAGTTAAAGAAGACAATAATGACAAAATGGTCGGACGAGTTGGATGCGTACGTACGGGGATGGGTAGGGACATGCATTTCTTCAATGAAGGTGGCAGGACGTAACCGTTAGTCACTTTAAAGGGTCGTTAACTCATTAACGTATGTACAAAATTTCACTCTTTATCAAATGAGTCATTTTGCACTACTTCTTCGTAAAGTACATACGTATTACGATTTGAAAGTGGGCACTCTGAACCCAAATTTTTAGTTTCCGAACGAGTGTCTACTAGAATTCATTCAGTAATTCGAAAACCATGATAGCTTGGCTGAGTTGAAGAGAGGAAAGTCCGAAGAGTAACAAAATATTTTTCAAGGTCATACAGCGAAGTGATGAGAGGCGTTCGCATCCGACATTTTTTTATCAAAATTGTCGATATATAGACATGGTCTGAGTGTTGTATCATCGCTGGTTCGGCTGGGGGTCGTGTTCTGAATGTGCAGGTCTGTAATGGAGGGAAAACCGATCAATAAACTTTGGTAAAATAAGTTCGCTAATAACTTTGTCACCTCCTCAACTATATGATGTTGGCATAATTATCACACAAGTAGTGCGCTTTTTTGAATAACCATTCCTTCGACCATTCTTTCTTATTCTTGAAATTGGTTCACTTTTGTTTTCCTTCCAGTGACGTAGCCGGGAGGCTTGCATCAGAATTTTTAATACCCCTCTTCGGAGGCGAAGCCAGGCGGTGGTTCAAGCTACAGTCATATTTTCTCAAATGAAAATTAGTTGAATTGTTTTGTTGTCTTTCTGAGCAGTACATATTTTCGAATTTTTTTTTGGTTGGACTTCACTAAGCTGCGGGGGATATAGCCCCGCTGGTCTCCCATACTCCCCATTAGCGTCGCCTCTGCTGCTTTTGTTAAAGAAATTGGACGAAATTAAAATATCAAATTAATTGCCTCGCGAAAGTATTTGAAAAATTACAAACACTAAATACAGTAAATACGTGGTCGCTCGCGATTTGTCGATCCTGGCTACGTCATCGTTTCCTTCCTGTCTGAATGAGAATTTCTAGTCACTTACAACTCCCAAGTTACCTAGTACGTTACGGCTTTTACTCGTAGAATATGTTTATTTATTTGTTTGTGTTTCTTTTTTTCCTTTTTTTCCTTTTTTTCCTTTTTTTCCTTTTTTTCCTTTTTTTCCCTTTTTTAACTTTTTTTTTTTTTTCTTATTTCTTCATTGTATTTATTCGTCTTGCATGTGTTTATGGTTTTGGGTTGCAAAGCAGAACGCAAATGCACTTGTACGCGTCGCCAACTTACAGTTCGTATTACGTGCCTACGGTCGCTTATAGGTCACCTAACTGGGTGAACTTTCAACCGGAATAATTTTTAAAATTCGTATCGATCGTTTACAGGTAAAGATTAGTACCCAAAAATTAATAAATAAAAAAATAAAAAAACTATTTACGTAATGAAGGTAAATTTGTATAGTCTATTGTTAGTGTTTACTATAATGATACGCTGTGTAGCTGGAAACCCAAGATGACTCGCGATAGTAAGCTACTCATTTCTCTCCTCTCCTCTTATATTTACTCAGTGTGAACGTGTATGGAGTAGGTATTCTTCAAATACGCCTTGTCTAAATTGTTTGCAAAAGATGGCCCGAACTGCTGTACCGAGTGCTCTTCAAACGTTTGTTAGTTTCATTTATAAATTTGTAATGTTAAAGAGTACGCGAGTAGTTTGTCGAGCATTCTTTTGTGTGTGAAATGGCTCACCCAATCGAGTGATGTTTTTCACCCATCGAAGAACAACATATATTATGTAGATTAAACTTCGTGGTTTCAGTGCTCTAACTCGAGGTACGAGATGTGTATCAAAGTTGGAAGTTTCTTCGACTTCCATCGTACGATAGTATTGCTAATTTTAGTGGTAAAATAAGTAGTCGAGTAATTTTCTTTCTCAAAAGCATACCCGCCGATGTTTGTTTGATGATGAGCACATCACAGCGAATACTCGACGGTTGTAATTAGGGTCGAATAGAATCGTGACGCATCATTTTTCTGGAAATGCGTAATTTGTAATTTCCTCTCGTCTCCCAAAGGCAAAAGATATACAATTATAATTTGTGGTACCTTTCTGTCCGTAGTGCTGGTCTAGTAGTACTTACCCAGTAGTGTGGCTTGGCTGGCCGCTCGTGAATAGCAGCTCCGTTGTCGTTGTTATTGTTGTTGGTATTATCGCATAGGTACTTGGATAGAGTGCTTCCAGCTCCGGCGCGTCCACAATCGACCTGGAAAAGGGAGTTAATTGGGTGCGAGCGATGCCATCGTCGATGCACATTTTGCATTGTGTAGCCTAATTTGGATTAGAAATTCGAGTTTTCATTCGCGGGGCAACCTTTTCACATGCGTATCGAGATGCGAGAGGGGATTGGAATTGCAACTGAAGTAATTGTAGTTTTGAATTTGCGAGAGGCGGCAGAAAGTAATAATTGAATTTTGGTCCATCGAAACGAAAACGGGTGGAGTGTTTCGGCGATGTAAGAATGAGAAAGGAATTCGTATTTCATTAGATTGCTGTTAACCGATGGTAACGACGAGTTTGACTTGGACGGTGGTTTAAGTCAGGGCCGACACTCTTTTATCTTTTTTCCAACTACTGTGTAATGCAGAAAACCAATTTCACTACATCGATTAAGTTTGCTGAACCGACTTGAACGACACAAAATATTAGTGGACCAGCTCTCCTGCGCTGTATTTTGTATTTATAGTTGCTACAGTTGGGACTATCTCAACTGTTTGTTGACAGCTCAATAGAGTGATTCTTTAGAAATTTGTTCGTATCTATTTGTCTCACCAGCTGGCAGCTGGACCAAGTTTTCAAAATTATTTGGGCGTTAGATATTTAATATAAAATATAAAATATAAAGTTTAGGCCTATTCATAGTCAGCAGCGATTACCGTTCATTTTCACCCGTTGGAATTCACAAAAGCTGTTTTCAAGGGCGTAGCCAGCACGGAGCAGGAGGCAATATCTCTCTTGGATTTTCAAAATGAAAAAAAAAACAAAAGGCAAGTTAAAAAGAAAAATATGGATGTTTTTCTTTATCCCTAATATCGGTGAAAATATGTACAAATGAAAAAATAATGAGAAAAAACTGGGCTACTCAGCGTGATTTTTAAGTGGGTTTTGAAAGAAAATCTGCTAATTTTTGGTTAAGTAAACTAAAATTTTTATTAAATAAAAGCTAACTATAGATAATTTTTTTTTCTTGAAAATGTTATAAATTTCTTTCCGTTAATTTCATTAGAAAATTTTCAATGACTGCTTTTTGCACAGCCAGTAAAATTGACGGTGACTGGAATTTCGAGTTTGCTTGTTTCCTGTGGCACAACTAAGGAAGCAAGGGAGTACTCATTCCTATAGGTGGTTGAGTTCTGGAAGTGTACAAATTACGAATGAAAATTAATTTTCAAACTATACAATAATTACTTTGTGGGCCACAAGGCCTCATGTATCCACCGGGGTCCCTACCCAAAAAACAAAAAAAACCTCTACACATGAATGTTCCAGAATCACCCAGAAAATACCAAAAAACTTTTCGTTTTTTCACCCTTTAAAACTCGTCGAGAGGTAAATCCTGAGTACAGTCTTGTTGCACTTTAGGGCAGCGTATTGACTAATCCCCATACGGCAAATTACTGGTTAAATCACTGCCTGTTAACCCCCCCTAGCTGGTCTCTATTTTGATAAAACTTGCTCTGCCCTCTGTAAAGTTTTCTAGCTACGCCCTTGGCTATTTTCACTAGAAAATTTCACGAAATTCAAATTTCACCATTACCATTTTACAACATTTATTCTCACAAAATCTGTTAAACATTAGAAATTAAAATTAAAAAAGAAAAATTACCCACCTTACTTACCACCCTCTGGAAAAAAAAACCATCCAACTTTTTTTTTTGTGGAACTTGCTGTCAGAAGTATTGATTTTTGAAAATGAGTGTCGTAAAAGTGGCTCTCATGATTTTTAATTTGTGAAAATAGGTGATTACTGTCAGTAGGTCTGCTTAAAATAGTAAATTCTTGGAATTTCCTGTTTGTGAGTGGTCCTATTTCAGATTCAAAATTTTCGGCTGTTTCTAATTAATATTGCTAGAATAGTGCTTGGTACTGCGTAATTATAGTGATCAAAATTTTTCGTATTACGCAGCGGATCTCTAGAAGCGGTTTGACGGTTTTGCAGTACCTATTAAAGTTTTTCTGGTTTGACGTTTCCCTCCATTGCAAAAATGGACAACGCCTTTCGAAAAGGGGAAGTTTTCTACTTGAAAAATATGATATTTATGCAACTTAAGTTCATAATAGCACGTTTTCTACCCTCATTTTAGGACTGAGAGTTCATATTTTTGAATCAGAGGATTACTTTTTTGATAATAGGACCGAAAAAATGACCACATTTAATTATTTTCTGGACTATGGATCAAAAAGTTAAATTTAATTTACATGTCCGAAAAGTTCACTTTTCGGTCCTAAGACCGAAAAATCAGTGTTGCCAATGAAACACCATGAAAATCTTGATTAAAATAACAACATTTTTTTATTCTGAAACAAATTCTTCATTTTGAGAAAAACCTATTGTCTTTCACTCGATGATTCAAGCTAGAAAGATCAGGTTGAATTTACCACCAATAATTTTTTTTTTTTTGAATCGTCAATGACTTATTCATAATTTCGGAATAAATAGTAGCTAACTAATGAAAAATTTGCCATTTTATAAATTATTGTTTATTTCAAAAACAAATGATTTTATAAACAAAATTTTCAGTGATAACTCTCCTACTTTTTAATGACAATTTAATATTCATCATCATATTTCCCTAAAAACGAAGTCATTTCGAGTCAATGACAAGTGAAAATATTAGAAAAAAACTCTCTTTTTTTTTTTCACAATAACTTTTTCTCTTTCAATTTTGAAGCGAGTACACATTTATATCATTTAGTCGTTTCGTACCAACATATCGTCATGGTGTGTTCGAGATCCGTTACCTCATACCATGTCAAAAAATAATACAGTTATATGATATGGTCCTTTTTCAGACAATGTGAGTATTCTGCCATTACATCGTAAGGCACTACCTGGAGCTGCTAAATTTTTAATAGAAATTGAAGGTATGATACGATCCCAGGCAGTACTTCACAAAATGAGAGCTGTATCATCTGCGCGTATGGTATGGCAGAATGATACAAATGTGTACTTCCCTTTACAGTAGGTATAAATAGGTTCATACAAAAATAAATCCCATTTTCCCTACAAAACAGATTTCTTACAATTTTTTAATAGGATCAACTGTAAAGTTTTCGTAACGTAAAGTACAGTGTGCATTAAGGGGGAATGTTTTTTTGCCTTGCTTGTTTGCAACCCTTGTCTTCAATTTTCTACGCTTGCTTACGATGTGTGTTGCAAACTCCGACTGATCCAAATAACAACAACTTTTCCCCCATTGGTACACAATTAATGTACTATTTCTCATCAGACCAAAAGTCGTAAATTTAGAAATGTTTCAGCGAAGTTAAAAAACAACAGATATGTAGTATACAAGCCCTGCATTTTTGCTGGCATAGTTGGGTAACACTGTAGAATTCTTTGTTTTGACGGAAACAATGAAATATTTTGTTTCCTGTACTTGGCGCAAGCGGATAGAATTTAGGGAGCAATTAGCAAATAAAAGTGAAATAATTTTGTCAGATTAATTTCGATACTGACTTTCTTTCATTTACATTTATTATAGAGGTATATACCCATTTTGGATTCTAAATCATTGATGCAAACGCAATTGCAATCATTTTATTTCGATACATCAGATTTTATAATTATAAAGTTTTGAAAAAAATTTAGGAGTCTGTGTGGTGTAGTGGTTACACTGGTTAAGTGCTTGGCTTTGCGCCGGGTGCCGTCACATTCGAGATCCAAAATGGCGGCGTATTCGACTCAGTTCTATTGGTACTTCTGCGACAGTAGATATGTTATCGTAAAATTTTATTCACGCCGGTTGCCCATTGACTAACAGATTAACAGATCACAACAATGTACCTTTGCCCATATTGACATCGACCTCTGTCTCTTCCGTTGCCAGGGCGTCCATAAACCCTTTCGTCCACCCCTGCTTATCACCAGAGCACCCTTCAAACCCCTCCTTTTTTTAACGGAACTTTAGCTGCGTTAGAGTTTTTAAGTAGGTTTTCTTTAGGACCTTCGGAAAATTTTGGCCCTAATAATTCAAATTCAGACATATATATCACCTACAATACATTCAGATCACGTATTCATTCAAAACTGAGCGCATATTTTTCAAAAATGCGTTATTCTGTAAAGGTTGTGCTCCGTTTTGCTGCCATGTGTGGTCATGCTATGGCCCGCCTCAAATTACCTATACTTTTTTAATTTGAATAGACTATAGCTGCTGAGTAAAATTGTCAAGTAGTCGATAAAAAATAAAAAAAAAAAAAAAAAAGTGATGCTAGAAATTTGCTTGGACAAAGAGATCAATGTTTGTAACGTCAGTTACCATTGAAGGAGTCATTCCAAGTGCTAGAAGAAAAAAATTCGATATTATTTAAGTTGGAAACAGCGTATTCCGCTGAATTGAAAATAAAAAAAATAGTTTAAAGACTTGTTTCATCAGGGTTTTCAGCTGCAATCTTCGACTATTCACTTGAGTAGCTACCTATAAAGTAAAAGAAACCTTGAAATTGTTGTTTTTTTCTCCCGTTGATAATTTGTTCAACATTTTCATGTTTTTCTGATGAGTTTGATTTAATTTTTTATTAACTTATAGGTAATATTTTCATGATTTTTGAAATGTTGTTGTTTATCTTAGCGAAGCTTGGTTGCGTTAGAATTTTCATTTTCAACTTCCTCTAATTTCAGAAGAAACGTGTAAAATACGTTCGTTTGTCCTGCTCTTATCTAATCTCGATGTTGTGTGCGTTTTGTGTGTTGGCAGAACGGTGAATCCGCTGTGTCCGGACGCGCCGGATATGACCAGCTACAGTTCCGTCGCCGAATGGCTGAGTTCGATAAAAATGATCCGCTATTTGGAGAATTTCGAGCAAGCCGGCATCACCTCGATGGAGACGGTCATCAGGCTGAACATGCCCGAGTTGACCTCCATCGGTATAAATTTAGTCAGTCATCAAAAGAAAATTATGAACAGTATACAAATGATACGGAATCAGTTATCGGCTAATTTATCCGAAAGTTTTCTAGTTTAATTTTCCTCTTTCTTCCTCCCACACCCTCCCCCATTCATTCTTCGCCTTCTTCTTTCTTTTTTGTTTTCTTCTCAGCTCTCATGGCAGAGTGTTCTTTACTTATTTATTTTTTTCTCTTTTTATTTTTATTTTATTTTTTTAAATAATATTATTACTACGACTATTTATTATTCGTGGACGATAAAAATACTCGTTCGATCTCGGTTTTGTCCCTCTTTTTTTTTTTTTTTTTTTTTTTTTTTTTATGTAGCCACGAAGAAGAGCTAGTTACTGTACCTGCTACCTGTTTTACACATTCGTACCTAAATAATAGGTGAAAATTTTGTAACGACCATTTACCTGCTAGAAATCGAGTTACCATCTCGCGTTGCGAGTCTTTTTAGGGACGAAGAATGAAAAATGAAAATATCTGACATTTTCAGTGGAGAGAGAAACTCAGCCAGGAAACCACTGCGTATCGTTGTACGTGACTATTCTAGGACACACAGGATGTGCTACGCAGTGCGAGTGCCGTACTTTGAACAGGATACTATTCTCAGTGCTGCTGAGCTTCTAGTCTGTGATACAGCTAGTGCTGTGTATGCTATGTGGTATAAACTGTAATGTGCTAAATAGTTCGTACTGCAGTAGGCTGCCAATTGTGTGGCGTGAACTACCGTTAACTGGGTGACATTTTCAATTATTCGATTTACGAATAAAATTACCCTGCACGTATTTTGAGTTCAAGGCTGATTTTTCACCACGCAGCAGTCAGCACTCAATCAACGAGATCGAAGCAGCTGCCCGCTGGGCTGCCGAACCTGTTAGCAATCTGTAATCCCAATGTCTGGTTATTTAAGAAAATATTGTTATTAGCTGTGCCCCCTAACTTATCAATGAGTGATTGATAAGTTACCTAATTGGTTTCACAGTACTTCTAGTACCGTATTTCCCATTAGGCCCAGTAGGTCGGGCCGACAGACGGAAACCTTTTTCACCATTTTGCTAATAATTACAAATAAATTAAATTTTTTGTGTCAATAGGCGGAAAATATCTAAATTCGGCATTAAATACCCACTGTACACGAGAACAGAGGTTGGGAATTAAATCGGTTTAGAGTATTTAAATATCTGCTTTCTTAAGTTTTGATAAGCCGGTCGTTGAATAACAAACAGTTCCATTAAATGTTTGAAGAGGGGCTGGGGCTCTCAAGTTGTTCCGATTGAATTGGAGTGAATCGATATCGAAAAATGAACGAGTGATGGGGAATTTTGTCTTGAAATTTTCAGAGTTCGATCTTTCATCCTTCAGTAACATTGGAATTACGCTGAACTTCAAATTTTGTTACTTAATATTGTGAGGGTACACCGCATGGCATTTTTCAGGCGCAAGTTCGGGAGGAAAACCCAATTAACGAAGCTCTACTATAATCCGACCTTTCGAGTATTCCAACCATCGTCTCAGTCCCACTGTGGTCCGACAATTGACATTCTACTGCAACTAGATAACGGGCAGCGAGATTGAATATAATCGAGTGAAAAAATCTATTTCTCTAAAGCAGATTAAAAATTGAATCAGACGGCATTATCTTACCGTCCGTATCCCAAGCTCCGCCTGAGAATAAAATTGTGCAGTGTAATGCGGTATGAGATGCTTCCTTCATAGCACATTTAAATACGTACCATCTGAGCTTGTGTTGGTGAATACAGTACAGGTACCTACTGCGTAGCACTACTTTTGCTTTCCCGGCTTTGAAGTATTTTTGAACGAATCTACCAATTTCTATTCGAAAATGAAAAATATTTGAGACGTATACAAACGATTGGGGGGTATCGTTGGACCAAAGAAAAAAGCTGAACGTTGTCAATCGGGAGATAAAAAATTCTAAAAAAGTTGTTTTGGGTAAGGAATACAAAAATTTTATGTCGTCTTTCTCCCTTCTTTCCCTTAAAAGAGAATTATATATCTGTGCAACTATCTCTTTTACGCTGGTTCGTTTATTTTATGAATGTGATCAAAAAACTAGTTGATATTATACGTGTGATGGACGACAGTACTGTTATTGGATTCAAAAATGAATTTTTTTTGTGATTTTACAATTATTTTGGTCGTAATATTATTGTATAGTTTTCAATGTGTGGTACAAGTTTTTTCTGTTTTCTTTTTTTTTTTCTCTATAACTTGATCTTGTAAGTTGTACGAAAAAAAAAAACAGCTAGATTTATACTTAATACCATTTTTATTTAAAACATTTTTGCATTTAAAAAAATAATTGCCATTAATCTGTAAGATCGTTTAAAAAAAAAAAAAAATGTTTTTCGAAGTGGGGAGTTTTCAAATCAATAGCGATTTTATCTGCGCATTTACAAAATTACAATGCAATAGCTTACAAGATCTACGTGAAAATAAAATATACAAGTATTGCGTCAATACTTTTTGCTTCGATTGTGAACTATGATCAATCAAGTCCTATTCCAGCACAGAACTCCCTGCTTTGTTTCATTATTTTTAACTGTGATATAAATGTATCTTTCACATTATTGTTATTATTATTATTATTATTATTATTATTATTATTATTATTATTATTATTATTATCATTATTAATATTATTATTATTATTATTATTATTATTATTATTATTATTATTATTATTATATTTATTATTATTATTGTTATTATTACTTGTTCGCCTAAATTGCCTAAATTGTGTTATAAAAAGCGACACGAGTATTATTTTTTCATTTTGAAATAGGGAACTTGTGTACAATATGTAGGTGGAAAAATTAATTTTCCGAAAAAAAAAAAATTCTTTCGTTTTTCTCGTTTGTTTGTTTTTGAATTTTATAAATTTTATTAATTGGAACAAAAAAAATTAGCTTAAAAAGAAAAATTTGGTTTGGTGAGCGGTTTCTCTCCCCGCCCTCTCCAACACTGCCTTCGATATTTTTCTTTTACCTCAAAATGCTTAATGCGTATAGGAAATCGTCGTAACTTTTTTTTCCACCAATGACAGCATATTACTCCTGCCTAAAAGAAATTTCAATCGCTTCAAAAAAAGAAAAAAAAAAGCAATACCACCACCTTCTTTCGTGGAAATTAAATCTAGATACATCTAATTTCTGTGTAATTGAACGCATTTCTTTTTTCTTAATTTGTATATTTGTAAACATTTTTTAATGTAATATGGAAAAAAAAAAAGAAGAGTATTGTAATTCACTTTGTATCAAATTATGTATATTAATCTCGGTTACTTAATTTCCAGTCCTCGAAATAACTTTTTTTTTTTTGTATATTTTATAAAACGATTTTAATAAAGTCTTATAATTTATTAGTACGAGTTTCCTGAGGAATAACTTTTCCAATGACTTTTTCATATTAAGAACCTAAGCCCAAAGGAAAAATCGTTACTTTAACTTAAGCACTGGGAATATTTTATCTTGAAAGTAGTGCCACTTTTCATTTCGTATACTTCCTCATCATATTTATTGGTGTCTGTGACTCGACATCATGAGTGATTCTCAGTGTTTTGCCGAGACGATGCTTACTGTCAACAAGAATTTCGTCTTTCTAATAGGATAGGTACTTAAGTAGGTACCTGAAATCTATTCCACTAATATTTTCATAGTTACAACCCCCTTCGCCCTTTACGCCACCTTTTAGATGGCGTAAAGTCCTGTAAGAATCTCACAAAACCATGCCCCAAGTTAAAGTTGCTTAACCGGCGTAAATCGCTGAAATTACGTAACGTGTTAGTAGAATAGCTTCCCCGTGCTCAAGTATTTCTTATATTTTTACACGTCCTTTTTGCGTACCATAAGAAGTTGGTTCTTACTTAAGAAGTAATTCTTAGTCACCATTATTCATACTCTGTCTCACTCCCAAACAAGAGATGGACCAAGGGGGGAAAGAAAAAAGTAAAGATTCAAAACCGTGAGCTGCTTCAAATCTTATTGTTTAAATTTTTTCATTTTTCATAGCAGTGAAATGTGAACGTCTTTCCAATATCACATTCTTCTTATTCGGGTCATTTGGGACAGAATATATTATAGTTCTTGCATTTGGCCCTGAAAGCAAGCCAAGACCTAAATTAATACCTTCATGTATCGACCACATATGTAGATTAGACATGAATAACCTTCTCAACTTGCGGGGTACGCTGAAAATTTTCTAGTATTTCCTTAGTCAGACTGAAAATTAGAGTTGAAAAACTACCAAAGTGAGGCAACTTCAATCTGACTTAACCAAAATTACGTGGCCTAATATAGTCCTTTTCAAAAGAGAAAAAAATTTTCGGACGTTTAAAGAGGCAGTCTTGAATAAATGTTACGGAAGTCGAATTGTATAGCTTAGCAAAATAATAGTGTCTTAACACATGGTTCAAAAATGAATGTTTACATTCAAGGGAAAGATTTTGAAACAAGCGCAGCAAATAAGCAATTGCTAAGTCATGTAAACTCACTTTTGAGCATTATTGAAGAAGATAATTTTATAATTAATGATCAAAAAGCGACAAAACTTTAATTATATGCCTCATAATTATATTCTTAGTAATAGGTGAAGTACTTTCATAAGTGATGGAATACAGTGAACACTTTCAAGGATATATATGAAAGAGAATTACCAGTTTTGATTGCAGTTTTATAGATTAACATTCCATCAGAAAAAAAAGGTGCGAGTTCCTCTACTCATGGAGAATTGATGTGTAGATGTAATAATAGTGTGGTTGTGTGCATGTACATGTTGCACACACACTAACACATACCTACACATCAGGTAACACACACAAATGAGAAATATGATTGTAAGAGTTACATTTACGCTAATCTCATGATCAATTCTCATTTAGCCTTCAATAGACTAGCTAATAAAAACGTAAATATTGTTACCAGAAGTATCAAGCAGCCGAACCGCACCAAAATTTATATCAAGCTATAATATATCATAATGAATATTTGTTTCAAATTTTATAGCTATATTTGTCTAAAATTAAAAATTTTATAGTAACTATGGAATACCTTGTTGTGAGAGATATTCGCACTAGAAGGTCTTCAACAGTATTTGCGTGTTCTGCCATTTCATACGGTTAAGTATGGGAGAGCCAAATCCTCGGGAAACACTGGCAATTTTTGAGCCGGTTCTGAGAGTTTATATACAGAATTTGGCACACGCACACAGACACACATGCATACGTACATGTACGTAATTATGTCATGCGTTACGTCGTTTCTTGCCTATGTCGAGGTGATAAGAAACGACGCAGCGCGTTTGGTACCAGACCATGACATCACCGAGATTGTTATCTGGTAATTGATCTCGGCCCGTGTAATGTATCTTACCTGTACGTATGTACAGGTACAAACATACAAACGCACTAGTGTAAATTCGTTTAACATCAAAGACGATTATTGCCAGCCTTTGGGCGGCGACTGTCGTCGAGGGGTGCGAGCCCCTATTACCTCATACAAGTATTGTCCCCACAGCTACTCCCCCCCAGTTTTTGCGCCGTAAAAATGATGTTGCGTGCCTGGGGGGACTTATCGAGTCTTACTGCTGTCTCTGGTCCCTCTCCCATTTGGCCAGGGCCGATCCTACTGCAGCACCCACACACCCGTAAGACATCTTACAAGCGTTGAATTGGGCCTGGTAAGATTCCCGGCTTTGTTGCCCCCTACGTCTAGGCGGTCTGTTTTGGTGTGCCAGACGGGTGTAAGGATGGGGACGGTGTGAGGTGGAGGACCTGACAGGGTTTTTGGTGTTGGCTGGTTGAACATCGGGGTGTTTGACGTCCCCGATGGTCTGTAGGTTAGACCAAAGGTGGGAGTAGGGTGTTTTTGAGGCACCTCTTCCACCGGGAGTTGCCTCTTTACCTCCAATGCCATCAGGGTTGAGGACTCCGAGGGTGGGTTCTCCACTCTCGGTGTCTTCTCCGGTGACTTTGGAGGCAAAATGAGGGCAGGAAGGGGTGCGGACATCATCTTGACAATGTCCGCAGCCGATGTCGTGTCAATCAGCAATTCATTTTCGATTCCTTCGATTTCCTTTTCTTGCTCCATCTGTTCCTTAGTCTTTACAGGCTGAGGTACAGGCGGAACGATAAATTGGAATTCTGGAGTCGAAAATGGCGTGTTGGTTGGGGACGATATGATACAAGGAAGGAAAGAACAAATTGGAAAAAAGAAAGAAAATGGTAAAAAATTCAGCGTGTTAAACAGTCAACAGCAGAAAGGTGAGTGAAAAAACGTTGCGAGAATATTTTCGATCGCAGCTTTATTCCAAGTCGTTATCTCATTTCAGACATGTTCGGAGGGGATAGTGCATTAAATATTCTTTAGCTGAAAAGTTTTCCGGTCAAAATCTGTTAAGTATAAGCAGAGTTAAGCGTGTTTAAATTTTTGTACTTTTGAAATTTTGTATCTCACAAAGGAATGCACTCTTCGTTTGTGACATCACGATCTATTGACTATTTTGTTATCTGAATATTCGTCAATAGAAACACGTTGCGATATTTTCTTCCGTATCGCACGTGGGTTTGTTTATTCGTGTCGTGTTTTATTTGTACGCATTTATTCTCTGCTTATCTACGGAATTTCTTTTGTTATAAATATTCCCAGATTCTCGTGCGTATTTTTATGTGGGTTTGTAGTTTTCACAGCGGATATTAACTTTCGTGAATATTTTTAGTTTCTCCTTGCCAATCTCTCGGATTTTCGAGTTGGAATCTGTTTTTTTCGCTTTTTGCTGCCTAGAGGCCTGCCTCTTTTTCGTGGGCATAAGGGGGCCAATGGATCATAGTGTATTTTAACAATCTCATCACTAAACTTCACTGTTTTCTTTATTTTTATTTTTTCTACAGATGATTTTTGTGATTTATCACCTTTTTCGACTGGTTTGTCCTCAACTTTTTGTGGTTGTATGGTATTGGACTGTGCAGTCTGTTTTTCTTCTTCTATTTTCCTGTCTGTCATCTTCCTTCTTGCTCTTTGGAGCATTTTTCTGTCGTCGTTTATAAGGTACGCAGGTTTCAATCTGTCTATTGAAATCGTTTTTTCTTCAACTGTGATTAGTATCACAAAATTCTTGTCATCTCGTGATACAACCTTATAAGGACCGGCGTATGGTTTCTCCAACAAAGATCTTATTTTTTCGTCTCTGACAAACACATGAAAAGTTGTGGCCAAGTGTTTGGAGACATAAATCTTTGGTTGGCCATGACAAGCTGCCTGTTTTAAAAAGCTGTTAGCATCAGTTTGTATGTTTTGGACGAGCATTTTGGGGCTAATTTCTTTCGAGTGGGTGAAAAAGTCCCCTGGTAGGCGTAACTCTTTGCCGAGTGCTAACTGCGCCACAGAGTGTCCTGTATCTGTTTGAAGAGCAGATCGAAGGCCCAAGAGGATGGTTGGTAGTATGTCAACCCATCTCTTGGTGTCACAAGCCATGATGGAGGCTTTCAAAGCTCTGTGCCAATGCTCAATTTTACTGTTTGCTTGAGGATGGGAAGCTGTGGTGTGATTGTGTTGTGCACCAAGCTTCTTAGACAGCTCTTAGAAGAGCGAGCTTTCAAATTGACGACCCTGGTCCGTGATGATGACTTCAGGTACACCATAGCGGGCAATCCAGGTGTCGTATAACTTGGCAGCTACTGTGGTAGCTGTCATCTCATAGAGAGGAACTGCCTCTGGCCATCGAGTTGCTCTATTGATCATCGTCAACAGGTATCTGTGTCCTTGGGATGAGGGTAATGGACCCACGAAGTCTATGTGTATCGTTTTAAACTGCTCCGTTGGTTTGAAAGATTTAAGAGGCGAACGAGTGTGTCTCCCTACTTTGAACTCTTGGCAATTCAGGCAACTGCGAGCCCATTTATTGCAGTCAGACTTTATTCGTGGCCAAACAAATCTTGATGCTACTAATCGAGCAGTGCATTTTGTTCCAGGGTGTGATAGATTGTGCACACTACTGAAAGCCAATTTGCGATACTTTGTCGGCAGGAATGGCTTATTCTTGCCTGTACTAATGTCACATGTTAGTAAAACATTAGTACCAGGGATTTTCCTTTGTCTCAATTTGAGAGCTGTGTCATCGTTCGACATCAGTTCTTGCAGTTCTGCATACCTTAACTGTTCTTTAGCTATTTCAGCGTAAGGTAATTGAGATGGTGCCAAGATGGCTTCGATCCTACTAAGAGCATCAGCTGGAGTGTTGAGTTCTCGACTTATATACTGGATGTCTGTAGTCAATTGTCCTATGTAGTCCAATTGTCAAGCTCTTCTCGGGGAAGCTGGTTCTGTCTTTTGCGTGAAGACTTGTGTTAGGGTTTTATGATCTGTATACACAGTGAAACATCTACCCTCTAATTGGTGCCTGAAATGCTTCAACGCAGTAAATATTCCCAGTAATTCCCTGTTGTATGTGCTGTAGTTCTTCTCAGTTTTTGATAGCTTTCTGGAGAAGAAAGCGAGCAGTAACTTCTTGACATTGTCCTTTTGGTACAGTGTTGCACCAATAGCAAAGTCGGATGCATCAGTTGCGACACATAAAGGTAGACTTTTGTCTGGGTGAGCGAGCAGAGTTGCATTTGCCAGTGTTTCTTTGATATTTTCAAAGGCTTTTTCAGCTTCTTCTGTCCAATCGAGTGGAGTCTTATCTTTCTTTTTATTTGTTTTGATTAATGCAAACAGCTTACTTTGTTCGGCTGCAGCATTTTTAATGCAATGTCTGTAGAAATTCACCATCCAGAAGGAGCGTCTGAGTTCTGCAACATTTGAGGGTTTCGAGAATTTCAATATGGGCTCTACCCTGGTCTTCAGAGGGGAAATGCCTTCGGTCGAGACTTGATAGCCGAGAAAGTCAATTTTGGTTTGTTTGTATAAACTTTTTCCTACATTGATGGTAAGTCCAGCAGCGTGTATACCCTGTACGATGGCTCTTACATTCTTCTCGTGCTGTTGCTCACCGCCTTCTAAGCAAATGCATATGTCATCCAAATATGCATAACATCGTTTTACCCTTCATATTTGCATTGAAATCCATTATGTTTGGGACTGGATAGCAATCAGGAACTGCTTTGGCATTTAAGGCTCTGTAGTCTCCAACGATTCGCCACTCTCAACTTGCTTTTTTGGTCAAGTGGATTGGGGAACTCCATGAGCTTTTTGAGGGGCGGCATATGCCTTCCCCTATTATGTGATCATAGTATTCCCGTGCTGCTTTGAGTTTATGAGGCAGTAGCCTGCGGGCTCTAGCGTGGCAAGGCGGTCCTTTAGTTTCTATATAATGAACTGTGTCATGCTTATAGGTCGGATGCCCGCGAATGGATGGTTGTGTGACTCCAGGATAGTCTGACAGAATTTGTAGGAATTGTTTGTCAACTTTTGTGCAGCTGGATATGTTGGTGTCCAGTTGGTACGCTAGCGTTTTGCCTTCCACCCATAGACCAGTATTGTTGTCTATGATTTTTCCATTTTTGAGGTCAATGACCAAGCTGTGGTGCGCGAGAAAATCTGCTTTCAGGATCGGAGTTGGAACATCCGCAATTATGAAGGACCACGTCATGTCTCTTCGCAAACCGATGCTTACTTTGCTGGATTCTATTCCGTAAGCTGGAAGGTTTTGACCATTCACAGTTCGGAGGTAGTATTTTGGAGGAAATGCCTTTTGGTTCTTACTTACTGGCAAAATGCTCAAGTCAAAACCTAAGTCTATAAGGTAATGTCTCCTGTTTGTCCTGTCCTTGATGAACAGGCAGCATGAAGACTTTTTCGAGGGATCTTCAGCATCATAGATGACCCCTCTTTCTAGTTTGACGGCTTACTGTACGTTTTTCCCCACCATTGGCATCTGTTGTTGCACTTGGTGACCTCTGCGCCAAATCTATTATGGAAGAAGCAGGATTTATCATCCCAGTTTTGAGACCGGGGTTTGGGGGATGATTTTCTTCTAGGGGGAGTTGGATTCTGACCCCTGGTAGAATTGCTCTTTCGGTCTCTGGACCTGGATTTTCTATCGTTGTTTCTATTATTACTCCTGCTTTTCGAGCGGTTGTTGCTTCTACCATTTCTTGGGCTATTGTTATTACTCTTCTTCTTTATTTCGCTAGTCAGCTGAGCTATCTGGGCTCTAAGCTAAGCTAGTTCTCCGGTCTCTGTCGATACTGCACAAATCGAGGATGCTGATCTCGAATGTTCCAGTGCACTATCGGCACTCTTTGCCAAAAAGTCTAGGTCCTCGGAATTGTTGATTACTGTGGTACCCACAGCTGCCACGCACTGTACAACATGTTGGGGCAGTTGCTTACAGAACTGGTTCCCAATGACTGACGGTGATACGATGTTGTCGGCTTTCTGTCGTAATTTTGCCATGAAGGTGGATGGTTTATCGTCTCCAATCTTCATTCCACCCATGACATCGTCTATTATTTGGTTTTGGGTCTTACCAAACACACTTCGAATCTTCTTGCAGAACCAACTGTACTTATCTGCTTCCACCAGAGGGCATTCCATGATATCCGGAATGTGGCATATTATTTCTGCGGGCATGCCGCTGCAAATGTGTGAATATTTCTGGTCATTTTGCAAGTTTTCTGTTTTAAAACAACCTTCGAGGAGAGTCAACCAGAGTTCTACCTCATTTGGCAAAAATTCTGGAATCTCAATCCTCCACCTTTAGATTGCAGGGTTCTGCAGAGTCTGCATCTGCAACAGCTGTAGTAGCTGTGCGAGCACTTCAGGGGTCAGCTGTGGCTGACCACTTCCACCTGTTCCAGGCTGATTCGATGTTGGGTTTATCGTATTTCCATTTCCGTTAGGCATTGTAATCTGCTGCTTCTCTGTTGAGTTGTTTTTGGCAAAGGTTCCACCAGACTCCGTCGGTTGTTGGTCTGGGGTCGAAGGGTCGGAGTCTTGGCTCAATAGACGACCAATCTGAGGGTGTGAGCTGTTGTCTCATTTGGGTTGACTACTGCTCCCAAACGCAAGGCTTCTGGTCTCCGGATTTGGTTTTGTTTTTCCGGAGTCTCAAAGACTTCAGAGTCTCTGGTCAAAGCTGGAGGAGTTGGCGGATGAGGGCAACTTCGTTTCTCCAGGTCTACTTCTCTTAGTTCCCTTCCAGCAAATATATTTGGAAGGGGGGTTTAATTTCCCACTTTTAAAGTCAGACCTCTGCTTTGACAGCCAAAGGTGTCTAGGTCTGTGAAAAAATTTGTATCACAAGCGAGTAACTCGCCAGCACACCTGGCCTAGTTTTAGAATTAGCGCAATGCGCCTAGACACCCACAACGTAGCCAAAAAATCACGTCGGGGTCACCACTGTGGAATACCTTGTCGTGAGAGATATTCACACTAGAAGGTCTTCAACAGTATTTGCGTGTTCTGCCACTTCATACGGTTAAGTATGGGAGAGCCAAATCCTCGGCGAACGCTGGCAATTTTTGAGCCGGTTCTGAGAGTTTATATACAGAATTTGGCACACGCACACAGACACACATGCATACGTACATGTATGTAATTATGTCATGCATTACGTCATTTCTTGCCGATGTCGAGGTGATAATAAATGACGCAGCGCGTTTGGTACCAGGCTGTGACATCACCGAGATTGTTATCTGGTAATTGATCTTGGCCCGTGCAATGTATCTTACCTGTACGTACGTACAGGTACAAACATACAAACGCACCAGTGTAAATTCGTTTAACGTCATAAAGACAATTATTGCTAGCCTTTGGACGGCGACTGTTGTCGAGGGGTGTGAGCCCCTATTACCTCATACGAGTATTGTCCCCACAGTATCAAAAAGAAAAACAAAAATAGCCTAATGGGAAATACCAACAAAATCAATAGGTCAGGTCCTTGACTTGGTACCAATGTTTGTTCCAAATTTTGTGACTATCGGATAAAAATTGAGATCTATACTGTGGTAACAGGAAATTGGCACATATGTGTGTACATATATATGTATATATATGAATTTGAGTTATTAGTGCTAAAATTTTCATCGAGTTATGTAACAAAAAACGTACCTACCCCCACCCACTCACAGATCATTTCATAACACCAAGATTAATAAGTAGATTTTCAATAGAGAACTTAGGTACTTAGTTGTTTTTGCCTATAGGTGAACACTTCAACATCAAAATTAAATCATATAACCTTCATTCCACTGATGAAAAACAATGAATGAAAATGCATAGAGAAGGCGAAGAGGGAAATGAATCAAATAAAGTTGATGGGGCTAGCTTTTATAAGGAGGGTCAGTGGTAATATTTTTTAATTTGTTGCATGACCATTTTTAGTGTACTATTCTGTGCAAGGAAGTTTCACTTCAAGAAGAACTCAAAAGAGAAAAATAATCTGTCTAAACTTTCAATAATTCCAATCCCTAGACCTATATCTTGCTGTAGAAATTTAAGAAGAATTATTTTTCTCTTTTTGGCGCATTTTTTATTGTTTTTTCAAAAAAAGAAAAATAATTTATTTGGGTTTTGGGTTTTTTTTAAAAAAGTTGGTAGGTCATAGGTCGCCCATGCATTAGCGCCCTAGCATAAATTGAAGATAGGGACCACTATTAGTCTTTACTCTAAAAAAAGTCAAAAATGGCGGCGGTAGAAGTAGGGCTCATAAGAGAATATCAAGATGAGGCCAAGGGAGCAAGTGACCCATGAACCTTTTTCTTGCTCATAATTTTTTAAAATTGGAGAAAATTTTATTATAGCAATAAATAACAATATGGGACGGTGTGCTTCTAGATAGTTACTAGATTTCTCAACAATTTTTTTTTTCTCCCTCTTTGAAGAATATCTGTCTACGCCCCTGGGGAAGGTTGAGAAAAAATAGAACCTCTTTAAAATGGAACTATTTACACCCTTGTTGGTTATTTCGCATTTTTAAAGACTCATCAAGATGTAGGGATCAGTGAACAATTTGTAACTTCTGGACATTGTTGGATTTTGGCCATGTTTGGTAGGACTTAGGCCCGATCAAATTATATCTGTTCCTCAACCCAAAAACACCTCAGAATTTCAATAAATATACTTTTCTTTTTTTTTCTTTTTTTTTTTGAAAAATCTCTGGGATGCTTAATGTCTATTTTGGAGAAACTTAACCCTCCAGCCCCCCTAAATCCTTGTGCTTCCGGAAATAAATAAAAAATGATTTTCACGGGGCCGTTGAAGAACAATATGATCTCTTCGACTGTTTTTCATGGCTTTTATGATTATCAACTATTTTCAACACTATGAACTTAATGTTGAGACCACCAATCCTTCTCCCCTCTCACTCCTACGAACACACGATCACATATAACATACATTTTATTTATATCTATTCGCGGCTACACTGATATACCACTTCCGCCGCTCATTCGTTTATTTCCGTTAACATTCGTTTATCAAACTTAAATGTACTTTGCTTAAATTATGTATCTTCTCTTAAATACACTCGCTTCTCGGACGGAACTTCGCTCAAATCTTTCTTTCTTGTTTCATCTCCTGTTCTCATCCTCTATACTTAATAGCTGGGTGACTGAAAACTCATTATCGATATTTGTTTCGATGTTAATATTTAGAATTACTTCAATAATTTGTTTCAGACATTAGTTCGAAGAAACTTGAACAGATAGCGCTACTGATACTTTTCCATCCTTCGAGGATATATATATATGATGGATACGAAATGGAACAGTTTTAACTTGAGGTTGAGTATTCAGACAATAAATGCCGCGTGCTGGCGTACAAAGTACCCCAACTGAATAGTGCAACCAATCAGAATCGAAAATCGGTGTAAAAGTAAGGTACTTCGTACGCCAGTGTTTATAAACAAATGTACGTGGCGAGATTTTCCTCCAATCAGATATTTAGATGGAAGTACACGTGTTTGCAGACGCGCTTTCTATAGGTTGGACACCGAAACTTCCCATTTGTCTTCTCCATCATATCATCGAAGGTTCCATCAAATTTGTTTCCAATCCAGAAGAGAATTTCGAACCGACAGTAGTTGACTTTTTCGATTTATCGTGTTTACGACTAATTAATTAAACTGATCTATCCAATACCATCAATGAAAAGGAAGACTGAAATGATACGCGTTATTCAAACGGCCACTTTCGATATAATCTGTGCTTTCGGCGATTTTATTGTTTAAAATGAGTAATAGTAACACCTGTATAATACTAGTCATTACTAATTTTCTGATTGAGAAGTTTCAAGAACAAAATGAATTCAAATAAATTTGTGTAACATGTTGAAATATGATTGTATTGACATTCGAGCAAACATTACTATTACAGCTCAAGAAAACATAATGAATTATTAACATTTGTTTGGAAATAAATTACAAAATTACAGTAAATAATTCTGCTGAACATCACAATCGTTCACATCGAAAATGGAAAAAAAAAAATCAATAAATAGGTAATAAAAAATATTTTTACCTTGATGATATTGTTTGCAGTAAAAAGAACAATAATGATTACAGCCAGTTATTTATGTTGGATATCAATGGGAAAAATAAAAACAATTATGAACAGAATTGAACAGATTAAAGGCTCACGGATGTTGACCATTTACCAGGTTTAAAAACTTTTCTTCTACTGCTTTCATAATCTATATGTTTCGCTCAACAAAAATGTAACTACAGGTAGAGTACCTACAAACCCATAGAAGAAAGGCCAAATATCATTATAGCCATATTATAAAGTGGGAGAGCAAAATTTTTCTAATCATGAATTTTTCAAAAAAAAAAAAAAAAAATTGAACAACATAGAGCCAACGTACATACATTTAAAAATTTAAATGTTTTGAGGCTTTGAGCATCTGATAAGACAGGAAGAAAGGTTCAAGTAGAATGGATACCATTAGACAAACAAAGATGCGCGGAACGACCTATACAACGGAGAGACGAAATAGTAAAAAAATAAGCCCAAAATAAAAAATCTATACATGTAAGTAAATAAAAAAATTAACACAACCAAAACCGTAACTTTTATTCCAGTTTTTTTCTGCCATCCAGAGGAATAGAAAATATAATACAGCACAAATATCTAAGAATATTAAAACTCCACTAAAAAATATGGGGAAACGTTTTGTTGTACCAGCGATATACGGCGGTTCACTCATTTTCAAATTTATAGAATAGTGGAAAAAAAGAGAGAGAGAAAAATAAGGAAAGAGGTCACAATTAATTACACAAAAATTAACGAACAATAAATAAATAATTTATAAAAAAAAGAAAAAAGAACGATTCCACAATTGATCGTCGTACTTCTCAATGATAATATTGTAACCTGATTCTCTACGTTCAATAACGTAATTTTCAACAGAATATTCGTAGCATGCGAGTTCGGTGTACCCAACTAAAAGAAATGCGGAATTGGACAAAAAAAAAAAAAAATTCACTGCGAAACAGAAAGTAACTATGTCCGTAAAGGTGAATATGTTGATATTTTATTTAGGAACACGACGTTCAAAATTCGCGGAGTCGTCGATAAAATATATAAATGCATTATTTATTCGCATATCAAAATGAGAGTAATTCAATTCACACCATCTTTTACAGTACGCGAGCACGTACAACAATCCTCAAAAAAACTGGAACAGTTCTTCTTCTTTCGTGGGCTGAAGTTCGGTTGGAGGCGCGGGTTTGGAAACCGAAAGGCAGGCAGCAGCACCAAACAACTCTGAGAAGCTTAAAAAACGATTCGGTATCGCTAGGGCGTTAGTCATATCTGCAAACAAGACACAACTTTCGTGAATTTACAAGCAAAACAAATGAATAGCTTTGATAAACAGTGTCCAATTCACAGAAAACAGAAATAAACTGCACGAAGAGAACAGCATACTTGTAAAGAAGAGACAGCCTGGTTCTTGTACGAATTTCGTTTAATTTCCTGTTGTTCAGTTAATTTTAAAAAATTTACACGAAATTTTGGAAAAATTTGTTGAAAATTCACTATAATTGTATGATTTTTCCGATTAAAATTGCATTTCTCCACGAAAATTTCATGTGAAATTCATTAAAAGCAGCTATACCCATGAACCTAAAATTATAAGAAATTTAAATAAAATCTAGTTTTTTTTTCCGAGTTCCAGCAAAATCAGAACGTTTGTTTTTCCAGAAGAAATGAATAATGTAGTTGATTATATTCTCTTAATGTTCGAAAGATAATAAAATACTAGAAAATCCTTTTTTTAAATTTTCAAACAATCTTTACATTTCTCTGCGCATTTCTTCGGCGTAATTTTTATGTAAGCATACGGATGAGCAACGAAAAAATGAAGGTACTTTATAGGTATTTCACGAAAACTTGAAATGAAAAGTCTGTATTTTTCAAAGGACTTTACACGAAAAAAAAGTGGGCCCCACGTTTAACATACAATATTTTTATATTGAGAAGAATGGTAACATAAATTTGAAAAAAAAGGCGCGAGTTACAATGGGAGTTCACTCATGAAGGATTTATGTGTAAACATAATAACAGTGTGGTTGTGTGCGTGCATGTGTTGCGTATGCACACAACCACACACTCACACATCATTTAACTCACACAAATGAGAGTTACAATTGTAAGAGTTACAGTTACACGAATCTGACAATTACAATTCTCGTTTAGCCTCTACTGCAGACACCAAGCTCTAAGATATTCACACATAAAAAAAGAAGAAAACTAGCGCAGCAATACTTTTCTAGAAAACTCAGTTTGCCAATTTGCATTTACAATACAAAAAAAAAAATAGTGGTCAGTATCAGTGGCTGAAGCTGATTACAATTAATGTGATAACATTTTCATATTATTTGACTTTAATCCATCGATGGATTCTACTCGATTCACCGACCGATTTTCTTCCAGTAAATATTTTAGCTACTTAATATATTGATAAAAATTCGATTTCGATGTTAAATGGGAAATACATGTAAATAAATATCGATCTGGTTTATAAAAATTCGATATATAAAAAAATCTATATTTTTCGATGTTAAATGAAAAATGCATGTAAACCAATATCGATATTTTATCGATGTGTGAGAAAAAATAGGAAAATAAAGAAACATCGAATTCGAAAACAGATCCCATATAGAAAATAAAAATGTTATCACATTAAAAAAAAAAACAAAAAAACATTGCAATACAAAAAAGACGCTTGTAATCTTTTGTACCATAAATAAGAGAGAGATACTTCACAAAAAACAGCAAACTTGCTTTTTTCCTGAAATTTTATATTTTTGTTTTACATTTTTCTTGGAAATTACTTAACCAACAGGTAGAAAACTCTTATCAGACTTGGTCTTTAATAAGAATCACCTTCATGAAAATTTCAGCCCTATTACTTTCATACTTTTTTCAAAACTGTGAACCCAAAATTTCCTTAATAAATTTTTTCTTTTCAAGGATTTTTGACAAACTACTGAACTAATAGGAAACAAACTTCTATCAGACTTGCACATGCATAAGAACGATATATTGTAAAAATTTCAGCTTGATCCCTTTTATAGTTTATCCAAATTTTAGAAAAACAACATTTCCAAGAATTTCTTTGTTCTCAGTTTTCTCTTACACAATATTGTCAAAGGTTTTTCTCAAAAACTACAAAACCAATAAGCAACAAACTTTAATCAGACTTAGTCCCCTGTAAGGAATACCTTTCAAGAAAATTTTAGCCCATCTCTCTCATCGTTTTTTAAAAACTGTGAACCAAAAATTTTCTCCAGCAATTTTTTCTATTCTAGTTTTCTCAGAAACTATTGAATGAATAGGTATTAAACTTCTACCAAACTTGCACTCGCACAATGACAATCTATCGTGAAAATTTCACTCCAATCCCTTTTGTACTTTTTTCAAAATCCTGGAAAAACCTTTTTTTTTTGTTTTCCAGTTTTCTCAAAAACTACTAATGTTTAGGCACCAAACTTCTTTCTGACGTGATCCTATACTATGAAGACTATGTTTCGAAAAAATTATTACGAGTGCTAGGATCTCAACTGCACGTTTGGTCAAGTGTTTCTGTGTGAGTGCAATAGAGTTTGCTAGGTTTCACTGTATAATGCACACATTTTACATTTATAAAAGCATATTTGAAAAAAAATTTATAACACATTATTTGGTACAATGGTCAACCCTAGTGGACAACAAGGACATTAACATACCAATTCTCATGAGTGTAGTGGAACAAGAGAGATATGACTGAAGAGATCTCCAACAAGCCGATCAAAAACATATCAAAGATGAAAGGTTTCCTATCAGAATAATTGTTACTGCGCATGTGTCAATGATGTGAAAATAGACATCCCCAAAAAATTCAATGATAAATTTCGTGAAATGTGGGCTGATTTGGACTTGCAGAATGTAAAACTCTGATAGCTCTGTTTTTATCTTTGAGGTGTTTTGGTATATCAGAGAGTAACAGGGCACTGGAAATCTATTTAGCTGTATGTCTCTGGGAAGAACTCGCTTATTTTTTCTACAGGAATTTGAACCTCCCAAAAATTCATTTTTCAAGAACATTTTGAAAATTACAGGACATATGGATAAATTTTTTGAACAAAACATTTTTCTAATCTAATTTACTTCAATTTTGATTTCTATACATTCCTTAATCGAGTCAATCTTAAGAACCCAAAAAGTCACGTTAAATTGAATTGTATTTACCGAATATATATATATATATATATATATATATATATATATATATATGAATGTTTTGTTAACAAAATGACTGCTGTAATTATAGACGGATAAGGTTGGAATTTAGTATGCAGATACATTCTATGCCACAGATTTAACCAATCAAGTTTTGTGAAAATTGGACGTATGCCCCGCCCCATACGCAAAATCCAATTTTAACGGGTTTGTTTATAGCAACACTGGAGGAGAAGCAATGTTTTTACAAAAAAAAAAAAAGGTACGAGTTTCGCTGGGGCATACACATGAAGGACTGATGTATAAGAATAATAATAGTGTGGTTATGTGCCTGATTTTAATTTTGGTTGCTTAATTTTATTTTCGAGTTATTAACTATTCAGTAGGATGAGTCTGGGCACGAAAAGAGAAAAAATTGAAAATATACCCAATTTAGGTATTCACATTACCTGTAAGAAAAAAAGTTAAAATTGTCAAATTTCCCCAGACTACACTGCCCTACTTTAATTTTCATATTCCATACTTCCAACGGCATATAATAACGATTTTATCGAAGTACCCGTAGAATTTCCAGTGATTTGTTGTAACATATGGCGATCCAGTCTGGCTGCGTAGCACCCCATTGTATTTGGTTGATTTCACCTTCGGCGGCTGTGTAAGCGAGAATGGGATCCTCGATGGCCCGCGGCATTTGCTGAATGTCCCAAATTAACGCTTGATGGTCATCGCCTGCAAACGAGAGACGTGTCATGAAATTGCGGTCATAAACAAGCGAAACGTAAGATTGAAAAAATTATGGACAATACCTGCTGTGCATATGTGGCATGAAGAATGCGGCGCCCAAGCAATGCCATTTACGCATGCCCGATGGTTATTTAGACGCGCCACAGGGGTGCAAGGAACCCTCACGTCGAGAATAATAATCTGCCAACAAAAAATAACGACTTTAGATGGTAAAAATAGGGTTAGCGGCGTACTTTCCAAGTATCGAACTTGGGGAAGTAGTTTTTCCGAAATTCCTTTTCTTTCATACGTTTTACATATTGAGGATGGCGAAAAGACACAACAGACACCAACTTCAGAACATCGATACAAAATTCTTGGATCCAGTCCAGCATTTAACCCTTGAACCACTTTTAGAGATACGAGAGATAGTTCGAAAAATTTTTCTTGTACATATTTGATTCCAATCACCGAGACTGTAAAATTAATTTGAAACCGCTAAAAAATTTTAATTCCTGAATAGGACAGTTCACAAACAGGAAATTCCAAGAATTTACAATTTCAAATTTATCTATTTGCTATGAATATGTATGATATTGGCAGAAAAGATGCCACGACTCCTTATGGTGATACAGTACGCTAAGTGCATACGTATTAGAGCAGTTGAACACACAGATGCAGCTTCACTTCTGAATTGGAAGTAAAAAATGTTATTATACAAATGAGGTGAAGTTTGACCAGTTTTTACTTGTAATTTTGTTAAATAAACAGGTAGCTCCTCACTTTTTATTCCACCAAATAAAAGAGAAAACTATGATAAATAAATTGATATTAAGAACCATAAAATCTGAGTAGCTAGATCATGGTAGATGAAGGGAAAATCGAACGAGAAGATGAAAATTGTTACAGAAAACGAGCAGCTCTACAGTCTCGACTAATTTCTGATACACATATAAGTTGGAAAAACAATCAATGTTGTCAATTGCCACAAAAAAATTTCCATATTGAATAGTCACAAAAGTGAGAAGTTCAAAAAAACACGTATGCTGGAGCCTGGAAGGAAAAATATATCTAATTTTTAATTTTTTTTTGCTCGAGGGGGCAAGAGCTGTCGCCAGAGCGGTGCTGCCCCTCCTGGCCCTCTTCTGGTTACGGGCTTGATGTTATTTATTCAATGGTAGAGTATTAAAAATTGTTGTGGCGTATTTGGCCTCTTATGAATTTTATAAAACTAGGAGACAACTCCTAAAATTAGTTTTCAAGAAATCATCAACGAAAATTTGAGATTTTATCAATTACCATTATCCACTTAGACGTTCTCAAGAAATTAAAACTTTTTTCTAGTGAGAACTAGCACTTTTATTTTTAAGAATCATCAACATATTCATTACCAATGATTCCATCGAAGATATAAAATAATAGAAAGTTAATCATAATTCAAAATTTATATTGGCACACTTAGGTTAACATTACAGCGGGATTTTGTGTTCATACTGCGCAAGTAAGACTCGAGTTCATTAATCTTGATCAATATTTATCACGATTGGATGCTCAGGTTCAAGAAAACAATCCTCCCAATTCATGCCGCTAGTAAATATATTCTAAAATATTGATTTTTCAGCGAAATGTCACTAATGTTTCGTCAAGGATGTCATATCCTAGCAGTCGGAAAGAATTTATTCACTAATACGAATTTGGGTGGTAGGAAAATTTTTAAAATTTTTAAAGTTATCTCATTCTCGTTCAAGACAATTCAAAAAAAATTCCCAGAACGCCTCAACAAATTCATAATTTTTAACCAAAAAATGTAAAATTTTCTCATATTCTTACTCCCCTTCCAGTGGCTTCTCAACGAATTTTTATTCCGAGCCTCGACTGTTTTTTCGGTTTATTCAGAAATGAAACATTCGAGTGCTTCTTCAGAAATTTATTCACTGTCTATAGGTGAACTTGAAATTGTGAACCTTTAGAATTTATTGTTTGTGAGTTGTTTTATTCGAGATTAAGAACTTTTGTTGATTTCTAATTAATTTAGCAGTTGTAGTGATTGATACTAAATACGGACAAGTAACATTTTTCCAATCACCCCAAGGATCTTTAGAAATGGTTTAAAAGGAATCATTTTTTTTTCAAAAGACGTTCATTCAATAATTCATTCAAATTACATTCATGTTTATCACTGAAATAAATACCTCCACAGCATCCATAGCAATGGTTGCGAGATAATTCGGATCCTGCTTATTCCACGCCAATCTTAGCAAAGGTGTATGATTCGGATCCTCGTATATAATTGTTGAATGCTCCAAATGTCGTAAATCAAACATCCTCACTGATCCGTCAGCACCTAAAATATGAGGAATATCCGTTAATAATATTATAATTGACAAAATTTTTATAACAAGTGATACATGGATGATACATACCAACAGAAGCGAACATATCCCTTCCTCCACCGGCTCGACTGAATGCAATGTCATACACTTCCTTATCATGGGCAATTAATTGCGTTTTGACGTGTCCTCCAACAGTATTAATCCTGCCGATGACCTGAGATGTTTCCAGCCCCCATATGGTACATGTTGTATCAATACTAGAAGTTCCAATCAGATTAGGTTCTACTTCGTTCCAATCAAATGAAGTCAATGGAGCACAGAAGTCCGAATTCTTGTTCTACAAAACAAAAATAAAAAAAAAGAAGAAAAATGATAAAATACAAAACGAACGAGCTAAAAAGGTAGCAAAGTCCTTGGCAATAGACCGAGGAACATAATGAAACAAAACAAAAAAAATAAAACAACAAATAAAAGACTCCAAAAATGATGAGTTTAATAATTATACTGACATCTCACACCAAGGAATTTCCAAGAAAATGATCACGCAATAAGGAAAATCACAATGAAATTTTTCAGTGACAAAACGCATTAATAGTAAAAGTAATTTAACACATAGATGAGGGAAAACCATGTTTCAGCAAAACTGATAATACCGAACTTCAAAACTTTTGGTAACCATTTCGATTGAAAACGTTACTATAATTATAAATACACCACCACAATAAAGCACTACTTTACCACCGTAATCATCCCTATTAACTCTCCGCTTGAAATCTCAAAGAAATTAATTAAACACGTTCTTCATGAAAAATGCAAGAAGAACTCTAGGAATCAAATTGATAATATGGTCAACATTCAGTTAACAAAACTGTAAATATAACAAGAGTTTATTTTGAAGATTGCCCCTCAGTCCCTCATCTAGGCACATCTGCTATGCCAAATGCAGTAGCATGATTATTAATTTTTTTACGATTGTTGGCTGAATTACTGATTCAACAATTAAAATATTTAAGCAATTGATGAAGAGTTGTAGGCTACTTTCAAGAACTTTTAGTGCTTCCACGATCAGTTGGTAATGGGAAAAAAAAAGAAAAAACTTCTTTGTTCCAACCGAGAAACGAAAGCCAAAAGACAGCTTCGAATATACGTTACAGAAGTTTAATTAAATATTTCTAGTCAAAATATAAAATTCATACGAACAGGCGCACTCCATTTCGCGTTCAATTTGAATCCTGACAGTTTCCACCCTCCATGAAGTCTACACCCTCCTGTATTGCGGGCAATGGTTTGCGTTTCTCTTTTCAGACCGAGTGTAAATACCGGTCAAAAAGATTTCAATCATCAAGTAAATAGGAGGAGCCACTATTAGACGAAAAAATAATTCAAACCTGTACATAATCCGTTCCAAAAGAGAAGGCAATGTTTTACCCACAATACATAGTTTGTAATTATCGTGAGGGAAGGAAATAGTAAATATTTACAGGACGTGAAACGGACAACGCCTGTCCGTGTAAATTTACCATTTTGACTATACTCGATACCAAATAAGTTGAACTCTGAAAAAGATAGGAAAACAATACGACATAAAAACGCTTAATGACCAATGAAGATGACGTCCAATGAGAAACAACATTGCACTAATGCACCTTAAACATCAGAGCTCAACTTGTTTGGTGCTGAGGATAACAATATTCAACTTAACTTCCGTAACGTTCATTCGCGGCCGCTTCTTAGCGCTTTCGAAAAAAAATTAACTTCTCTTTTGGAATAGATTATAGAGTAAGTCCATAATGATGTACGTTCAAAATTGAAGACATTCGAAAATTATTTTGAAAAGCGAGAAGTTCGAGCTTCAATAACAATCCAATTCAACGCTTTTCTAGGAATTTAACGCCGAGTAAAGCGTGATTTTAGCAATACTTCGATCAAAATTGCAAAAACATAGACTATAATTTAAATGAAGTTTTATTGAGAAAACACGACTTTGCGATAAAAATGAAATTTCAACCGAGCTACGTGACTAATGGAAAACATAAATGCAGCTGCACATAATATTTTCAACTTTAATAGAGCTGGTGTGGAGCAAGACCGCAAACCCTGCAAAATAAGTCATAGAGTTTAATGCCTTCAACTTGAAATGAACCGAAATTTAACAAAAAACAACCAAACTATGAATTACCGATGAAACAATATGAAATAAAGGGCACAAGGAAGACACGAACGACCCGATCACATTAATGAAGTACCATCTGACTTTTAATCAAATATATGAGCACGGAACGGATTCAAAATAGTAAGTCATGTAACATCATTTTGGACATCGATGACAGCTACAATTCGCTTAATCCCAATTATTCTCTTCTTTATATTGGACTAAATCGTTGAAAAAATCCACGAACATATACTTACATTGTTCAATATACACTCCAGGCGTGTTTCCGTATCAATTGCACGCCACACTCTCAAATAATCGCCACTAGTGGCTAGTAAATCTGGAAAAACGCCTTTCTGTGAAGAATGAAAATGAAATTAAAATGCGGCAGAGGGCACGAACATTTCGCTAATTTCTAAAATACTAACACTATCAGGAATCCACATAATTTTTGTTGTTGGGTAAGGATGATCGAACGTACTCTTCACCGTAAATTCGGAGATATTTTCATCTAATGCAACAATTTGCACCTTATTATTGTATTCTTCCACAAAACTGCCTAAAGCTAACCTGCAGCAAGCATTTAAGACATTAAAGGAATTTTACATACATGGTAGGTACACTAATCGGTGCGAATCACTCACCGAAATCTTTTGTCTGGCCGAACAGACCAGTTCATACTGTAAAGAGGCCATGGGGCGTCGTATTTGTAAATTTCTTTGCGTTTAATAGCTGACATCATAACTTCTACTGTCACCAGGATGAAAACACCCAAATCGTGTAAATAACCACGAGTCCTTATACCCTAAAAACAATACAGACGCACGTCAAATGGGAGAAATTCTAATTAAACAGAATACAATACTATAATTATATAAGAAAAATAGAGAATACTTGATAACTACCTGGTCATAATATCAATTCTGCAACGTGAAGATACAGACAATTTTTTTACAATTCAGCATATTAGATGCTACATGCGGATTGCGGAATTAACAGAAATGATATAAGACGATACTTAATTTTATACTAGCTGCGAAGAGGAGATAATTGAACCGAAGTTAGGATGACAGCAGGCCGATAAAACAAATCCGAAGTAAATAAAAACATTAGAGCGATGAATGATATAGGTTTGAGGTTTTGAGGAGATAGTTGAAGCAAATACTTGAACAATGACACAGGTTTCCTACTAAACAGAAAAAACGAAGATTCGAGGGCTGAGTAAAAGCTGACAAGTACCAATAAACACGGAAACAACCAGGAACTAGGAAGTCACAGGAAAAAAGAATTCATGTTTGTAGTTTAGCGTCTGATTAAACTAACAAAAATTGAGAATTGAGATTCAATTCAAACCGATTGCGAAACGAACAGTCTTACAGTCAACCAAAATCAAAAATTAACTTTGAAAGCATAAAAATAAGAAAAAGGAAGCAATAATTCGTTCGAGCGTTTGTAGTTTTTACAGTATTCGGTAAAATCTCAAACAAAAAAGGCAGAAATTATCGTGAACGACGAAGTCGTACACGATTCGATATCGATAATGTACAACAATATCGTTATCTCAATGACGTCATTGATCAACTCAATGACATCAGTAGAACAGACCTATCAGAATGCTAACTGAAGTGAGGTTGAAATCCAAGGAAAGAAACAAGTTAGTTAGAGATACTATAATGCAATGATCTAAAGTACAAATTGTTGAGGTGAGTTTCGATCGTTTCATCCAAAGAAAATTAAGCACGGACATTTATCAACAGTAAAGTTTATTTATGACGTTAGTACAACGACTGTCGAGTGGAGAACATTCTCCGTCGAGCAGTGGCGGCAAAAATATTATGCTGGCGATCAGTGTCGCCACATGTAGAAAGAATAAATGTAATATTGTGTTACATGCAGTGTTGGTTAGTATACAGTTATGTGTTTGTGAGGTAGTGAGGGAATTGTATCCCAACACCCCCCTGCGATTCAAAACGGACGAACGAACATATAAGTAAATTAGTGTCACATATCGCATGTATTTAAATCAAAATATAAACAAGAAATAAGCAAAAGCAGTCAAAAATTATTATATGTAGTTGTCATATAAATTGCTATGTGTAAAAAAATGGTAAAAAATAAAATAGGTATGTCGTTGACTAGTATAATATTATATAATAAATGTGTATGCGTTCATACATTGTTATATTGTTTTAACTTAACTATGTCGTGTAAAAGTTAACATGAGGTATATATTCAACCTTATGTTATAGTGTCACGTCTTACAAATATTGTGTGATTTTCAATTTAACATATATAAAAACGTGTCGGAGAGATCAATATCTCCTCATCGTCAGCTGTAGGGAGATAATATTATTATATATATATCCTTATAATTAATTATGTGTGTTTTTAATGTAATTTTACTATTGTGGGAATCAATGGTATATGTTAGGGAATGCTGATGCCAATAAGAGAGGCAGAGCAGCGACGGGGAACCTATTGAAAGTTGTGAGATGAATTGTGAAGCGACATATGGACCGCTCGGTTTACGATAGGCGCTAAGAGACCGACGCCCATCCTCAGTCCAAAACCAATTATCAGAAAAATTTTGCAGGTTGAGTCAATTAAGACTATTGGCCGAAAGGTTGACTTGTTCGGAGTATTCTCATAACAATATTTTGGTACGTTTTCCAGTCAAGTGCCTTCGTTAAAATATCTGCAACTTGATCGGACGACCTAATATCGTTAAACGTAATTAATTTATTTTGAAATGCTTCCAAAACTGCATAACACTTGATCGCTAAAGACCTGGAGCGTTTCTGGCCTCCCCCAGATGCAATGCGTGATGCGGATATGTTATCCTCATACACCTGCACTGAGTCGGTTACAGAAAAAACGCTCTCAGTGAGTCTCCAGATCACGTATATATTGTCCAGTGCGTCATTCAACGCAATTAATTTGGCTGCAGTTGACGAGGTTGCAACCGAGTTCTGCCGGTGAACGGCCCAATTTAACAAGTCTCCGTTAACGAAAATCATATAGCCTGTTGTGGAGCACCCTTTCTCCAAATTTTCTATTTCTATGGGTGAATCGTCTACGTCGGGTGCATACGACGCATCGACAAATGCTTTAATCTGAGTTTGGTCAGAATGAAATACGAGAGAAAAGTCCCTTGTTGTTTTAAGGTACCTAATAATACGACGAACATAATTCTTAGTTTCATTATTAGAGGATGCCTGAAAACGTGACAGGTAATTGACTGTGAAAGCAATGTCCGAGCGGGTCAGTCTCGCTACATACAGCAAATTCCCAATCATGGCCCTATATTCAGTGTCATCTATTCCATTGGCTGGATTCCTTATTTTGAGATCCGTTTCCATAGGCGTGGTTGTCGGATTACATTCCGTCATACCAAACTTACGTAAGATTTTATCTATATATCTGTTTTGTGTCAGTATTATTTGCTTCCTTGGGATGTCCCGACTTATCTCAAAACCGACAAAGAAAGTTGGATTTTTCTCTATTTTTAATGTGAAGTTCTTATTGAATGTATTTATTAAGTCTTGTGTCCACTCGTTGTGGTTGCTAGCCAACAACATGTCATCCACATAGACTATTAGCAGTGCCATTTCTCCATTTTTATTTTGTTTTGTGTATAAGCATCTATCTATTTTTGATTGGAGAAATCCCACTTGTATTATTGTCGAGTTTAATAAGTCGTACCAACTTTTAGAAGACGTTTTCAGTCCATATATTGACTTAATCAGTCTTAGGCAATTATTTTTGCCCAGTTGGCATCCCTTGGGTTCAGATATGAAAATAGGGTATTTTATCTCAGAGTTAAGGAAAGCTGTTTTTATATCAAATTGTGTAATATTTAGATTATATTTATTTGTGATGGATAGCATCCATCTTATAAGCCAATACTGGACCACCGGGGCATAGGTTTCAGTTAAAGAATAGTGAGTAAGGTCCTTAAAACCCCTTGCAACCAACCTGGCTTTCGGTTTGTGAATGCCTTGATTGTCGGGTTTTGTGGTGAAGCACCACTTGGTATCTACCAACCTCACATTTTTTTCCTTGGGAACGACCTCCCACACACCCATATCAGACAATGACTTCAACTCATCGGTAATGGCTTTTTGCCATTCTGTCCTAAAAGGATTGTTTTCAACATCCTCCCATTTTTGGGGGATGTGGTCTTCTATATAACGTTTATATCTTTGTTTACATACATTTAGTATTACGGGTTTTTCTATTATATTATTGTGTTTATCTTTATTTTTATTGTTTATATTGTCTATATTTATTATGTTCCTCGTTTCATCGAATCTGACATCACAAGTCACATGTGATTTGTCAATTAACGGGTCCCTTATACAGTACCCACTACTTGTGTAGCCCACAAATACCCCTTTGTCAGCTCGTTGTGTGAGTTTCGGATGTTCAGTGTTTGTTTTCTTTTTTTTGTTTTTTGTGGCCTGTTGTTGGCGAACTTCCATGGGGATATGTCTATAGGCGAGAGACCCAAAAACTCTCATGTTTGATAGATCCGGCTTTATGCCGTAAAGCATTTTGAAAGGGGTTTTGTTATCTTTGTTTGCCCTTGTTGGGCTCCTATTTATGACATAAACCGCCGTCAGAACTGCCAATGACCAAAACTTGAAGTCCAATTCGGAGTCAAACAGCATAGCTCTAGTTCTAGCCATTATCGTTTGATTCTGTCTTTCAGCCATCGCATTTAGCTCTGGCGAATACGGAACGACAGGCTCGAGACTTACACCGTTTTCCTCACAAAAAGTCTTCATATGTGAATCTAAATATTCTTTAGCATTGTCACATCTCAGGGTGGCAATGGGATGATCCGGAAATTTTGACTTTAATTTCATATACAGTTTTTTAAACTCTTTACACACCATTGATTTTTTTTCTATGGTAGAGACGAAAGTGTATTTTGTGGCATGGTCAACAAATATTAATACGTACTTTTCACCATATATACCTGGCGAAAAGGGGCCCATTGTATCCGATGAAACGAGTTCCAGTTTCCTTTCAGGTCTGGTCCTAGTGCTATTGTGCCCTAACCTTTTTGAATTAGCTTTTACACATATTGCACACAAATTGAACTCATCATCTCGGAATGTTATTCCATTAGGAATCCCTCTTGAGACCTTAGTTAAGAATCTCAAATTCTTTCCAGATAAATGTCCTAGTCTCCTGTGCCATATCATTTTTTTTTCTATTTTTAACTCCCCTGTATTTTCATTAGGATCTTGATTATTATTTGTTATTTCCTGTGGAGCGGAGAACATTCTCCGTCGAGCAGTGGCAGAAAAAATATTATACTGGCGATCAGTGTCGCCACATGTAGAAAGAATAAATGTAATATTGTGTTACATGCAGTGTTGGTTAGTATACAGTTATGTGTTCGTGAGGTAGTGATCGAATCGTATCCCAACACAAATTACAAGTTTGAGGAAGATGAACGATCTCACTCCATTATGAGATTAAAGTTTGAGTGGGAAATGAGTTTCAGCGTTCTGGGGTGAGCGAATGAAAAAAGTTGTGTTTGTTCGCACAACCTGAATATTGTTAGTACGCATTATCGAGAGTAGTTGTGCTAAGTGTTAGTGAGTGAGTGTAGGTGGAGTGCGGAACAACACTAACAACGTACACAAACACAGACCACACGGACAAGTTTGTTACAAGTAATAAACGACGTCATTTGGCTAATGGCGACGAACGTGTATACACCACGTTCATTTATAATTGATCTCACTATATGGTAGCAGAGCAAGAAACGGTCCCCGCAGTATATTTTAAGGTTTTATTTAGTGTGTTATTATTCGTGTCTACCATTTATTTGTGCATACCATCAGTTATTCGAATTGTTTGTTCTATACAAACACGTGTCTCTACAAAGCAAAAAACGTATGTTAACAACAAACACCACAGAACAAAACAGACGTAAGTAAAGACAAATACATAATTTATTGAATTCCTTATACTTAAAACATAGTTAACGTACTTTTATATAGACAAGTGAGATCGGAAAAAATTAGTACAAACACCATTTCAATATCCACGTGCGCAACATTCTTACAATCAGATAACTAAAGCAACAATTTTTTCACAGATTTCGATATGGGGAAGAAAAAGCTTAAAACAGTGGAAGGAACAAACCTGTAAGTAGAAGCAGCAGAGTCAAAAACTACACACCCGTCACCATTGCTCTTATCTGAACAACCGCGCCAACATTCATCACCGTTAACACGCAACATTACAGATCAACAAACCTCCACAAAACAAACCAATCCTAACATTCCAAATATAACAAGCACAAACAAAGAAACAAAAACTCTTAACTTACCAAAAACTATTACAATTACCCTACCAACAACAACTACACATACAATCACAAACCCTAATATCCAACCTACGTACTCCACAATAACTGCCACAGATAACCCACAAACTTCAAGATACAGACCAACAACAACAGCGTTACTAACAGCTACTAACAAACAAACAGTAACATAGGGAATATTACCTATTCCAAACATCATACTGACACAACAACCGAGACAAACACTTTACACAACCAACATACAAACCACTCAACAGATATACAAAAGTCCACAAAGAACATACATAGAAATATCAATGGCACGAGCAGAAACCAAAATTCAACAGGCCAAGAACGTTGCCTTATACCAACCTTCAGATGTAAGAATATTCTTAAGCGTCTTACAATTTCAATTAGCGGACTTAAATAACTTACCAACAGACGCAGACACACAATTTTACCAGAAAATTTATGACATAAAAGAGGAACTTACCATTTACCTAACGAAAATAAATAACGAATTCAAACAACTACAAACAGCTCGACAGATACAAAAACAGACCGCTCAACAATACATACAAGCCAGACAACCACCAGAAATATATTGTGACACAAACATAACATCTCCAAGCAAATGACAAAGAACAGTGTCCGGAGCATCGAGTGAGGAAATGATGAGTCCCCGCTCCATAGGATATTACAGATCGGGCTCAGAGGAGTGACACAGACCCTCTACACCTCCAGGTAATACCTTAAATACATCCATAACAATACTTGAACAAACCCCTAAAAGAAAAAGATCATCGAAATGGACTTACAAAGACGATCAAACACCACAAACACGGACTATAGAAACAAAAAAATCAAGAACAAGGAACATTACAGATGAAACAACACCAATTGACTTAACACCCACAAGAAAAAACACTAACACAAATACGAACACAATACAAAGACACACTATAATAGCAAATACGCACATACAAACTCCAAACAGACAACCTATAAACAATATTTTAAATCAACCAACTGAAATAATATCAGACCAAACAACAAATGACAAAAATAAACAAGAACATCAAAATAACCTACAAAATACAACAATACACAAAACATACTCCATATACCAAAAGTCTGGGAAAAACCCACACGATCAAACACTTCAACTCAATTATGCTTACTTAAAACACCAAAGTATAAACTACTAAAATTCAACGGAAAACGTATATCATACCCAGACTTCATAACATCGTTTATCAAATACATACATATAAGAGAAGACATCATAACACCTCAAAAATGTAAAATACTAGAAGACGCTATGCCAGACACTATCAAACAAAGACTAACAACTTTAGGGCACAATGAACAAGGATATTTCAGAAGACTACAATACTTACACGATGAATTTGGAGATGAATCAAGATTACGCTCGGAATTATGGCAAACTCTAAACAACATACCCCTGGCACAAAATACCAAAGAAGGCTTATGTAATGCATACGATAAAACATGCATGCTACTAGACACTATTCACGACTTTGTACCAGAATTAACAGACGACCTAACCTTTCCAGCATTATTACGTATTTTTCCTAGAAATTCATACTCCAATAGAATAAACATTTCCAAACCAAACTCAAGAGCTGTCTTAGAGGCTGTTTACCAAGAAATTAAAACCAGAGACTTAACAGAAAAACCTGACATAATGAAAGAAACACACAAAATACAAGAAAACCAACAACAAAACAACACCTACTACAGAGACAAATCAAACAACACATTTAATAAACAACAATACAATAGACCACAATATAACAAACCTACTAACAATAACACAACAGAAAATTCAACACAACTTAAAAGTAGTCCTAACTTCCACTCAAATATAGAACAAGGTAAACCTTCACCAGAACATTACATAGATAATGATATTGATGATTTCTCTGTTCCAGCTCATCACTACAAAACAGACACAGACAGCAGCATCCCTGAACAACTCTATCATTTTCCAGCAATACCAACAAAACAGAGATGCATGTTCTGCAAGGGACCACATTGGAGTTACCTTTGCTGCAACAGCAAATACAATACACTAGAGAGCAGACGATCTTACTTCAGACAGTTTAACTTGTGTCCAAATGCGGAGTTTTAGCATCAGCAGACCATTGCAATCAAAAACAGAGACGCTGCAGATGGTTTCAATGCCAACAAACAAACCCTCATCATTCGGCACTATGCCCCAGAACAATGTACCCAATGACAAAAGCAGAGGCGAACAAATATTTAGAAAGAGTAATAGACCTACAAACTAAATTCCCATTATGTAAGCCAGAACAAATAACTACAAACATCAACGTAAAACAAAATAATCTTAATAATATGACTTCTTTACAGCCCTGCCAGAACCAAGAAAGCAAACACCATCATATTACAGAGACTGAAGAGACACCAGAAGCACAAACCATCAATACAGCAGAACCAACAGAAGAAACAATACTACATTCACCAATACCAGTAAGTTGAAATTATTCACAATACTATCAACAAACAACAAATTTCTTACATTTTCAACAACCATACATTATCCCAAAACATTACAAACATACCCAATTAACGCGTTTTTTGATTCAGGCAGTACCAAAACATATATACTTGATAGCATAGCTAATCAAACCCTCAAGTTACCTATAATAGGAACACACTCTTTCAAACTAACTGGCATATAAAATCAGATATCCCAAACATTCCACACAAACATTGTCAAATTTGAAATAGAACATACTAAACACAAATTTACAAACCTCATAGCCAGAACAGTAGCAAATATATCAAATAAACTAGACATGCAAAACATAGATGATATTAAACAAACTTACCCAGAATATAAAAATTACACTTTGCATAAACTTTAAAAACAACATCGAAAATACACATACTAATAGGCAATGAATACATGTGGCAATTCATCAAATCAATCACTCATTTATCCCCATCCATACAACGCATAGAAACAGACTTTGGATTCCACATAACCGGACAAAAAACGAATACAAAACAACCAACTGAACCAGAACACACATTCTTCTCGTCAGAATCAAATATAGAAAATTTATGGAAACTTAAAACAATAGGAATAATCACACCAGACTTAACAGTGGAACAAGAAGAACAAAAAGCAATCGAGCTATTTTACAAAAACATAAAATTAGTCAATGGTAGATATTAAGTCAGATGGCCATGGAAAATATACACACCACCACTACCAGACAACTATTCTTTAGTCTTTAGCAGACTCAAAAGTCAACTCCCAAGAATGCATACTTTACCAGACTTTTTCAAAAAATATAACGCATACATTCAAGAACTATTTAAAAATGACATAATAGAATACGTTAACAATAAACATTCAACAGAACCAATACATTACTTAGCACACCACGGCCTAATAGACCCAACAAAACTCACACACCCAATCAGAATCATTTTTGACGGATCAGCCAAAACTAAAAAATCAAACCACTCAATGAACGATTGCATACACAAAGGTCTAAAACTTCTGGCTGACTTAGTAAAATTATTTATAACATTTCGACTCAATCCAATAGGAATAAGCGCAGACATCAGAAAAGCATTCTTACAACTAGAAATTAACCCATCAGATCGTGATGTCACCAGATTCTTATGGCTCAAAGACCCAAATAAACCACTAACAAACAACAACCTCCTTATTATCAGATTCAAAAGAATACCTTTTGGCGTTATAGCATCACCATTTTTATTGGCAGCAACCTTACTATACCACTTCCAAACTACCAACCCTCAATTCTACAACATACTAACAAATCACTTCTACGTAGACAATTTAATCACATCAGTCTCAACACACAAACAAGCAGTCAAATTATACAACGCATCAAACAAAACTTTTAACATTTCCATGGAACTAGCACAATGGGCAACAAATGACACAAAATTACGAACATACTTTACAGATAACAATGCAATTCAAAAACCACCTGTTAAAATACTAGGCATTCAAAGGGATTACACAAAAGACATACTCTACTTACAATTAAAAATAAAAATACCAGAACAACATACCAAGAGAACTTTTGTTAGCAACTTTTCAGCGATCTTCGACCCATTAGGATGGTTCGCACCATTAATGGTTCCTGAAAAAGTTTTTGTAAGAACCTTATGGAATCACAAACAAGACTGGGACACACCGTTACCAAACTCTCTAATCCCTATTGCAGAAAACATTATAACAGACATAAGTAAGTGTAACGACATATGCTTCCCAAGGAAATTTTTTCAAAAACCCTTTCTATCAGAACAAGCAGAAATTCACACATTTGTAGACGCTTCTCCCATAGCATATTCCGCAGTAGCATACTTACGATACAAAGCAAACAATATACACACACTAAGATTCCTAATAGGTAAATGCAGATTAACACCAGCAAAAACACACACAATACCAAAATTAGAACTAATAGCTGCATTACTAGGAGCATGACTCATAAAGTTTCTTAGAGAAACATTACGTATACCCTACAATAAACAATCCTTCTTATGGTTTGACAGCAAATGTGTACTTATATGGCTTACACAAAGAAAAATCTTACCCCCTATACACAGAACAGAGTCAAAGAAATAATAAAAATTCCAAACATAACATTTCAGTATGTACCAACAAAAGAAAACCCAACAGACATAGGATCAAGAGGATCAAACCTAGCTTCCCTAATACAATCAAAATGGTTCACAGGACCAGACTGGCTAACACAAGGAAAAACACAATGGCCTTAAACAGATCTACACACATTAAAAGATGAAAAGTCAGAAATACAAATAGAGGAACAACACGAACAAACCTTTTGCACAATAGCATAATCCTTACACGATTACGCTCAACCTCACATTAATGAAACAATATTAAACAACACATATAATGACCACACATACACACGTAAATATAGACAAACACAATCCAAAACATACAAAATCCCACATTATAAACAAATATCAGAAACAGTCACTAACAATAACACAAATGCCGACATAGATCATGAAGAAATAATCAACAATACACACAAACACAACATACACACCCACACTTAAACAAAGAAGAAACAATAGATCATGAAGAAATATTTACAAACTCTACCTCATCACATACGAACACACCCATGACATATATATACGGAAACAACTCGACACCATTTAATTTAGACATTACTAAATTCTCTTCACTACAAAAATTAATTAAAACGTTTCAAATCATAATAAAAGCACTAAAACAATTTCGACAAAAGACAGCACAACAGAAATCGCATACAACATATCTCAACACAAACTACCAATTCTTTCAAATATTAACCATTTTCATCAAAGCAGAACAAAAGAAATATTGCAAACTTATCTTTCAACAACTACAGCAAACAAACCCACCACCATATGCAATACTGAAAAAGTTCCATATAAAACTAGATAACGACAATATGCTCAGATTACATAATTACCTACCACCACATACATTACACACACAAACCTATTCCCCATACCTTTTACCCCCAAACTCATACTTAACTAGATTAATTATACTATACATACACGAAAAAGGTTACCATAGTGGAACCAGATACACAGTCACAAAATTTAGAAAAAACTTTTTCACTCCAACCATCAACAAACTAGTCATATCTACAATTAGGAAAAATTGTTATAAATGTAAAATCCATTCAAACAAACCTTACAAACAACCACCCTTTTCAACCATACCAGATTTCAGACTCAACAAAAACGATCACCCATTTACACATACGGGCGTCAATATATTTGGCCCATTCTATACATACAATAAAATAATAACAAACAAACAACCACAACAGATTTCACCATCAAAAAGATGGGTTCTCATATTCACATGCCTAACTATACGAGCAGTATACCTAATACGCAATGCATCCTTACAAACAGAAGAAATATACTGCGCATTTCACTCATTTTTCGCAGACAGAGGAACACCAAAACTAATACTCTCAGATAACGCAGCACAATTCAGAGTCATCAACACAAATATAACAAACTTCTGGAACAACGTAACAAACAACAATAAAGTACAAAATTACCTCTATGAAAATCACATACAATGGAAATTCATACCAGCAAAAGCCCCATGGTACGGAGGCACTTACAAACGCCTAATAGGCATCATCAAACAAGTGTACTATAAAACAGTAGGTCATCACCCAATACACATACACACATTCAATATTACCATCAAACAATTACAAATAATAATAAACGAAAGACCCTTATGCCCAGAAACAGAAACAACAACGTATTCGTACCTCACACCAGTCAACTTCCTTCATGCTAATTTCCAACATACTGTCCTAAATTCTAACAAACCAGAAATCAATCATACAACAACAGAAAGACATTTACAACACATATGGAAAATGGATCAAACATATTTAAAAAACTTATGGATTCAATGGAAACAAAATTATCTCACATACCTTCGAGACAAACAACCACAACCAATACCAAATAACTACAGAACAAATAACAACATACCAAAAATCGGAGATTTAGTACACGTCATTGACGCAGTATCAACACCTAACAAACCACAACCAGCAGTGATCAAAGAATTACATAAATCCTCAGACCAAATAGTCAGATCAGCCTCTATTATGTTCCCAAATGGAACACTTACTACCAGACCCCTTAAATATTTAGCACCACTAGAGTTAAATTCACCAGACGCTTTACGACATACACATACAAAAGTAGTGGCCCAAAAAACATAACACCTATGAATTATCATAAATAATTCATAGTCCAGACCGTCTTTAGGAGAATCTACTCTGGGTAAACTTCCAAACGAAACAAATCAAGTTTGGAACCAGAGGACCCACTGTGAAACCAATATAAAGATTGGAGAAGCAGGTGACACTTCACAAACCAACAGAAACAAAACACTAGCCAACCATCACTTGTCCTCACAGAAGGAGAAATGATGTAGTTGACGTGTTTTATATCTCTTAAATTTTTTCAGAATCACAAATATATCCAGACACAAACAACACAAAAAAGAACGAGGAAGCAGAGTGTTCCACAACACAAAATAAGTAACGAACATGTGATACCAGACCTTCCTACCCAAGAAGGCAGATCTCATTATTCTATAATTAACAAATAAGCATTACCTCAAAACAAAGTGAGAAACAATGTGATAATAAACGTTCCTATACCATTGTACAAATTCATATAATAAATTGTTAAACATTATCGTTCCTAGCCCATAAACGTATTGTTAATTGTTATCGTTCTTAACATATAATAAATAATAACATTTCATAAATATCTCTTTATTTTGTATTGTATTAACAAACACACAAACCTCCTTTAACCAGACAATTCAATACATACATAACAAATACTAATAAACACAAAAAAAAAATATATACACAGATAATACATAAACCAACAGACGAAAATCCCATATTGACTTATACATGGAAGGTAGACTGGGAAAGACTTAGACTCCCCCCCCCCCGCAAGTATCATGAACGACGGAGTCGTACACGATTCGATATCGATAATGTACGACAATATCGTTATCAGAACAGACCTATCAAAACGCTAACAACGTACACAAACACAGACAACACGGACAAGTTTGTTACGAGTAATAACGAACGACGTCATTCAGCTAATGGCGACGAACATGTATACACCACGTTCATTTATAATTGATCTCAATATAGAAATGCGTTCGAGTGCTTGCAGCAAATAGCTTCGATCTTATACATAATGGATAGCTCATACTGATAAAATTAACATTGGCTAATATGGAGACACCATGAAGGCGTACATTTCATTCAAAAATTCCCTTTTTTCAGGATTTATCAAATATCATACGTCAATTGATTACATAATTTGGAGGGATGTGCATTGTCATTTTACGAAATGAAAGTGTTTTTAAAATTAAATACCGTCATTTATTCATTTTTAATATTCATAGGTGAATTCTGTGAAAAGTAATTTGACAAGGGAAGGAACTTTTGAATGGAATGTAAATTTTATTTGGTTGCCTTCAACATTTTATCAGTATGCGCAGTCTATCTAGTATATGGTCGAAGGCAAATGGAAAGTGGCGGGAAAAGATACGCACTATAGTGGTAAAGATAGTAATTGGCTGAAAACAGGAATTTGATTTCAGATTTTGAGTTTGAAACTTTAAACTTCAGGAACTATCATCGTGCGAACTGAATTAAGTATGGAAACGAACGAATCAAACTGAGAATTATGTCATCTTTGAATAAAAGAGTAAAACGCATAAAAACGACAAAGTATAAAAATGACTAGTATTTAATATGTTTCGACAACAGAGGCCATCAGCTGAATGATTTACAAACATAAGAAAAGATTAAGTACAAAACGTTACGTCCACAGACTAAGTGGGAATCACAGACAGTATGATAACAAATATTGGGTACATTTGAATTGGTATAACCAACACAGATTGACCAACTAGAGCTCTGTAGATACAAGTATGGCAATACACCATTTTGTATCCACAGTGTAATTCACATAACCCTTTTAGAATTTTACGCTCATCTCAAAAATAAATAGTACAATTTCTGCGAAATTTTCTCAGAATTTTCAGTAAATACATGTTAATGTTTCTTCAAAATTTCATCTTTCTACAAGCAGAGGTTCTCTTAAAATCGCACTGGATAACTTTGATCATCTAGATTCATCCTATAAAATTGTGTATGATAATGATAAGAGACTTGTTTCTTTGCCCATTCATTTTGTTAGGCAAACATAGATCCCAAATAAAATAATTAAAAATATCTATAAAATTAATAAAAAAATTTATAACTATAGAATTCCTCAAATTTAACATAAATTTCAATGAATTCATTTGCGAGTTTTAGGATACAAAAAGGCGTATTGCAGGACTCGTATCTGTAGGACTTTATGACAAACAACTACTCAGTTAAGGAAATTTGGAAGCTACAAGTTTTTAGTTTTTGTTGAGATACAAGTCCTCTATGTTCAACCTCTGGCAACACTGCTTACATATATTATGTTTCCCATAATAACATTCGTGTATTTTGATATGGCCACAATGACTTCATTCAGCTGTGACCTTTGAGGATATATATATGATGCAGACAACACATGGGCAGTTTATCATGAACGACAGAGTTGTACACGATACGATAACGATATCATGTAACAATATTGTTATCTCACTGACATCACAGACCACATCAATGACGTCAGTAAAACAGACCAATCATAAACGTTATCAATTTACACATACAGAGACAAGACAAAAGGTTTGTTAGAAAGAATTACGAACAACGTCATATGGTAAATGACGACGAGCATGAACAGAACCACGCTCTCTTTATTATTGATTTCACTACATGGTAGCACAGCAAATATCGGTCCTCGAAGTAAAAATAAGTTGTTTTTTATAATTAGTCGTGTCTTTTTTCTTCTATTAGTGCAAACTTTCATTTTAATTACAACTAACTAGTGTTGCATATTAAACAAAGGAAACGCATGTCTACAACAAACGCCATAGAACAAAACAAACGTAAGTACAACAAATACGTATTTATAATTAAAAACAGTATATATTAAAACATAATTAGCATACTTTTACACAAACAAGTGAGATCAGAATAAGTAAATTAAAACATTCCCACGCCTCCACACGCACAATATTCTCGTACGTAACACATAATTTAATACTGTTTCACAGACCAAGAAATGGGAAAGAAGAAACCCAAAACAACAGAGGGGACAAACACGCAAAATGAACCAGACGATCAATCCAAAGGTGCTCATCCATCTCCACTTCTCTTACAAGAGCAACCGCAGCAACATCCATCACCACTCACAAGACATCTTATAGATCAACCATCCACCCCACAACAAACCACAACTCACACAACAAACATACCGGGCACAAGCAAAGAAATAAAAAACATTAATTTACCAAAAACAGTTACGATAACTTTACCTACTACGATCACACATACGATTACAAACCCCAATCTTCAACTAACATACTCGAACATAACATCATCAGACACATCACAAACCTCAAGATACAGACCAACAACAACGGCTTTACAAACAACCAATAACACAAGGGATCCTACCCATCCCAAACATCATACAAATGCAACAACCACGTCAAACATTATACACAACAAACACACCAACTACACAACAAACATATAAAACCCCACAATGAACATATATAGAAATTTCCATGGCAAGAGCCGAAACTAAAATTCAACAAGCTCGCAACTACAATGTAGCACTATACCAACCAGCAGACGTACGTATCTTCTTAAGTGTACTACAATTTCAATTAACAGACTTAGACAATTTACCAACAGACGCAGACACTCACTTCTACCAAAAAGTATACGACATTAAAGAACATCTTACCATACAAATTACAAAACTAAACAACGAATTTGAGGAACTACAAACTCCCCGAAAACTACAACAACAAACCGCACAACAATGCATATAATCAAAACAACCCCCGGAAATATATTGCAACACAGACACCACAAAATCTCCGAGCAGACGACAAAGAACAGTATCCAGAACATCAAGCGAGGAGATGGTGAGTCCTCGCTCTACTGGATACTACAGATCTGGCTCAGAAGAGCGTCACAGACCCACCACACCACCAGGTAATAATTCAGATATACATATATTAACTTTTGAACAAACTCCAGTAAGGAAAAGAGCATCCAAATGGACTTACAAAGACGATCAAATACCGCAAACACCAAATATTGAAACCAAAAAATCAAAAAGAAATTACACAACAGAACAAACAACACCACTCGATCTAACACTAACCAGAAAAAACATTAATAAAGACGCAGACACAACACAACAAAAACGAAACAGAATAACGAACACACACATACAAAATTATAATAAACAACCTACAAACACTAATTTAAGTCAACCAATAGAAAACATAACAATAGAAAGAAATGAATCAATACATAAAAATAACGAACAAACCACACCAAAACAAAAAAGTACACTACACATACCAAAAGTATGGAAAGTACCTACGGGATCAAATACCTTAACACAATCTTGCTTTCTCAAAACACCAAAATACAAATTACCAAAGTTCAATGGAAAACGTATATCATACCCTGATTTTATAACATCTTTCATGAAATACATACACGTAAGAGAAGACATTATAACTCCACAAAAATGCAAAATTTTAGAAGATGCCATGCCAGACAATATCCAACAAAGACTAACAACTTTAGGCCACAACGAACAAGGATACTTTAGAAGATTACAGTACTTACATGACAAATTTGGCGATGAATTCAGTTTACGATCAGAACTATGGCAAACCTTAAATAACATACCACTAGCACAAAACACAAAAGAAGGATTACGTAAGTCATACGACAAAACATGCATGCTATTAGACACTATACATGACTTCGTACCAGAATTAACAGAGGATCTTACATTCCCATCACTATTACGAATTTTCCCAAGGAACTCATACTCTAATAGAATCGATATATCCAAACCAAACTCGAGAGCGGTTCTCGAAGCAGTATACCAAGAAATCAAAACAAGAGACTTAACAGAAAAACCTGACATAACAAAAGAAACAAATAGAACACAAGACACACAACAACAAAACAATACATATTACAGAGAGAAAGCAAACAACAACTTCAACCGAAGACAATATAACAGACCACAATGCAACAAACCCAATAATAACAAAAACACAACAGAAAACATAACACAGCTTAAAAGCAGTCCAACATTTCATACAAATACTGATCAAGGTAAACCTTCACCAGAACACTATACAGATAACGATATAGATGAAATTTCTGTTCCAGCTTACCATTCACAAACAGATCCAGGCAGCAGTATTCCAGAGCAGCAATACAGATTCCCGGCCATACCCACCAAACAATGATGCATGTTCTGCAAAGGCCCCCACTGGAGCTATTTGTGCTGCCACTACAAATACAACACACTAAAGAGCAGACGATCATACTTTCAACAATTTAACTTATGCTAGAAATGTGGCATTCTAACGACAGCAGACCATTGCACACAAAAACAAAGGAAATGCAGATGGTTCCAGTGCCAACAGAACCACACAGCACTATGCCCCAGAGTAACATACCCTATCACCAAAGCCGAAGCAAACCAATATCTCGAAAAAGTAATCGAACTACAAACCAAATTCCCACCACATAAGCAAGAAACAAATAATACAAATACACATACAGAACAAAATAATAATATTAATTTAATTTCCTTACAGCACCTCCAGAACTAAGGAAACAAACGCTCTCATAATATAGAGAATGAAATAAAAATACCAGAACCGACCATAGCCACATCCGCACAAATAGAAGAAACAGTACTCCAACCTCCAATACCAATTAAGTTAAATTTATTTACAATTTTATCCACAAATAATAAATTTCTTACATTCTGCACAAACATACATAACCCACAAACACTACAAACTCACCCAGTTAATGCATTTTTTGTTTCAGGAAGCACAAAACATACATATTGGAAAACATCGCTATACACACACTCAAATTACCAATTCTAGGCACACACTCATTAAAATTAACAGGAATACAAAACCAAACAACACAAACATTTCACACAAACATTGTCACCTTTGAAATCGAATATGCCACACACAAATTTTCAAACCTAACAGCAAGAACTGTAGAAAACATATCAAACAAATTAGATACACAAAACATAGCAGAAATCAAATGAACATACCCAAAATACAACAACTTACATTTTGCACAAACCCTGAAAACATCATCGAAAATCCATATATTAATAGGAAATGAATATATGTGGCAATTTATTAAATCAATCACACACATATCACCAACAATCCAACTAATAGAAACAACCTTTGGATTTCATATAACAGGTCAACTAATAAATGACGAACAACCAACCCAAATTGAACATACATATTTTTTATCAGAACCAGACATAGAAACCTTATGGAAATTAGAAACAATAGGGATAACAACACCTGACCTAACAATAGAAAAAGAAGAGCAAAAAGCAATAGAGTTATTCTATCAAAACATAAAATTAGTAAATGGCAGATACCAAGTTCGATGGCCATGGAAAGTATACCCACCCCCACTAACAGACAACTATTCCTTAGCATTCAGTAGAATTAAAAGCCAAATCCCACATATGCGCACTTCACCAGACTTCTTCAAAAAATACGATGCATACTTCCAAGAACAATTCAAAAACGACATAATAGAAATAGTAGTTAACAAACACTCAACAGAACCTATCCATTACTTAGCACATCACGGACTAATAGACCCAACTAAACTCACACACCCTATCAGAATAGTCTTTGACGGATCACCAAAAACTAAAAAAGCAAACCACTCAATGAACGACTGTATACATAAAGGATTAAAACTTCTAGCAGACCTTGTCAAACTTTTCATAACATTCAGACTAAACCCAATAGAAATAAGTGCAGACATTAGAAAAGCCTTTCTACAATTAGAACTAAACCCATTAGACCGTGATGTCACGAGATTCCTATGGTTAAAAGACTCAAACAAACCATTGACAAACAACAATCTCCTTATTATCAGATTCAAAAGAGTACCCTTTGGAGTCATAGAATCACCGTTTTTATTAGCAGCAACTTTACTTTATCACTTTCAAACCACAAACCCACAATTCTACAACATATTAACAAATAACTTTTACGTAGACAATTTAGTTACATCAGTACCAACACACGAACAAGCCGTAAAATTATATAACGCATCAAACAAAACATTCAACGACATATCCATGGAGCTGGCACAATGGGCAACAAATGACAAAATATTACGATCATACTTCACAACCAAAAATGCAATTCAAAACCCACCTGTCAAAATATTAGGAATCCAATGGGATTACATCAAAGATATACTATATTTACAACCAAAGAAGATCAAAATACCAGACCAACATACCAAAAGAACCTTTGTCAGCAATTTCTCAGCAATATTTGACCCATTAGGATGGTTTGCCCCATTAATGGTTCCCGCAAAAGCGTTCGTGAGAACATTATGGAATCACAAACAAGAATGAGACACACCACTACCAATTTTGCTAATCCCAATTGCCAAAAACATTATAACAGACATAACCAAATGTAATGACATATGTTTCCCAAGGAAATTTTTTCAAAAACCATTTCTTTCAGAACAAGCAGAAATTCACATATTTGTAGATGCCTCCGCAATAGCATATTCCGCAGTTGCATATTCAAGATACAAAACAGACAACATACACACATTAACGTTCCTGATAGGCAAATGCAGATTAACACCAGCAAAAACATACACAATACCAAAATTAGAACTAATAGCGGCATTACTTGGAGCACAACTCATAAAGTTTCTTAGAGAAACATTACACATATCACAGAACAAACAATCCTTCTTATGGTCTGACAGCAAATGCGTACTCATATGGCTCATACAAAGAAAAATCTTACCCCCCTTTACACAGAACAGAGTCAAAGAGATAATAACAATTCCAAACATACTATATCAATATGTACCAACCAAAGAAAACCCAGCAGATATAGGATCAAGAGGAGCAAACCTAACGTCCCTAACACAATCAAAATGGTTCACAGGACCAGAATGGCTAACGCAAGAAAAAACAGAATGGCCACAAACAGATTTACACACACTAAAAGACGAAACCTCAGAAATCCAAACAGAAGAACAACACGAACAAACCTTTTGCACAATAGCAGAATCCTTACACGATTATGCTCAACCCTACATTAACGAAACAATATTAAACAACACATATAATGACCACACATATACACGTAAACACAGACAAACACAATCTAAAACATACAAAATTCCACATTACGAACAAATATCAGAAACAACCAATAATAACAATACAAATCCTGACATAGACCATGAAGAAATGATTAACAATACACCACAAACACAACATTCATACCCACACCTAGATCATGAAGAAATAATCACAAATTCTACCTCACCAAACACGAACACACTCATCACGTATATATGTGGAAAAAACTTAACACCATTCAACTTAGACATTCATAAATTCTCTTCGCTACAAAAATTAATTAAGACCTTCCAAATTACGATAAAAGCATTGAAACAATTTAGAAAAAAAATAGCAAACAATAAATCCTATACAATACCATACTTTCACACAAATTACAAATTTTTTCAAATATTAACTATCTTCATCAAGGCAGAACAAAAGAAATATTGCAAACCCATTTTCCAACAATTACAACAAACAAATCCACCTCAATACGCAATATTCAAAAAATTTCATATAAAATTAGACAAAGACAACATGCTCAGATTACATAACTACCTACCTCCACATACATTACATACACAAACTTATACACCATATCTATTACCCCCACAATCACATTTAACCAAATTAATAATATTATACATACACGAAAAAGGTTACCATAATGGAACTAGATATACGGTTGCAAAATTTAGAAAAAACTTTTTCACACCAACCATAAACAAACTAGTAATATCAACAATTCAAAAGAATTGCTATAAATGTAAAATTCATTCAAATAAACCCTACAAACAAACACCTTTTTCAACCATACCAGACTTTAGACTCAATGAAAATGCCCACCCGTTTACACACATGGGTGTCGATATATTCGGACCATTTTATACATATAACAAAATAATAACAAAGCAATAATCACAACAGATCTCACTATCAACAACACCATCAAAAAGATGGATTCTCATATTCACCTGCCTCACTATACGAGCAGTATATTTAATACCTATTACATCCTTACAAACAGAAAAAATTTGGTGTGCATTTCACTCATTTTTCGCAGACAGAGGAACACCCAAACTAATACTGTTCGACAACGCCGCACAATTCAGAGTCATCAACATAAATATAACAAACTTTTGGAACAACATAACAAACAACAATAAAGTACAAAGTTACCTTTACAAAAATCAAATAGAATGGAAATTCATACCAGCCAAAGGCCCATGGTACGGAGGCACTTACAAACGCCTAATAGGCATCATCAAACAATCCTATTATAAAACAGTAGGACATCACCCCATATACATACACACATTTAATATTACCATCAAACAATTACAAATAATGATTAACGAAAGACCCTTATGCCCAGAAACAGAAACAACAACTTATCCGTACCTCACACTAGCTAACTTTCTCCATGCTAATTTTCAACATACTGTATTAAATTCTGACAAACCAGACAGCAATCATACATCAACAGAAAAACACCTACAACACATGTGGAAAATGGACCAAATATATTTAAAGAACTTATGGATACAATGGAAACAAAGTTATCTCACATACCTACAAGACAAACAGCCACAGCCAATACCAAACAACTACCAAACAAACAGTGACACACCAAAAATAGGAGATTTAGTACACGTCATTGACGCTTCTTCGACACCTAACAAACCACAACTAGCAGTAATCAAAGAATTACACAAATCATCAGACCAAATAGTCAGATCCGCTTCCATCATGTTCCCAAATGGAACACTCACTACCAGACCCCTCAAATACCTAGCACCATTAGAACTAAATTCCCCAGATGCTTTACAACACAAACACACAAAAATAGTAGCACAAAAAACATAATATCTACGAATTATCATAAATAATAATTCTTAACCCAGACCGTCTTTAGGAGAATCTACTCTGGGTAAACTTTAAACAAAACAAACCAAGTTTGCAACCAGAGGACCCACTATGAAACCAATATAAAGATTGGAGAAGCAAGTGACAACCAACAAACCAACATAATAAACACTAGCCAACCATCCTTTATCCTCACAGAAGGAAAAACGATGCAGTTGACGTGTTTATCAACAAACAACCAATACTCAAATTAATACATTTATATTTCCTTACAGAATCGCAACTTTACCCAGACACGAACAACACAGCAATAAACGAAGAAACAAAGTGTTCCAGACTATTAAATAAAGAAACGGACCTGTGATACCAGACCTTCCAAAACACGAAGGCAGATCTCATTATTATATACCTAGCAGATAAGCATTACCTCCAGTCAATCAAAGAAACAATGTGATAACGTATGTTCCTATACCATTGTACAAACTTATATATATATCGTAATTGTTAAATATTATCATTTCTTTTTTACCACATAAACTCATTGTTCAATGTTATTGTTCCTCAAACGTAATAAATAATAATATTTTATAAATATCTCTTTATTTTGTATTATATTAACAAACAAGCAAACTTCTTTCAAACCAGACAATTCAATAAACACATAACAAACACACAATGATAACAGACAAAAATTACAAACAATAAATAAAATTAACAAACAAAATCCCATATTGATTTACACACGGAAGGTAGACTGTGAAAGACTTAGACTTCCTCCCCCCCCCCCGAGTATCGTGAACGACACGATAACGATATCGCGTAATAATATCGTTATCTTACTGACGTCACAGACCACATCAATGACGTCAGTAAAACAGACAAATCATAAACGTTATCAATTTACACACACATAAACAAGACAAAAGGTTCGTTAGAAAGAATTACAAACAATGTCATATGGTAAATGGCGACGAGTGCAAACAGAACCACGCTCTCTTTATTATTGATCTCACTACACAGTTTCCGTGTCCTGTCTATAGAAAGGGCTTCTACAAACACGTGTACTTCTAAATAAATATCGGATTGGAGAAAAATCTCGCAACGTGCATTTGTTTATAAACACTGGTATACAAAGTACCTCACTTTTGCACTGATTTTCAATTCTGATTGGTTGGGGTGTTCAATCTAGGGTAATTTGTATGCCAGCACGTTGCATCTATAGTCTGGACAATCAACCCTATGTTAAAACTGTTCCATATCATCTCCATCATATATACATCCTTGAAGACTGTGACAACAAATTTGAATTCAGTAAATTTGTTTGGTCGCTATTTGTTAGTTATATCAAGGTATTGCAATCTCTGTTTCACTTATTGTTTATTTATCAGAGTCAAATTGAATGCAGGAAAAAAATAATTCATGTGTTTTTGAAACTTCCTTTTATATGATTTTAATAAGTTTGACAAATATAATTATGAAAAATCAAGAATAATTTGTAACATTACAAAAATTATTAGGTAATAAATCACTAATGTTTACATTTGATTTAATTTGCTGAAATGAGTGGAAGAAAGACAGCATTACATACTTCATAGCTTTTTGTCTTTTTAGCAGGTTCCTGCTAGTTTATTTACATTTGACTTTAGTGCCATTATCCCCATACTTCGATGGTATGCACATGATGGTGCTAAGAGATTAACCTCCATTTTGGGTTATTAATTATATATATATATATATATATATATATATATATGTAAAAAGAACACCCTTCTTTTTCAAATGACTACAATTTCTCGTTCTTTCATGAATTCGTAATGTTTATTTTTGTTTGACCTACATAAAGAAATCGACTATCTAATATTTACCATTCCGATCTTATTATCTTTAAGTTACGTCATTTCATGTATTATCGACTCAACCATCCTTTGTTAAATGACATAATTTTTGACCATACTCAACATGACTATTTTCCTTTTGTAACGAACGTCGATTTCATTTATCAAATTCATTTATTCATTCATTCGTCCGTTAATCGCCATTTCAGAAAGACAGATTGTTGTAACGGAAATCCCACCTTCACTCATTCTTCATCATCATCATCACGATCACTATATATATATGTCATACGTACACTCTCACCACGAAGTGCTTTCCCCTACTACTTTCGATCGTACATTGCTGTTGCTTCGCCATTTCGTATTCTGTTAATATTGTATTTTTCATTCGTGCAATAAACCTCTAAATTACCACAAGTCTCAAGTTCTTTCGATCCTCGTTCTGTACGCCTCACATCATGGTAGCCATCGCTGCGGTAGAACTATGAGGAGAGACTTAAAAATTTAAATGAATGAAATAATCTGTTAAACTTATTTTACTGTTGCGTGAAAATCTTTCTATGTTTTCTGTCGTGTAATACATGAAGAATTAATTGTTTTTTCTTCTCGAGAAATTTAAATTAATTTTAATTTTTTGAAAAATTCAAAAAATAAAATCATAAATTTGAAGCTGAAGTTCCCGACTTAATAACGGCCGAACCTGGAAGTCATCGAACGCTAAAACCAAGAAGGACCGCCAAAAAGATCGAGTGAACAGCCCAAGGAAAACTGCTCCCGTCGTCGAGGACTCATCGCAGATCCACAAAATCGAGGACCCAACTTTTCGGACAACTCCAAACAAAATTTAAGCAGTTAGTACAACGGTCAACAGCAGAGAACAGAAAACTGGGATTATTCGTCAGCGCAACAGATGAAGTAAAGTAGAATATTTTTTATTTTGTAAAGGTAATATTTATTGAAGTTGATTATTTTTCGTGGTACGTGATTGTGTTCTTGAACTAAGTTGAATAATAATTAAATTTTTATGCCCCCGATAATAAGTCTGTGCGAAGGAAAATTGGGTGAATATAATATTAAAGAGGAAGAATTAAAAGAATTGATTAATAAATTTGAAGGTGAAGAGTTATAGATATAAAAATTGAAACTTATGATTTACCCTACGTCACATATTTCACAGGAGAAATAATATTAGAGTCCTTTGTAGTGGATATATCAGGAAGAATAGAAAATATTAGTAGCCTAAAATATATTAAAATTGCAGAATCCTCAGTAAACTATTTCTCAAATAGAATTTATAGTTCAGAAAAATCAAAAGAAAAATTTATGAATAGATTTTTCTAATTGAATAAATTAAAAAAACTGGATAAAATAGAAAATCGTAAAGAAAAAAGTTTGATAGAAAAATTAGAAAAAGAATCAATCGAAAATAAAAAATACACACCTATTTGTAACAAGGAAAATAATTTGTTAGGTTTTGAAAAAATAGAAGAAGAAATGGCATCCCCAAACGAAATCAAACCCATCCAAGCCCCACTTGGAAAAGTTTTTAATGGAAAATACTATTTAGATTGGCGTAGAATGATCATATCTGCCATCCGAGGTGCGGGATACTATGACATCTTTGGGGAACACGAGTTTTTACAGCCATATATAAATAATATTGATGATTTAAATTTTCGACCAGATAGAAATATGATTAATTACTGTAAAATGCAGGATAACGCCAAAGCGTTTGTTTTAGAGAGAGTATCTAATGAAATAACAAAACAAATACGAGATTGCAATACAGCAATTCATATGCTAAAAAAATTAGATAATATTTATGGCACAAAAACTTCTGTCACTGCAAATATGGCGAAAGCAAAATGGACTGAATTTAGATTTCAACCAGGAGGAAATATGAAAGGTTTCTTAAAAAAATGGGATGAATTAGTAACCGACGTGAGAGATAGCGGTAAAGAAGTCACCGAGTCAGAGGAATTAGAAAATTTACAATTAGCCTTATGTTACGAACAGGCAATTGCGAAAATCCAATATGAAAATTTACCTTCAAACGAAAAAAATTTAGACAATTTTAAAAGAATACTAAGGGAGGACTCTGATCAGAAATTCAGGGATCAAACTTTAAAGAAACAAAATGGTAATAATAATCAAGTTAATAATAATTATAAAAATAATAATAACTATAATAGGAATAATTACAGGGGAAGATATAATAATTATAGAAATAGAAATAATTATAGAAGAAACGGAAATGGTCGTAATGGTTACACTAATGGTAATCGAAACAATTTTAATAATAACGGTAATTTCAATAATAATGGTAATGGTATCAATAACGAACCAAATCAAAATCAAAATAATAGTTCAAATCGTAATGGCAATGGTGGTAATGGAAATTACAGAGGAAATAGTTATAGAGGCAACTCAAATTATAGAGGAAATAACTATAGAGGTAACAATTATAGAGGCAACAATAGGAATAATTATCAGAATAATAATCCAAAATGCTACAAATGTGGGCAATTTGGCCATATAGCGCAAAATTGCAGTGGTAATAATTCACAAGAAAATAATAATAATAATAATTTTAATAATAGTCAGGGAACATATCCCCCAAAAACTAATACAACCCAACCGAACTCTAATAAAAAAGAGAACTCGGAACAACAGGTAAAAATGTCTTGTATGGTAAAAAAATTTAATAAAAATAATAATGAATGGTTAATGAACGAACTAATAAATAAAAATAAAAATAATAAATATGAAAATTATGAAATATTAAATCATAAAGCAATTTTGGATGGAGCTGCAGAAGTGCATTTAACATCTGACTTGGATAAATTAGTCGATGTTAAAAAATTTGTGACTCCAATAAAATTGCAATGTGCAGGTAAAAATACTTTTTTATATGCTACCCATACGGGAAGAATGGTGATCAAAGTCGAGAATTCCAGTAAGATTCAATCATTGATAGAGTTAAAGGATGTTCATTATGTGCCAGATCTAAATTTAGATATCATTTCAGCTATAAAAATTACGAACACTGGTATGATCAATATCGATCAACAAAAAGATATAGCTAATATATATTTTATTGAAAATGCTGAAATAATTATAACAGCAAAAAAAGAAGAGGGAATATTTTATATATATTATAATATCGAAAATAAAAACAAAAATTATAATAATAATATTAATAATAATGATAATAATATAATATGTGCACCTGTCACCCAGAATATAGATGATGAATGGGATGATTTTACTGTGGAATTAGAAATTCAGGAAGATGACGATAATGAGGAATCATCTGAGGGGGGTGAGAAAGATAAAATAAAAGATGATAATAATGAAATTGAGGAAATACCTCAAAATCCACAAATAAACAATAATATTAATAAAAAATTAATTATACATAGGAGACTAGGGCATTTGAATGCCAGATATCTACAAAAACTTAAAAATTTGGCAGTAGGCATTCCAGATAATATAAATTTTAGGGATGAGGATTTTTTAAATTGCCAAATATGTTGCATTGCTAATAATTCGAGATTGGGTCATAATAGTGTTAGAAATAAACCTACTCGAAAATTAGAAATAACATCCTCAGATATTATGGGTCCATTTACTCCTTCAGTAGCAAATCAAAAATATATCCTAACATTTATAGATCATTTCTCGAAATATACGTTCGTAATGCCCATTGTTAGCAAAAGTCAGGTAACAAATGAATTTAAGAATATTATATTATCCATGAAAAATAAATTCCCAGAGTACCCCATAGGGACTATTAGGTGTGATAACGCCAAAGAATATACTGATATAAAAATACTAAATTATTGCAAAGAGGTTGGCATAACGATGGATTATGTGGTGCCATATTCCCCGGAATTAAATGGTGTTGCCGAAAGGAAAAATCAAACTTTAATGAGGAGAGTACGGGCCATGTTAATTGATGCCAACCTTGACATAAAGTATTGGTCTTATGCTGTGGTAACAGCGGCCTATTTAATTAATAGATCCCCCACAAAAGCAAACGAAGGGTATAAAACACCCTACGAACTATTCTATGGGATAAAACCAAACCTTAAAAATTTAAAAGTTTTTGGAGCATTGACCTACAGACATATTCCTGTAGAAGTCAGAAAGCAAAATGCCACTAAAGCCAAAACAAAATCTAAAAACAAAATTGACCCAAAGCTAGCACATAGAGCCGAAAAAAATATAATGATGGGTTATACGAATACGGGATATTGTCTTAAAGACCCCTATAACACAAAATCATACATCTCATGTGATGTTAAAGTGGATGAAACCCAGAATATAAAATCGTTACTGATAAATAATAAACCATTAGTAATAAAGTCATCAGATTACGAGTATGATTTGGGGATAATTAATCCTGTAGTCATGAATATAAATATAAGATATAATAAAATATATATAGAAGATAATATACCTAGAAATTATTCTGATATAGAATCAAACCCTTTTAGAGATGATTGGATCAGAGCAATAAATGACGAATTTAATTCTCTCGATGATATGAATGTGTGGGAAATAATCGACTATGATCGCCAAAAACTGATAGATACAAGATGGATCTTCACAATTAAATTTGATGAATTTGGGAATCCAAAACCCAAGGCAAGGCTTGTAGCAAGAGGTTTTAAGGATAGAACCGAATATAATATTGCGGAAACCCATGGCCCCGTAGCATCAGTAGGGACAATAAGATCATTGCTATCTATAATAAATAAAGAAAAATTAATTATGGTACAGTATGATGTAAAAACTGCGTACCTAAACTCACCAATTATTAAACCTATATTTGTACGAAAACCTGAAGGTGTGAATATCAACACAAATCAGGTTTTGGAATTGAAAAAGTCTATATATGGACTAAAAACGTCTAGTAAGTCATGGTATGACCTGTTGGACGCAAAAGTAAGGGAGATGGGCTTTACTAAAACTAAGAGCAATAGATGCTTATACACAATAATTAATAATAATGAAAAAATATATTTTTTAACCTATGTAGATGACATATTGATCGCATCAAACTTACAGTCATCAATTACAAAAATAAATGAGGAGCTACAGAAAGACTTTACGATTACCATAATAAATAACCCAAAATTTTTTGTGGGACTAGAAATAAATAGAAATATAGAACAAAATACAATAATACTTTCCCAATACAAACACATAGAAAAAATGTTAAAAAATTTGGAATTTCGGAGTTGAAAATACGAACACTCCGATGGAAACGGGATTAAAATTGGACAAAATTGAAGGTGGCATAGATGACACCGAATATAGGTCAATGATAGGTGGATTGCTATACTTAGCGAGACTTACAAGACCGGACATATTATTCCCGGTAAATTTTCCATCTCGCTTCCAAAATAATTCTAATCATACATTAAAAAATTATGCAAAAAGAATTTTCAAATATATTAATACTACGAAAAATTACAATATAATATATAGATCAGAAGGGGATGGTATACAGGCCTATATTGATGCATCATATGCACCCCAAGTAGATGAAAATAATATAGATATAAATAATTTAGGAAAGGGAAAATCCATAACTGGATTTATGATATTTTCTTATGGGGATTTAGTAGAATGGAATTGCGGTAAACAAACCATTCATGCATCATCTAGCACGGCAGCTGAAATAATTGCAGTTTATGATGCACTCGATACCATAAAAGTCACACAAAATATAAATTATGAAATTTTAGGTGAAAAATTAAGCGTAGATATAATGGAAGATAACATTTCAACGCAAAAAATATGTTCAGGGGGTAGTCAGAAAAAGTCGAGAGCCCTAATGATCAAATGCTACTCAATTTTGGAGGCATTTGAAGAAAAAATAATATTTTTTAGGACTGTAAGCTCCGAAAATCAGTTAGCAGACATTTTGACAAAATCACTGGATCGATCAAAATTCGAAAATATAGTTGTCAAAATATTAAACGAAACGAATATTTACACATAATTGATATAAAAATAATTCGTTTATTCCAAAGTCATAATATATTTCAAAATTCATCATCATAAAGTACAAGTCGTCCCAAGTCCAAATATAAGTCGTAACATGAAAATAAATGCTTAAAATCTAACCTTCAATTTAATGCAAAATTAGTACTCAACAATACCATTTACCAGAAAATACTTGCAATAGATAAATGCGTCAATTCTCGAAAATATTAACAAAGAAAAAAGCAAGAAAATCAAGCAAGTAGAAACCCTACAATTCGAATAATAAAAACTTTATACATTTTCAAGCAACCGTGAGAGAAATACACATAATATTCCCACACGAAGTAATGAAAGGTAATTCCTTCAACAATCAACACAATAGAGATTAAATCCATTACATGACCGCAAATTAAGATAAGTCGAAAACGTTCCTCTATATTGTAAGCGCCAGTTCAAACACAATGATATACTCGAAAGATAAAGAAGCGATGCGATGAATATTATTCTATAATCTTTTTTCATGTCATGTACCATAGATAATACCTATTAAACGTAACGTTTCTGATAAACGATCGTGTGCCTCATAAACCTTTGTTAATTTATTTTATCGTGATTATTTTTTTTTCTTTTTTTCTTCTCTTCTTATATAAACGTAAATGTTCGAGAATATTTTTGAGCACACTTCTGAATATATTTTGTATTAGTCATCAATGTATACGAAAATTTTTTTTGCATGTTACCATTTTTATTTTTTATATACATTTAATTATTTTATTTTTTTTCTCTTCGATGCCATATATTATTCTGCATCACATATTAACCCACTATTGCATGTATTTTACCATTTTTTATATATTTATTTATTTTACCCTTATTATTCTCGAAGCACAGCAAAACAAAATTTTATTCTGAAACTTAGTTACCATAATATTTAAATAATACGATGTCAATATTTTATTTTTTATTTTTGAAATTTTTTATTACGCATATATCATTTTGAAATTAATATTTTTCTTGTATAAACAATAATAATTCGTTTACTTTCAGCGTCAAACATGATGAAGAACTCATTCGATAAAATTTCAGGGGGGTGTTGTAACGGAAATCCCACCTTCACTCATTCTTCATCATCATCATCACGATCACTATATATATATGTCATACGTACACTCTCACCACGAAGTGCTTTCCCCTACTACTTTCGATCGTACATTGCTGTTGCTTCGCCATTTCGTATTCTGTTAATATTGTATTTTTCATTCGTGCAATAAACCTCTAAATTACCACAAGTCTCAAGTTCTTTCGATCCTCGTTCTGTACGCCTCACATCACAGATAAAACCTAGTCGTATCTTCGTTCGTTTCTTTGTGTGTAATAATCTTGAATTTTCTAATTTCACTACCATTTTAATCGTGTCAATAAACTCTGCTTTTGATTACGAGTTCACGAAACTTTATTTACGTGCAAATTAGATCGAGTGGAATACCCGGAAACGAACTTACATATATAATAAACAATGTAAAAATCATAAAAAAACCTTGAAAAACTATCTCTTTTCTAGAAAAACTTTTGACTATATAGCTTAATGGACTGCTAGAACTGATAAGAAATACGTAGGGTTAAATGGAACACCTCTGAAGGCACTGTTAACAGGCGTTCTTTTTGCAAAAAATGACTTTTGATGATAAGTGATAGTGATTCCAAATTTGCAATTCCGGCTAGCAAAAAATTCATTTTTATATTTCGTTATTTTAGTAATTAAAATTATATTTGAATATAATTAATTTTGTTATTATTCTACTTTGCCATTGACATATGATAAAATGGCATTATTTGTAGGTTTACAAAATAATTAATGACATAAATATGTAATACTTTACTAGAACTTCATTCCACTCAAGAACGGAGTTCTAAACCTAGTAACATTCTTATCATTTATTGAAGATGCTTGAATTGGAATTATACCCAACACCCTCCTCAATTTGAGAGCTGAAATAAATGAAAATATAAAAATACAAAGAAATTAATATCAAAAATGAATAAAACAATCAAATTTATGCCACAGAATAAAAAAAATTACAAAACAAATTAAGAATGACAAGTAATTAATAATTAATGATCAAACTGAATCAATACAACTGATCAAAAAAACAAAATAAAGAACGGAATACTACTTTAATAATAATACACACAATTAATGAATGACAAGTGATTAATTATATCATTTAACAAGGTAAAATTTGTTTCTGATGAATAAAAATATGAAAATGGATCAAAAAATATAACGTTAAATTGATCAAAAAATGAACTGAAAACTGAAATAATACTTCACAAACTAATTTGTGAATAATTTTCGTTATTTTGAGATTTGAAGAGGCAGTCAGAAAAACAAATCATATTTAAAACGTTACTCACAAAAATATAACTCAATACAAATTCAGTTTTCACACAAAGTACCTTTTTAAAAAGTAACGCCTGCATTGTTTACCTTCAAGATTTTATAGGTTAAAGAGAAAAACAGAATTAACCTTTGACTATATAGTCAAAGGAATTAACACAAGCTGGCTACTCATCTCTTGTCACCATTGTGTGCATACCTGCTAGTAAAGAGCCTTATGCTAGTAAAGAAATAAGCCTTTACATACATGTCCTAAGAATATAAGGGAACCTTCCTCTAATGGTACTTATTTTGATTTCTTGCCTTCATTTTTATCACTATGCTATGCTCAGTATTCAGTACCTATGTAGTATGTACCCATAGTTATACGTTGTCGAAGACTTTAGACGGTGATTTTTTATTTTTATAAAAACAAAAACTGAATTAGCATACAAATACAAAATTTTCGTTATTAATTAATTTTTCTGTATCAGTTTACAGTCATAGCGTAAAGTCTTCGCAATGAATTGATTTTGAATTGATTCTGGTGAGTATGAGTGTCATAAAGCATATCACTGTCGGAAGATCATGCACATTAATTTTCCCTCCTGTCGTGAATTTATGGCATCAGCTTTACATCCCTTTATTTTTTGAGTAATATTAACCTCAACATCTTTTGATCCTTACGATGTTTTCATTCTGCAGAATTTCTTGGAATGGATACCGATGACGTTGAATCATCGAGCTCAGGATCTATGAGTACACTGAACAGTCTTTTCTCATTTACTAGTCCTGCTGTTAAAAAATTACTGGGTTGGAAACAGGGAGACGAAGAAGAAAAGTGGGCTGAAAAAGCTGTGGAATCCCTCGTGAAGAAACTTAAAAAAAATAAAAGTGCCTATGAAGAACTAGTAAGAGCTTTAAGCTTTCCAGGTCAGCCGAGCAAATGCGTGACAATTCCGAGAAGTTTGGACGGTAGATTACAGGTGATTTATGTTTCCTCTTTCATTTGGTTGTTCCCCACAAATTTCATACTAAGTTGGCGTTTAGTGAAATTTAAGTGATGTGTGTTCATTTCTTGCATTAGAAACTACTCAGTTTGTTGGTGTTATGGTCAAGAATTCTAAAAAGTGAATAAATCTGTTAATTATTGTATTTATATTTATCATTATTCGTTCAAAGTTCTCGTCGTTTTTAAGCGAATATAACGAGTTTCTAGATAAACGCTGTTCGTTTTTCGTATATACAAATCTTAGTTTTCTATGGATTATAATTTTTAATTTATCAAGTTAATTTTTACCTTCTTTTGGTAAAATTTTTTAATATCGAGAGTTGGTCTCTGAAAATTACTCCAAATTTTTCTCATTTCCTAATTTAAATTTTAAATGGTGGTGACACATTTTACGTCCTAGCTATCAACAATTTTACGTTGGTCGTTAGGAATGACGCATTTCTTGTTGCTCAATAATCCGTGATCGTTTATGCATAGGTTTCCCATAGGAAAGGACTCCCCCATGTTATCTACTGTCGTGTTTGGAGATGGCCCGATCTGCAATCGCACCACGAATTGAAGCCAGAGGAACACTGTTTGTACCCTTTTTCGGCGAAACATAAAGAAGTGTGCATCAATCCTTATCATTACAGACGTGTTGAAAGTCCAGGTAGGTTTTCATTCAACGTACCCAACCTTAAGCTGCTAAAATGGCCGTTTGATGGTTTGGCCTTTTGTAGTCTTACCTCCAGTACTGGTACCCAGGCATAGTGAATTTGCGCCGAATCACGCTCTTATTCAGTATCAGCAACAACAGCGACAACAACAACATGGAGATCCTTCGATTACTCAGAATGTGTCATTCCCTAGTAACGGTTTTAGTCAACAATCACCGAGTTCTCCTATAAACGGTGCAGCTAGTGCAGCTAGTACAGTTAGTTCTGGTGCTCGTAGTCCTTATCAAGTAAACTGTTTGGCTGGCACGTATCAACTTATTTCTACGGGTATATTTGTATTAACGAAAATACGAACACCAAATAATTATGTATCGTCTATTTATAGAAACTCCTCCTCCTGCATATTCCTTCTGAGGATAAAGATGGGGTCGCTTCCAGTCTTAACGAAGCAGCACCATTGGAATCATCCACTTTAGCCGATGTTTGTTCAATCCCATATCAAGTCGGTGGAATTAGTCGTGCAAGAAGTGATAAGTACAAATGCAGTCGACTTATTCGCTTTTTATTTTTTTCGAACAATTGTTAGGAGCAGCCTTACTGGGCGAGTATCGCTTACTATGAGCTGAATTGTCGTGTGGGTGAAGTCTTTCATTGCCAGTCGCCTCTAATCATCGTTGACGGGTTTACCAATCCTACTAGTCATAATTTAAACCGATTTTGTCTCGGGCAACTGTCCAATGTGAACCGTAATTCTACGATTGAAAATACCAGAAGACATATTGGGAAAGGTGAGCAGCAATTTTTTTTTCACGAAATTGAAGTTTAGTAGTTTCGCATCGTTAGAACAATTCCTTTTTGACCCTGTTAGGTGTACAGTTGTATTACGGAGGAGGAGAAGTATTTGCCGAGTGTCTGTCAGATTCTGCAATATTTGTTCAATCAAGAAATTGTAACTATCATCATGGTTTCCATCCGTCTACCGTATGCAAAATTCCCTCTGGCTGTTCGTTGAAAATTTTCAACAATAAAGAATTCGCTGATTTGTTGATGCAGTCGGTCAACAATGGTTTTGAAGCAGTTTATGAACTGACAAAAATGTGCACTATCAGGTATGACGCTTTGTTTTCAACCGCGAGGTTATAATGTGGATGTATTATGTCGAATGTTATTCGACATTAGTTTTGCTGATCCATTGTTTCGTGTCTGGTAATGTTTCACGTTTTTTTATTTCAGACTGTCGTTCGTAAAGGGCTGGGGAGCGGAGTACCATCGTCAAGATGTTACATCGACTCCCTGTTGGATCGAAATTCACCTTCACGGGCTTTACAATGGCTAGATAAAGTGTTGACTCAAATGGGTTCTCCCAATAATCCGATCTCATCAGTTTCATGAAATCTTAATGCCGTTTACAACTTCAATTTTATCAATTTGATTTCATTCTCATTGGCATTAATCAGCATTTAGTTGTAATCCTCTTTTATTATTCATTATTTTCTGTTTCGTTATCACTGTAATTTAAATTTTCCAAGTTAGTATAACCTGAAAAATTTCCTCTTGAACAACGTAACTTTTCATTTATTCTTTAATTCGGTATAATTATTTTCATTTCCGAGTTCCAAACTATAAATCTATAAATAATGTAACAGCAAAACAACGTCATTCTTGGTATCGAAAATCATTTTATGTGTGGGTTTAGCTTGGCCATTTCAAAACTTTTTTGCTTTTATTTTTTCTCCATTAATTTAGTTTTTGTACTCAATAACGGACAGTTCTTACATACTTCTTCAGACTGGTACAAGCATGCTAAAATTGGCATTTCCTGCGTATCCATTAACGATCGGTCAACAAAGCGATGAAAAACGAAACTTCCTCTGAAAGTATGCAGTCTGCAAGATAAGGAATCGTGTTTTTCATAGTATCTCATTATTATTTAGTCGTTATTTTATATAACATTTTTTGTAATAACGTTTAAGTGTGTTAAAGTTCAAATAAAGTCCCTTCTCTTTCTTTACTCCATTCATTTTTTTCTAAACTTGCTAAAAATTTAGATAACATTGAGCTTATGTAAGTGGCTTTCAAAGACAGCGTGATTTTTTTCGAGCTTAATATTGTGCTTTCATTATACTTAATATTTTTTATTTTGTGTTTATTTTCAATTTGTTTCCTGTTCGTTTATTTTTATTATTAAGTTGTTGCAACCATGTTTCTCGGAGGTTTCAAACACTTTTTCTTTCTCACCATTGTTTGGTCTCCTTATTTTTGTACTTTGTGAATTCGCTTCGATTTGTGAGCGTTAATTTTGCTTTTTTTAACTTGAAAAAAGTTGAATAGTTTACATAAATTGGGTTGTGAATTACGTGAATAATAATTTTGTGCTTTTAACGGTGTTTTTTATTTACTAACTAGAATTTTGTTTTGAAGGGGAGAGTTGCGGTATCTGTATTAAGGCATCGTTTCGATTCTAATTAATTTTATTTCGATGGAATATACGTCAGGATGTGACAACTGGTGACCCAAGTGCCTGATTCATTAAATTTTTTGTTGAATTGAGTGTTTCGTTTGTGCCTAAGTAAATTTATTTCATAAAAATTCGTTGATAATACAGAAATAACGTTTTGGGTTACGGAGTGAACTGGACACGAATCACTGTTTCGTTAAAATTCTGTAATGCTTTGTGTAGTAATTTTTTTTATTCCGGAAGTCCAGTAGGTCATGTGAAAGTTATGCTCCACTATTCTCTGGTCGTTTCTCACTCGATGACTTCGCTAGGAAGACTTATGAAGATTGCACCATTAACAGTCAAGAGCTAAGGAACATCATAAGAAAAAATTACCAACTAGCTGGATTCTACGATCATTTGTTGGCTACCTATTTCGTGAATGATTCCCCAAACGTGAAATATGGCAGATTTAAGTGAGCACATCTCTCATGTTATAGGTCAGACAACAATTATAATCATCTTAAAAATTGGAAAATTGGAACTCGAACAACTTGCCTCATAAAATTTCGAATAGAGATCGCAGCGAAAGCTTTTTTAGGGGGAAGAGTGAAAAAAACGAAAATTGCCAAGAGAAATTTTTGAAATTTCTAACAGCTAAAAACAGAGGTCATCAACTGGCTCGATTTGCCTGCTAGC